>JAPMOR010096809.1:40630-54153 GCA_026543865.1 Argiope aurantia | reverse complement strand
GTGTGTGTGTGTGTGTGTGTGTGTGTGTGTGTGTGTGTGTGTGTGTGCGTGTGTGTGTTAAAACGATAATGACAAAATGAAGAGAATATATATATAAATTTTGGTACATAGTTTTAACATCTATAGCGTAGACACTTGAGAAATGTCGTCAAATCCAACTAAAGGTTTATTGTCTGTCGTTCTATACTTTCAGAAATGCTATGACTTAAATATATCAAATTTGGTATGGGATTTTGTGACTACAAGTGCAGTTTTGTGTCAATTTCTTTTACACAAAAGTTATTCGGTTGAGAAAAATTCGTGTGAAACAGAAATTTGATTTTTTGATTTCATTAACTGCATGCCAAGGATTAATCAGAAAATAACTTGCCAAGATGAAACGATACAAAAATACAACATAAACACCAGAGGTCAATATTTCATAACTGTACGCTAATTCCATGTAAAGCGTTCTCTGTCATGATAAGTGCATTAGAAAGTATATAAGAAGGTTTTGGAGATAATCATTCTCACTCTTTTGGAAAGAAATAGAAGGAATTTGGATTTCTATATACTTAATTTTACTTTAAATTTCTTGGACTATTCCACAATTATTTCCTAGGTTAACTACTCCATTTGAATGACAGTTTCTAAAAACAAAATTAAAATATTGTGAGATAAAATAGAAACAGTACAGTTTCCGTTTTGATCCATTTAGTAAAACAGTCTGTCAGAGATAATAAGCCAAATAATAGGCTTAAAATAGAAATTAAGTGAAATTTCTTTTGAGTAGATGTAATCATTTTTTTTCTCTTTTAAAACTCTTCTTATCGCCAGGAAAATAAAAATATTTTCTATCAGGATAGCTAAACTCGCATCCTCGACAAAAGTAACAATTATATTCTGTATTATTTATTCAATGCTACTAAAAGGAATTTCGATATACCCAACGAAATGGAAAGAAAGAAGGTTTTTTTTGTTGTTGTTGCTTTTGTACTTTCGAATCTAGAACATTAAAAGATTTGGAGCTTTTAATCTGTCCATATCTCAGCAGAATGAAAGAGCCAAATTGAAAAGATTTGATTTTGTTTTGCTTTTCTAACTCCACAACAAGTCTTTTATATATATATATATATATATATATTTGAAATAATAGGCAAACAGGTCTTTAAGATGGTGAAACATCAATCCGTATCTTCTTTCAGATTCAAAGCCATATTTGCTTTTTTTGCACATCTCAAGGAAGTTATTTTCGCAGACGAATCTATTTCGAAATAAAATTAAATCATTTGTCAGCAAGGAATTATTGGGAATTATATTTGTAGCAAATCCATTAGGTTCAGGAGATATTTCAATACTTATTTCTTAAAAATACTTGCAACATCATGTATTGCTATTTGTGGAAAATGATCTACTAAGTATTTTTGTTGCTTTAGTGGATATTCACTACTTCTAAAATTAGTGATATTCAAGGATGATGGTCATGTTATCCTTTTAAAGATTTTATAAAGTCCTCACAATAAGAGGAATCTGGCCAAATGTGTTAAAGGAATCCCAAACCAATTTGATAAAACAAAGAATGAAACTTCAAAATACCAGATGGAAACTCTCCAAGAGAGTTTTGATTTGCCTTTGAAATATCTTCAGTATAACATCATTATTATAACTGAAAATTATGTTCGTTTTCTTCCTTACCTTCCATTGGACTTGTCAGTTCTTTAATAGTTTCTTTGGCTCTAATATATTAACAACATGCCATTAACGAACTTTTGGCTTAACTGCAAATTAGTGGCAAACAATTAACAGACAATAATAACAAACTTTGCAATTGATTCGGCTATTAATCGTTGGTTGCAATAAACTTGAAAAATCTTTGTTCATTTATCTTGACAATTAATCTCCCTGCTTCATTTAGATTCAAGAGGAATGTTGCATTAAATATCGTTCTTCTTTTCCAACTATTTAGAATTATTTTATTTTATCTAATACAATGATCTCTGGGTTCCTCTTGAATCAGCTTCAATCTCCTCTTTAATCAGACTCTCTTTCATACTTTTTTCCCCATAAACTTATTTAATTGAATCTAAATAATATTTAAATGAACAATTGCCCATTTTTTATATATATTTCTTCTTTTTAGCTCAATATCACAGGATAAATTCCAATTCCAGAATTTTCTTATCAGATATCATTATTTCATCATCAACTATATACTTGTACATTTTATTTAATTCATTATTCTTCTTCTAAATCTAAGCAATCCGGTGTGATCCCTTTATACGTAAAGAAAGTTAGAAAAGAATCATTATTATTTATTATTGTTATTTTATGCTGGATAACCATTTCTATTACAAGATTCCCTCTCTTATTTGTGCCTTGACGACTCCAGAAAAAAGATCCTGAATTTAAATTATCCCATACAGACAAACAGACGGACGGACAGAAATACAGACAGTCCCTAAAAATTGTGTATTTCAAACTCAGGGAAATCTAAAACACAGATTCATCAAAATCTCGTATTCGAATTTTTTGACGATTAAAATACATCCTCTATACTTTATGCAGGAGACGCTAAAAGTGCATTTACTCTTTAGTACATCTAGACTTACTAGAAATTAAATCTGGTTTTTAACTCTTTTAACATATTTGTCTCAAATAAGCTAAATAAGGAATGTATTTTCTTTTAACTCTAATTCAAAAATTCTAATAATTGCCAATGTAGCTTATTTCGAGGTTATTCCAACCGGTTAAATATTGGTAAAAGTATACCGTAGATAAAAGTCGATTAAACTATATTCATCGATGAAAATCAATGAAAAGACATCATTGATGAAAATCGGTAAAAGTATAACACTGGTAAAAGTCGATAACAGTATATCATTGACGAGCTTGTTTCGGTGTTATTCCTACCTATTAAATACTGGTTAAAGTACTCTAATTCTAAACTCTAATTCTAAAATTCTAATAATTGCCAATGTAGCTTATTTCGAGGTTATTCCTACCTATTAAATACTGGTTAAAGTATACCATCGATAAAAGTCCATTCAACTATATTAATCGATGAAAATCAATGAAAAGACATCATTGATGAAAATCGGTAAAAGTATAACACTGGTAAAAGTGCATCACTGATGAAAGTCAGTAAAAAATATCATTGATGAAACTCTGTAAAATTATGATCTTGATCAAAATTTATTCGTTATTTCAATATTATTGCTTTAATCCGTTGGAAAAAATATAATCATTTTGAGCTAACCAATAATAACCATTTATTATTAGCTCATAATAGATCTGTTTTTATGAGCTCTCATGTGCATATAGACATATATGAATAAACAGGCAGATTTCACATAGACGTATTTCATGCAACATTTGCTGAAAAAATCTCTTGCCAAATTTCATACATGTAGCTCGTTTGTGATTTTTAAGTTGTAGTACTCAAAACCGACTGACATAATTTGAAAAATGTATTTTCCAGACTCTGAGATGTGATTCAGCCAAATCTTGAGCATTTTTTTTCACGATTACAATGTTTCCTATTTATGAATAATATATAGATATAAATATGAGAAAGTAAAAACCTATTAAATTTTAACACACGATGCGAAACACAATATAAATCAAAAATTAGAATGATCCAGTCCACAGTTTTAATTGGATCATACTCTGTTAAAAATCAATATATTCCGACTTTTTCTGTAGCTTCACTACAAGTGCAACTATCAGAAGACTTTTTAATTATAAACGTGAAGTCGGTATCCAGGTAAATCTGTTTTAGAACATCATTGTGAATAAGATAAAGATGACAGAAAAGAGTAAAAAAGAACTCCTGGACATTTCGTAATAATGTGCCATGCAATCGCGTGGAAATCAGTTGGGAAAAAAGTACACTTTCCGTCCTAAATTACTTTCATTACCTTCCCTGCCTCGTCATAAATTTCACTCCATTCTTTTGAACTCCTTTGATATTACGTTTCTTTGACATTTTTTACCCTGCCTTAATAAAATATTCATTCTTGCTCTAATTAAATATTTTACTCCCAGAAAAACAGGAATAGGACTTTTAATTAAAAAGCTCGGTGATTGGGAAAGTTGGTCGTAAAAGTAGGTAAGGGCTTTTATTTTCTTCTAAAGAAGTTCTTTGTTTTCTTTTTATAATTCCAGAATAAAGAATAATATTTATTAAGGAAAAATAGTTAATTTTGTTTTTTATGAGTTAAGGGGGTGATGTACCAAAAGACTTTACGACTTGTGAATGATTGGAATAACGGCTGCTTCACTGATTAATTGAGTTCCCTTAAATTCCTAGAGCTGATTTGAGAAATCATTAATCACTCTGTAAACAGTTTCACTTTCCCACTCTTTTTATCAATGCGTTTTGACGGCAAAGATGATTTACAGTTACAAAGAAATATTCGAATTCCATGGGCCCAAAGGAATCCTAGATTTCTCCTCATGTGATTTGCGAAAATATAATGGGAGTTTCAGTCTCTTGTTCAAAATTAGTTCCATCTTAAAAATATACTTGAAGTATCATATAACCGTTGTCTGAATTTTAATAAATTGCAACAGCGGGATCCAAAACTTTCTAGCATATTTTCTAATAAATATACATCCCCATTCCCACATAAATTTGAAGACCTTTGGAAAAACTAGAAAAGGCCTAAACACCCAGAATTTTATTTTCAGATTACTGAACTCGATATTTATGTATTTTGTATTATAGGATGGAAATAGGTTCTTGAGAGTTTATTGCATTCCATTGGCGAACAATATTTAAAATATTGTAATGTCACCCATTTTCCCATACATAGTTAAATGCATCAGGACCTCCAGCGGAGTATTTGTTTCATTACGAAAGTCATTATGTCTGGTCAATTATTACTCTATCCAGGTATGCGAAAACCGACGTGTATGGCATAGTTTCAAATCCATTCATCGTGGCTTCAAGGGAGAGGAACGTTGAAATATTCCAGTTGCTAAACTTTTTTTCCTTTATAAAGAGACTCCTAAAGCCATCAAGAACCGATCAATCACCAGCAACCAGCGTCGTTAAATATCAAACCGAAGTGCACTTCAGCCGGTGTGAGTTATAAATTTCTTGTAATTGGCATGTACTCAAGAGGCAGTCAGCCATCCATGATGGTTCCTTAACAGACACTCCCACGGTCGGGTTCAGACCAATGAGGAAGCATTTCTGAGCAGGTGATAAGGAACTAAGGTTCACCATTGAGAAACCGGAAGTGGATATCTGATGAAAACGCGATTTTTTTCCTGCTAAAAAAAAGGGGGGGGGTCTTCGACTGAGAGCTTCGGAGTGCGGAAAAATTATTCCTGATTGTTTGAGAAGCTTCGTGTGATTTGGATTTCTGTGTTGGGGTGCACCCGATAAAGATCGGTGGATTTTGGAGCTGCCATTGAGTAGCCTTTTAGAGCTGATAGCCCGTTAGCGGGTTTTTGGTGCCTTATTCTCCGATTTGACGGAGTGATTGACTATTTCGTGATTGAACTGTTATTTGATTTCTGTAAATAATATTAACCTAGATGTGAACAAATCTTCTTTGTAAATATATGGGGCTGTAAATAAAAGAATTATTTTGTTACACTATTCTCTTATGTGACCGGCCTTGGCCAAGATATTACAATGCATCTATTTTCTGCTTGGATCTTGTGTATTATGTTTGGAGAGAGTTTCCTAGCGATTAATAATTTCCTGGCGGTTAATAGCCAGGTATCAGAAAATATAATACGTATTTTAAAATCATTTTATCCGACAGACTGAATCGAAAATTGGCATAGAACTACAATTGTAATCTCACGGCCTCGTGTCAAATTCCATTATTTTAGTCATTTCTTTTTTAAGTTATTGCATTTACATCAGAACAGAGCCGGCGTCCTGGCATAGGGGTAGCGCGTCTTCCCCGTGATCTGGGCGTCCCGGGTTCGAGTCCCGGTTCGGACATGGTTGTCCTTCATTTGTTCTATTTGTGAGATGAGTGAATGTGCCCCCCTTTAAAAAGGGGCTGTGCAAGCGAATGTGATGCGTGAGTAGCAAAGTCGTACTCTTGGCCCTAGTTGGCGCTACTAAAATAAAAGATGTTCCCTTTCGGCTTAAAATCGTTGATTCCAAATCAGCGGGCTTGCCTATGGCAAGTGCCATTGGAAACGACAACAGAACAGATGGTCGACTCTTTCACTCGCGTAGTTCAAAATTCGATTCGAATCTCTATATTAGACGCTAAAACTGCGAACAAAACTTCATCTGCCATAATTGTTATATATTTTTTTTAATTATAGCACTTACATACCTGTAAAAGTATTGACCGAAAAACAGTCAATTTTTAGTTGTATTTATTTCCAGATTTGATGCGTATTTACATTCCAAATTCCTCTGAGTGGATTTTGTTCAAAATTTGATAGAAATTTGAAAACTTAGCATTAAAGTTCCTGTATCAAATTTCCTCTCTTTTAATGAAATGAATTATTACGCTTAGATTCAGACAGACAGACATAATGCCAAAAATGTAATTTTCAGACTCAGGGATTGTTTGAAAAGTGGAGGTTCTTTAATATCTCGAGTTTGAGTTTTTTGAAGATTACATATTCTATATTTCGTATACGATACGTACATTTTCTCTTTCTATCCCCCATATTCGAAAGATTAAAGAGACAGAAATGTTCTCAGATTTACATTCTAACATTTTTCACCTCTAGATTTCTTCTGAATGTTGTATGTGCGTCAGCGTGCGTGTGTGTAAAGCATTTTTGAAGGAGCAGACCTTGTACGGCTTTCAACAACAACATGCAAAAAAACTAAAAATTACAAGTCTGATGATAGTTACAAAATGCAAATATCTGACATGAATCTCATTATTTTTACAGAATATATTTTGAGAATACTTGTTTTGGATGTCTTTTTTGCAGATCAGTTCACACCAAAATTTGACAGGGAACCCTAATTATAGTCATAAAACAACATAACGAATTTCATTGGTTTAAGTCACCGCATTTATGAAGTATCGCTCTTACACGCATTAGAAAGCACGGGTCGATAGATGGTCAACCACTTGACATATATAGCTCAAATTTTGATCATTTATATTTTTAATACTAAACCTGAGTATCAATTTTTTATATAGTTCTTTTCGTTTTGTAATTATTGAGCTCATTTGTAATCATACTGCCAGACTGACACCCTTCCTCTGAAGGAATTTTACTCAAACTTTTATAGAAATCGACCAATGTGGATCAAAGATTATATATAACATCAAAGCGTCAACACGCATTCACAATTTCATCTTTATTATTAGTAGAGATACTTAGTTGTTAGGATAAAAATTCAGTTCTAAAAACAATTTGCTTTCCTCCAAAATGTTAATTAAAGAGAAAAAAAATTCTTCTTGTTCGCGCATTAAAGGTAAATATCACAATGAAATGTATTCAAAATAACTCAAGCACGTGCTTAAATTTCACCACTTAGAACTTTCTGGAACTTTCTAAAACGGATCATTTTACAGACCGTTGCTCATAAATTTTTGAAATCTTGAAGAAAATTAATTCAAGAAAGCAGGGTAGAATCTTGGTCCACGTGCGTTAATTTCGAAATTTCAATGTAAGAAATTTGAGTAAATGGAAAAGATTTATTTTTTTCAATGTGGCAGTGCAATCTGATACTTGTCGGGCTGCGAAAATATAGCAAAATGAAAATTAAACGAAAATGTAAGGTAATAAAAAATATGTTTATAATGAAAACGGATTTTGCTTTATAAAGGTTATAGTTTAGTTTAGTTATATTAACGTCCCGTTTAAATCAACACTTGGGCTAGTTTGGGACGGAACTCGTAATTTTGAACAGCGGTCAGATGACGAGGACGACACCTGAGCTGGCACTCCCCTCTCCACAACACACCAGCGGAAGGACGTTTGGTCAAGGCGGATTTAACGTGCAACTGACTCCCTCACACGACGGTTCTTCGGTGGAATCGGGTCTCGAACCTGAAACCCTTCGGTTAAGAAGCCGAGACCGTACCACCAGGCCACCGTGGCCCATCAAGGGTATAAAATTTATAATATGAACCATATAGAAATTTCTAGAGTTTTTTTGAAAATACTGCCACTGGTTGTATTCCCCCTTCCCCTCAACAAAATCATTGTTTTCGTTTCAAGACTTGGATCAGAGAAAAAAAAAATAGCTAATATTTTAAAAGGTGAGTGCGTGTACCAAGAAATAAGAAAGTGTTCATATTAAAAATGATAAGAAAATAAGACAGAATGAAAAAACACGTTTGGTGTTAATATTTTGTTCGGAGCTTGTTTTCGAAGAATCGAATTACATGTTTTCGAATTTAGATTTAGCGATTTATGCTGCCACAAAAAGGTTTTTGAAATAAATTCGATTAAAATAACGACGAAAATAAGAAAATTAAAATGGAAATTAAAAGAATATAAACAAAAAATTAATAAGTCAATAATTAGGCATTTTTTAAAGAATGATTGGCATTTTTAGAGATAATCAAAAAGAATCAACCCATTATATATGTACTTTTTGTCCACTTTTTAGTTTTACACTTTCGTAAACGAAGTATAGAAAAAATATCATGTCAAAGAATTCGAATTCGAGATTTTTAAAATCACCACATTCCAGACTTCGCTGAGTATGAAAAACACATTTTTGGAAAATTATATTTATATCTTTGACAATGATAACTCAAAATAGATTTGAACTTGATGGGTGAAATTTGATATTGATGGAATCTTTACAACAAAATGTATAGATTTTTGTCAAACTATACAGGTGGAATAAAGAATTTACAAAATATAATTTTAAAAAAAATAAAGGAGAAAAATTCCAATTAGTCCATTTCAAAAACCATTACATAAATACAGGAAAAAGTTCCATGGAGTTATCTGAAAAAATTGGTGGAGATATTTTCGATCAAAAGTGTAAAATTTCCTTGACTTGAAAAAGTGTTTGTACTAAGATGGAAAAATGTGTTTTCTGGCATTTCCACCCACCATATACCTCCAAGTACGTTTTACGGACTTTTTAAATTATTTTCGCTTATTTTCTTAACTCAGAAATATTGTATGATAACACCGATGAAGTTTCTGGAACTCGCCAAAGTTGCCAGAAGAAGTTTTATCGCCAAAGTTGCCAAATTCCTCTCCAAGTCATCAAATGATTGACAAGTGTATTAGGAAGATCGGTGTTATTTCATCCGGCATCTATTCAGCATCCGATTAGCTATCTATAAAACTCTCATTCTTTAAAAGGAAACGTATTGTGTAGGAAAGTAATAGTATAGATTCCTAGGAATATCAGGTTTCTCAAGATTAATTGGCCTAAGATTATGAAAATGTTGAGCTTTTCTAAATTTTTAACATTCAAAACTTCATAAATAAGTCTTAGTTGATCGTGGAAAATAGAAACATTCATTCATTTATTTAAAATTTGGTGTGTTCAGAATATTTCTCGGAATATGTTACCTTACTGCATTAAATTTAGACTTCATAATTTTTGAAGTGTATTTATAGGCAGGAACAAAATAGTATTATTGATTTCATTTCAATCCTTTTGAAAGCAAAACTAAAAACTGAATTTTATGCTGAATCTCAGAAATTTTTGTTGAATTATTCTTTGAGATATTACATAAATTATGAAAAATAATTTGTAGTTCACATAAGACTTAATTACCGAGCGATTCTGTTTGCAATACTCATATTCAATAATAATAATAATTAATAAATAACAATAAAGATGATAAATAAAATAAAACGCTTGGTTTTATTAAAAAATATCTTTATATTAATTGCAATTTCATCATTTCCACTTTAAATTAAAGTTGAAGTTTTACCGGAAATGACAACAAATTAGCAAAATATATATAGTAAATTGAACGAAACGATCTAAACAACAGTATACGTTTGGTATGACTATCAAAATGTGATTAAAAATGTTTTGTTTCAGAATCTATTAAGAGACCAGTTACTTAAAATATTTAATTGAAAATTGTAGCGAGCGGTAATACTGGCGAACCGGCTGGTCGCCAAAGGCGGCTAGTCTAATAAAATAGCACGAAAGTCCACACTCTGATTCAAAATATGTTTGTGCTAAATTTAATAACTTTAGGTATAATAAGTTGACATGTAGAGCGCTAACAGATTGGCAGGTATTCTCTTTGATAATTTGAAAGGATTATCTCAAATTACAAAAGAGAAAGCTGGACCTCCTAAAGATTTGAAAAGAACAACAGCACACATAAAATATAAGAACTTTCGCATATTAAGAAGTGAATGAAACTTCAATTGCAGAATTTCGACTCTAGAAACGTGAAACAAATAAAAATAAATAAAATTGTGTAAAAATGTCACCTTTTAAGTTTATATAATGAAGAAAAAATAATGCTTAGAATATCATGTAGTGCGATAATTGTACTATTAAAAACAGTATTTGTGATAAAAAAACCCCAAACATAATTTTTTGTTAACCCCCTTTGGTGACTATCTGATTCCGTAGGAATCTTGATGGCGATAAGTTTCAATTAAACAGTTATGCATAACTTGATATTCAGCATAGTGTTTTAAATTCCAGTTTGGGTGAAAAATTTAAGTAGTGCTAATTTTGTGGTCTTACACCTGTTCTGTTTATCGTGTGATCGTGTGCATGAACTTCCCTAAGGATGTCGAGTTTTATGATATCCATTAATATGGAAGTTGTAACTATTTGTGTCATCTAGCATCTAATTTTACGATAGTTTCCTTTATTTCCTTTATTCATATCCAAAATGCAAAGTAGATTGCAACAGTTCAACTGTTGTACAGTATTTTACTTGTAAGTATTTGAAAGTAGAAAATCAATGTTGGATTTCTATTTTTCCTTAAAAGTTCAAACGAATAACTCAATCAGATATTGCGTGCTAGAGTTTCAAGAAATAAACTCTCTATTTTTTCTTTATCAAAAAGACAAAATCAATCGTATTCGATCGGCTATTTCCAAAAACTGTCCCATCGCGTGTTCACTATTTAGATGTAACTATGGAAACTTGGATAGTAATCTCAAACTATGCTCTCAATTGAACTCAAAACATAATTTAAAGCATCACCTGGATCTCTTAAACGGTAACTAATAAATGAAAACTCAGTTCACTTGTATAAAATATTTCGAAACAAAATTGAATCAATTAATGCTAACACGATAAAAAAATAAGCTATTTCCAAAACAGATATAGTTACGAATTCTTAATGTTGCTTCCCACCATAGTTAGTTCTATCGTAAGAAGATAATTTTACGCACAGGTTTTATGGATGCTTAAAATATGTTTGATCAATGGCATATTTTAGTGAGTTTGAAAGGATTAATGAGTTTGTGAGTTTGTGATTTAGCGACAATTAGTGAGTTTGAAAGGATTTTTACAACTTTAGATATAAAAAGGAAATTTAGCAAACCGGAAATTTGGCGATAGAACAATTAAGACATGAATTGTGATGTCATTTCTAGAAGTTTCTGTATCCTGCTTCGGAAACTCTAAAAAGCTGGAGACCGAACTGTAACGGGCCAACTGAGTTGAGCTCAAGCGATTAGTGAATCGAGTAATGAATCAAGTGTCGTATCTTAAAGTCAAGTATTGAAGTAGTATCGATTCATGTGCTGAGAAGATTAGTCAGTAGTGAGTCGGCAGATGAATACATCTAAAGCGAGTAGACAGTGGAGGAGAGCAGACGTTTGAGAGATGTGAATAATTGTGCGAAATCTCTCTTCCTAGTGAATTCAGTCTGATCATTCTGTGTTGCTGCGGTTTCTTTTTACTGATTGGCAATTTGTGGGCTGCTGTTTATTGTAAGTATTGTCTTTATGCACGCTTTGGCAGTACTTTGTTGTCTGAGCTTTTGTATTTTGGATTTGGATAAACGTCATTTTCTTTTGGATCTGTTGGGTTGTTCCAACAATGCACTCATTACACCGGATCCATTGATTTCGAAATTTTACTAGGCATTTTCTGTAACAATATGATGATTTGAAGGGACTATAAAAACTCGCCAAATTTCATAGACCATAAGCATGAGAAAGCCCAATAAAGCGCAATTCTTGTCTTGAAGTGGAATGGCAGCGGGTTCGGAACTACATTTCCTCAATTGCTTTCCATATGCAGCAGAAATTATGTACTTGAAATACATTCAAATGAAACATTCTCTTTCTGGAATGAATTCGAGATTTTGAAAAAGGTGTGCCGACTAAAGTGTCATTCCCATTCTTTGATTATGAGACTGAGTTCAAAATGATAAGATCAACTCTTCCCCAATAGACGTTCAAAATGATAAGATCATCCCTTCCCCAATAGACATTTCGTAGTTCCAAAATAGGACATTTATTTACTTAAAATAAAATAAACTAGAAACATGAAAGAGATTGTACCCTGATACATTTAACAAGCGCAACTTTTAATGAATCTTAAGAGGAAATGGGTGACATACTCGCAATCCTCCTACCCTAAATCCATTTTTTTTCATTTTTCATTTTCTCGAACATTAACTCAGTTTTCATTAAACTTATCATTCCAAAAAGGAATTTTTGTTTATTCGTGTTTGTATTGCGTGCAGCACTGATTCAATTTTGGGCAGGAATATGCTCCGAAAGGAAATAGAATAGAGCCTCACAGCAGATGATATAGATAGTTAGATCTCAGCATCAACTGTCTGGTTTGTCATATGACTGTGTCATCAAGTAAACTCGGTTAATTATTGACCCATAATAACAAGAATACAAGAATATTGAAAATGAATGTTTGAATTTTGAATGATGATCAAATAACACCTAATCCTCCAGTTCATTTTCCAAATTTCTGCTGGCAAAAACGAGGCCTCGGTACCTGGTGGTAAACACTCCTCATCGGTCCAGAAATCTCTAGATATCTTGAAGAATCACCATGTTAAATCACAGCGTTTAATTCGTCGGGCAAACTTTACTCCCGCAAGTGCAGTGCAGAAATTTGGAGATGTGGGTTCCGGTGCCATCCTCATCATTTGACCATGGTTCAAAATTATGAAGACTAAACTGACAAGGACTTAATAAGACTAAACTGCTGGTGTTAACGCAAGAATGCTTAATATCTGACATCAGATTTATTTTATGTAAATCCCACAAGCATGAAGGATTTAAACTGAAATGAATCACGAATTTTCAGCTTCGTGTAATATGTTGGGTCAGAACTACAAAATAAACCCTTTGCACATCTTTTAAATGAAAGAAGTTGTGATGGCAAAAAGTACAACACATTTTGAAATTTTTAAAATTGTTTCCCTTTACAACCAAATCTGAACAGACAAGATGCCTGTGTCTTCAGTATATTATTTTCTTTTGTAGCAAGACCAAATGAAACCTGAATAAATGGTCTTGCATCTTCTCGAAATCGTCCGGCAAAACCTCATTGAGTTGTACTGATGCTGAAAGAACGTTAGTGCTGATTCGTTCCAAACAACTTTTTTGTGAACGAGCAATTATTCTATGTCCTTTTCTTCAGATGGTCCACCATAATAGACGATATCAC
>JAPMOR010096809.1:0-37117 GCA_026543865.1 Argiope aurantia | reverse complement strand
GTGTGTGTGTGTGTGTGTGTGTGTGTGTGTGTGTGTGTGTGAATAGACTGCAAAACATACAGCAAAAAATTTCTCGAATGAACTAAAAACTTTAAGATATAATTCACTTTCGATGACGGAACTCAGATGCTGAAAGCAAGTAACTTACGAAAAATATTTAGAGACAATTTTTTAAATATCTTTTTTATCATTCATTTTTTTTAGTATACTTCTTTGGAAAAAGAAAATTTTATAATTGTCAAAAATTCCATCCTTGATATTTTTGATATCTTTCTGAGTTTGAACTCTTTTAGATATTAGGCAGAACTCCTCAGTCTGTCTGTGAAGATTGGAACTCGAAAATACAACAGCATACAAGCTTGAAATTTCACATATTACAGTATGATCGATAGAAAGTCGTTTGGTACATTCGTCCATCTCTGGAATGTATCCGTATTATAGTGGAAAGTAATTTAAACAAGTGTTTATAATGTTTATTGAGTGGATCATATTTTATGAACGTTGAAATATTTTTTTCATGATGAATATATTTAATAACTCCTTTTTCATCTATTTTATGTTTTACGAGTATCATTTATTTTTAGCAAACTGAGTATGGTCCAAAGTAAAATGCAAATTATAATCTCTTCCTATAAAGCCAAATTTTATTATTTTGCCACCACTATTTATTCTAAAACTAATATTCCTTGAAAGCTAATACTCCCTTAATACTAACCAAAATTATTTTAAAAATATTAAACCCATCACGCTAAAATGGCTACTTGAACCCCTTGAAAATTTCTCCAATAATCTGAAAGAACTTAATCCTTTTCCTCCGTGTCCCCCTCCACTCCCTTTGAGAAAATTCCTGAAAACCACCAGCGTGTGTCTTGCCCCTAATTGGCTATTTTGAAAGGTAAAAAGAACAAAAGGATGGGGAGCATCCTCACCAATCACGGGATACCTATTTTCGATCTCAGTAAACACCGCGTTGCCATGGAGACGGGATGTAGGTCAAGGGGGAAAGTAGGTCACTCTTGGGGAAAAGTGATGACGGGAGGAAACATGCCCTCAGGCAGCATCCGTATCTGTAAGTAAAAGCTGCGCATGCTCTCTGGATGGAGAAATTAATCTTAGATTGTATGCATACGTTTATGAAAATACATAAGCATACAAACTAAATACTGCCGTGCAGATACTTAGTGATCGAAGTAGTTGTGGACAGCAAACTATAAAATTCTAGCCTTTTATTATTAAAGACACACAGTAGGAAAATGAAATATTATTTACTTTTAATATTTCACATACACTTCTTAAACAATATGTGAAACCACAGTTAATGAAATAGTGTTGACGATAATTTAAAACAATTTAAATCTGTTATCGCAATTTTCAAGTTATCATTTCAGAACATTACTTTTTTACGTTAGTGGTATTAATCCGACAGAAAAACATCATGTTCTCACGTGACTCATATTGCGTTATCACCAATATTCCCACACGCATCCTGGCCTAAGGGTAATGCGTCTTCTCCGTGATCTGGACGATCCGAGTCCGAGTCCTGGTTTGGACATGGTTGTTCGTTATGCTGTGTTCTATCTGTGAGGTGTGTGAAAGAGCCCTTCTTTGAAAAGGGATTGAGCAAGCGAGTGTGTGAGTTTCATCTTCATATGAGCTAAAAATCAGATTTCTGCCCTAGGGGGCTCAGGGGTCTTTACCCTCACAAGTTTTCTAAGTGCCATAAGTGACAACAATAACCAACATTTAGAAAAGTGATGGTTTTTGACCATCTGAAAATCCATCGAATTCTAAAATTTATTTTCCATCCACCTGTGCGGGGAAATCCATTGGGGTTTCCCCGCACAGGTTCGAATCCTGACGACTTTTTAATATGAAACATTATTTGTTGTGAAGCAGAATTCAGTTTGAAGACAGTGAAGAGACTTTTTACATTTTTAAGCTCTTTTTAATCCATCGGGAAAGCATCATTATTTACCAGCAAAGACGCGGACATTGTGCGTCCGCCACAGCGCGTTGCAAAAACAGAAGTGGGTAAGAAGCGAGAAATAAATTATCCCTCCTCTTATATAACATGAGATATGGATAGGGAAAATATTATTTTATGGTGCTAATATATTATTAAGATTCTGATAGGGATTTCTGACGCATGCCAATCACATGTAAAGGAAAAACAGGGATCTTTTAAAAAGAATGTGCTTACTGGACAGTTTTTTACCCCTTCACGCTGAGCGTGTAAAAGTATCGGCGTTTAGTCGATTCAGCAATTTTATAAAGCTTCTCTTGAATTAATTAAGTAGAGAAAGTGGAATTGGATCACGAAATAAGAGAATATTTTAGAATAAAGTTACTATGGGCTAAATTAAGATAAAATCTTGAAAATTAATTAAATTGAAATTAGAGTTAAAATATCATTACATATATATATAAAACTTTTGACACCTCACCTCGTTACTTCACGTTCATTCCCATTTTCTTCTCTGTGCTTCTTCTGACAATTACTTCTTACAAAACTGCCATTTATTGGTCAGATTGGAGAATCGGGTACATGGCGGGCATTTGCACCAAATTGTAAATTTTTGTTGTCAATAAATCACCAAATACCATTATTTTCTTCATCCTTTTCTAATAAACGTAAAAATGAAAAACTAATGCCTCAAAAGCCAAAAATCGCCAATTTTCTACCCTCGCATTTTGAGGCTTCAAAAATTCCAAATAAAACAACATCATGTTCTCAAATGATAATAAATAATTTATATAAATCAGAAATTCAGTGTTACGCAACGTGGATATAGCTTCAGTGTAAAAAAGTTATGATCTAAATTGCAGTAAATGATGGCCCTTAAGACCCAACTTTAGTTGTCACCAATGCTGTCTTGGCATCCTTCTTTAAGATTTATCAGCTCGGAATAAGCAGTCAATGACAATTTCAATGGGTCACCAATATTGAGCAGCAACGACACACGAGAGGAGCATAATTTTCAGTATTTATATAAGATTTATTGAAAAGAATTCGCTCTTAAATATGGTGTTTCAAATAAATATATCTTTTTCACTTCATTTATTTATAAAGTACATAAAAAAGAAAGTACTGTGATCTTCAAAAAACACCGAACTCGAGATTTTGACATATCTTCATATTTCAGACTTCCTTGAATCCGAAAAATATATTTTTAGATTTATGTCTATGCCTGTGAGTATGGTTATTCATAAACGTTTTGAGCTAAATAAATGAAATTTGATACGTAGTTATTATAACTCAATTGTAGATTTTTGTCAAAATTTGAACGAAATCCATTGAGAGAAAGTCTATCTATATATCCAAGTGAAAATGAATATTATAACTACAAAAAATAAGAATAAAATTAAAAATAACTAAATAAAAAACTAGATAAATCAAATTTAGTTGATATTCACATTTTTAGATTTTCAAGCTTAAATTCTTATCAAATTTTGAACCCAATACCTTCAAAAGGCTGACGATCTGTTACTCTGTCCAATACAATAACTAAAAAATATAAAAATATAGTGAAATGAAATTTGATATGCAATTTTGTTTCTAAAATTCTAATTTTAATCGATCATAAAAAGACCCAAAAATTCACATTCATTTTCCTTTTTTATATTACACAAAACACTCCTGTGCGGTATTCTGAAAATAAAAATCTGAGCACTTATGGCGTTTACTTCTTCACCCAAAGTTTCCAGTTTTAATGAGTAAAGTACAGGGGAATATTTAAAATGCAACACTTTATTATAAAGTGCATGAGAAATTTTCATTCACTTTTAATTTAGATATTTTTTGCAACTGGTCATTTTCATGTTTTTAATAATAGCATTCTAGAATCGATTCCCTGTGCTCAATTCTAAAAAAAAGGAATCAAAATTAGTATAGGACAAGAATCTTCAATGATCGAAGAATAATTTTAAATAATTGTAATAAAAACTGAATTTTAGTGAAAACTTTTGATATATGATATTAATTTGTGATTAAAATTATACTTATTTCATGGGTTTATTCTAAGAGTTGAATATTTCAAAAAGCTCAAAAAGAATAGGGTCCATTTCTTGGCTAAAGAAGGATCAGCAGAGGTTGTATTCTAATTCAAATTCATTTAGAAGACCGGAGTAATAACCATCTGGGTAATTATATTTGAAATTAAGTACTCCATTTATTTTTAAGTTATAGCGTAAAGAATAAAAGGAAAGAAATATTCCCTAGGGTCTTTTGGTACTTACTATTTTGATAAGTTTAGTGCATATTTTAATCTGAAATTGCAAACATTTTAAAGTAAGAGCTCGAGTCCATGACGTTTTAGTGAGAGAATTCGTTTTTTCATTCCAAGAAATATTGCATGTTCTAAAATACGAAACAAAGCTTCTTTTACTTTAGCTATGTCCTGATTAAATTTTTTTAGCTGTTCCTTGAATAAGTATCGGTAAATTGAAGTATAAACTTTTCAAGGCTTTAAAAAAACACAGAAACTACCTATTACCAACAATAATTTCTTTTTTTCTTAAGTAACTGAAAAATCATCAATAACTTGATGGATAAAAACTGAGAACGCAGGTTGGAAAATATTTTACTACTTGTGAAGAAAGACATGCATCAATATTTCAAACTAACCAAAATATAAGAGAAAATTTATCTTTTGTTTAATGTATGAACAAGTCACGTATGTTTTGTTTCTGGACCTTCATTTATCAGAGTTGGTATTATCCTTAATTTATGGACATGATTGTAAAATGAGATGAAGAATGAAATTTAAGTCATTAAAAAGTTAATTTTTTAGACTTAAAAATACTTTTTGCCAAGATTTGTTCAGAAATGATGTCGCAAAAACGTAACATCTTTTATGCCCCATTTCACCCCATTCAGAGTGTCTTAGAAACTTGTTAATAGCTGAGTAAATCCTTCTAAGCGGTGAGGAACGTGTCCCAAATATCGTTTGAATCTGCCTAGGGGATGAGGAATTTCATAAGCTTTTAAAAATATTCAAATAAACATATAAATAAACAAATGAATTTTCAATTTTATATAAATATATTATACTGATTCGCCATATTTACTGTGTTGTATTCGAAATATAGAAAAAACATTGTAATTGTCAAAAAATTCAAATTCGCTATTTTAACGAATCTCACCGCTTTAGACTTTTCAGTGTTCGAAAAACTCATTTTGGATACTATGTCTGTCTATCCATCGCTTTGAGCTAGATGTGTGAAATTTGGTTATACCATTTTTACACTAAATTTATAGATTTCTTTCAAATTTGAGCAAATTCCATTCAGAGGAAGTCTTGTCTGTTCGGCTATTCGAATATGAGTTAGCATGATAATAGCAAAACAAAGAAAGACAGATAGATAAAAATCTGTACAGATATTTACCATCTATAGTGTAGATATCTAACAAATTTTGTGTCAAATCCAACAGAAGACTGACCATCTGTCAGTCTGTATATTTTCAAAAATATGGAAACACTATAGCTCAGAAATGTAATTACTTAAATATAGCAAATTTTTGTGTGACTTTATAACAACAAGAGTAGTTTTGTGTCAAATGTTTGTGTCAGTCGGTTTAGAAAAAGCAGTCTAAAACAAACATTTGGGTTTCGAAAATCATTAATCGTGTGGAAGGGATTAATCGGCAAAACACTCGCCGATGATACGATAAGATCACATAACAAATTCAGCATAAATGCTATATTCACGTCAAAGTTTATTTTTCGTAACTATTGTACGCCAGTGCCATACAACCCCTTTATCATACACATACCCATACATATGCGAGAAGAAAAACCATCTGCTTCTTAAAAATTTCTGTCCAATCAGTTTTAGAATAATTCTATCATTATCGTTCACTTTCTCGATTTTTTTTTTTAAGTTCTGATTTTTAATCATTTTTTTTTTTTGCTTTTAAGAGTAATAATGAAATTCCATCTGCAATTTTGAAAACAAAAAAATCATTAGTGTGACTGTATCCTTTAGACACCTCTTCCAGAGTTTAGGAAACTTATTTCCATTATTATCATTACTAATTATTTAGGAACCATTATCATTATTTTAAAAATAATCAGATTTGCAGAAAAATGGAGTAGAAAAAAATCGGCATAATTATTCACACAAGCGGCAATGAATCTAAAGTGAGATTTTGAATTATTTAAATAATTTTTTTCGATAAATTTTGTTTATTTGTTTTTCACATGGCATCCAATAAAGCTTCTAGAATTATTTGAATTCACAGCCAAATTGGCGACATGACAAATACAGAACCAACAGCTGACAATAATTTAATTTTCTAAATTGGTTTCGTCTTTAATAGAGTAAGAAAATATTCTGTAAGCTTATGTTATTGTATAGCTTTAGTAACATTAGCTTACAAAAAAGGAAAGTGAACATAGTGAAGTGTAACAACATCGAATAAAAAGAACTAATTATTCAGAAAATTAAAGCATAAAAAGAGGCTGTATTTTTAAATTATTACTTTTTTATATAAATATATAAAGTTTTGTAGTCGTCAAAAAATTCGAACTCGAAATTTTGACGAATCTCTTTCTTAAACCTCTCAAAGTCCAAAAACACATTTTTGGAATTATGTTTATATCTCCATGAATACCATAACTTAAAAACGCTTTGTAATAGACAAATGAAATTTAATATATGGTTTTTACATCAAATTTGTAGATTTCTATGAAATTTTAAACGAAAACTATGAAATCCATTCAGAGAAAGTCTACCCGGCTACCCAATAAAAACAAGCATGATAATTACAAAACTTAAAAGACTTTATGGATAAAATTTGGTACGCAGGTTTGGTACTTACAACATAGATCCATATCTAACTTAGAGACAAATTCTGGAAGAAATTAACACCTGTTGGTCAGTGCATTTGGTTGATTGTAAACAAGATAACTGAAATGAATGAAATTTGATATGTAATCATGTAACTACAATTATAGTTCTATGTCAACTTTTGATTTCAGTAGGTCCGAAAAAAGGTGTTAAAAATACATTTTTTTTACACTTGTATACGAATTGCATATAAGCGATCAATCGCTTAAGATCCCACGCTAAATTAAGAAAAAACATTAGATATGCACAAAGGATTTATTTTTCGTAGCTATTATTCGCCTATGACTTATAGTTAGTACACAAATATCGATTTTTTTTTACTACAACTCTGATGTGCGGGATTATGAAAAACCTACCTGAATACAGGTTTCAAGGTGCTTTTCTAATACACTTTGATACACGAGATTAGATGTGTTCTCCAGTTGACTCCCCCTCCCGCATATTATATATATTTCCCCAGGGCATAGTTTGTATAGTAATACAGAGAAAAGTGGTGTACAAGCGTTGGATATCTTTTAGAAGCATACTTTTGCCTTATAGCATTAAAATTTTGACACTATCTGCAGCTCTAGTATTAAGACGGCACATCAAGTTTATTTTACACGGCTCAATCCTTATCACAAATATTTTTTTTTTTTACAAACATGAAGGAAAAATTCCAAAAATGATTTCAAATAAAATTTAATTCAGTTTTATTAACATCCCATTTGAAAGCAGCATTAGAATTATTTTGTGGCAAACCTAGTGATTTTGAATTCTGATCAAATGACGAGGACAACGCCTAAGCTAGCAACCCCTCTCTCCAAGCTTCAACACCAAACAAAAGGAGGAGGGGGAGGGCTTTCGAAATTTAAATTTTGAAAATTGAAACTAAAATTTCTGCATCATACATACTAATTCTCTTCCTTCTTTTCTTCCGTTTTTTTTTTTTTTTTTTCGAATGCAAACATTTTTTTTTTCTTTTTTTGTAAGTTCAAAGTAGAATAATTAAAATATCTTGACTCATTGATTTGTAATTAACTAGTTTTTGATGAATTCAAAGGGTTTTCTTTTCTGATCTACTATGAAATTTTTTTCTTCATTGATTTCGTAAGTAGCTAAATTATAGAATCGAAAACCAGGAAAGTTTTTGTACAGTAACGTCCGTCATTTCTATGGCACAATATCTAATTACTGTGACAGGAAATACAGTTATATGGCTTTAATTGGATGAATAGTTTTAATGAAGGAGAAATTTTATTTTGTTTTGTTTGAATCAGAAAAGGTAATTATGAAAATTTTACGTATTCTAAATTATTATTTCATTTCCTGGTCTTATCAGTCTTATTTAAAAGAAAATTGCAAACAACATAAAACACACGATAATAAAATCCTTTGTTTTATGATTAAATTTAGCCAAGGTTTTTTAGCTAAAATGATGCCGTATAAAATTTTATTTTGATTGATATTTTGCAAAAAGTGGGTGGAAGAAATTAAAAATTTCATTATAATTTTTTTTGCTTATGTATTTAGTAAAATAGATTACAATACCTATTTAGCTTATATTTAGCATATATTTAATGATAGAAATATAATAAAGCTTGTTCCATAAAAAAACATTATAGAAAAAGTAAATCATTTTTAACGCAATAAAATAGCATTTACAAAACGATTGAATTGATGATTCTAATGAATTGAAATGAAAGCTATCTTATCATTAATATTTAGAAGTTACTTGCATTTAATTCGATTTAAATTCTATAATTAATTCTGGTACAAGTATATGCATAAAGTGAAAATAGCACTGACAAAAATATTAGCATATCGTGCCTTTCTAATCCAAAAATAATCACTGAAACAGAAACGAAAGGTTTTCCAGAAAAATAAAATAAAGAAAAATTAAAAACAGCACATTGTTACTAGCAGCTGAAATTTTTTATCATTAAGGAAATATTTAAATTTGCATTTATCCTTTTCAGCTGATATGTGATCGATTAGACATAATTACCGTTTGCATTTAGAAACATAAATAGTTTCGTTTCTTCCTTTTCTTTAATAAATGTTAGAGATCCTCAATTCCCTTATTGAAATCAAATGTTTTATAACCTCCGACATAAAGTATTAATTTCTTTTCAAATAAGCAAAAAAAGTATTCACATTTCTACGAAATGCAAATTATGCAAATTAGAGATTGTATTATAAATAAAATAGTAAAAAATATGACAAAGAAAATAATAAAATAGTAAAAAAAATTGATTAAAATATAATTATATATTACGAATATTATCTGTAAAATTATTTCCTCATATAAAATATCCGAAAAAAGATATAAATTTAATAACACAAAAAATGTATAATTTTGTCTTTATATACAATCTTAAAGAAATGAAACCACGAATTTAGATTCAAAAATTGTCTAAAAAAGTTATTTTCAATTTCTCTTAGCTCGATCAATTTTAATCGTTGTAGAAATGTTCATTTTTGTTTGTTTAATACGTTGTAGTATCAAAAAGATTTCACTAAATATGATTGATGAGACCAGTGGACTTTATAAAAAGTTTCATTTATTAACTCTTTGAGAAATATATTTATTGATTCAAATACCATATAATATAATTATTTCTGATAATTTAGTAATTAACTATTGAACTAGGGTAAGAATGGACATTCTTCATATAAAATCTTATGTGACCTCAAAATCGGTTATGTGTTTATCGCCATTTAATAAAATCTGTGAATCTTGTATTGTTTACACGCTTGAATAGGTGCAAAATCTGGCAAACAACGAAGTATTTTCTTGATTAGATGATTTGAATAAAATAAGTTTAATTCGCTCGGTTACAATTGTAAATTGAATTTGAATCCTAAATGCATTATAATGTTATTGAGAAATTTAACTCACGCAAAAGATCCGCGCTAATGAATATAATTTAATTATCATAAATTATAACGTAATGTTGTGCAGGCTCTTCAAACGGCGAAACGTATTTTATACCGCGAATATTTTTCACTCTTTCTGATAATAATATGTCATTGAAATTCAAATGAAAGAAATTCGGAGTTTCTTTGCCCTATAATATGCATATAAATTAAGCTCTAGAATAAAAAATAAAAAACTTTCAAAGACTGTGTTTGAAGTTGAGCAATGCTGTGTTTAGTCTTGAACAGTTCTTGTGAGCTTGCCACGAGTTAAATCTTTCGACTCAGTGAGTTTTATCCCACCAAATAGAGAAATATTCAACAGCGCAGACCAAGAAATTTTTAACGACGGATTACTGATTGATGTAAATAATTTTGATTTTTAAACATTTTAAAATTATATATTTTAGCTTCCAAATTTCTTTCTAATATTAACATAGATATATACCCGATATTAGAACATTTTAATTTGAAAAATTTATGATTTAATTTTTAGTAATGGATTGAATTGAATGACAGAACTTTAAACAGTTTTAAATAATTTAAATTTACTGTTAATTATTAATGTCTTTATAATTTCCTATTTCTAGCAGACACTTGGAACTTAGAGAGAAGCGAAATAGGACCATTTAGAGATTTTTGAAGATTGGTAAACAGAGTGAGAAAAGGTTACAGTCCACCCCTTAGATATTTTCATAATTTAAATTTTAATAGGAAAGTTTGTAACATTTTTTCTAATTTCATTGATTTTTTTTCTTTTCTTTTTAAAGCGTCTTCATTTTCTATTATTTATTTCGATTTTTATCATCTATAGTTCTCCAAATATATCGATATCAAAACCAGTTGGAAGGGTCTACACAAAACTTTCTAGCATACTCTCTAATGAAGAATGCCTCCAGAGAATGCCTTGCATGTCACTGACGTAAAATAATTATGAAACATTTATCTCTGGCTTGAATTTAGCATTTTTACTGAATGCTAAAGTCAAGCTCGTGTCACCCTTGGAGAGTTTTTTGGAGATTAATTCCAGGCATACGGTTAACAGTATCCGGAAATCAAATTTTTGTTTAAGAAATTTTTTGCATTTTTTCCTATCTATTGAAACAAATTTGATACAAAATTACACTTGTAGTCGCGAAATCGCGTATCAGATTTGAGATAAAGGGTGATTATAATTAAATTTTAAGTTTCAAAACGCTATAAAAAAGAACCACTGAGGAAAATGACGTCAAATTTGAACGGCATGTTATTGAAGAAGGCAGAAAACGTATGGCAGGAAAAAAAATTAGTTTCAAATTTTAGCAACAGATGGCGCTGTAAGCGGCAGAAGATGTAAATTAAAATATCTGTCATTCGCAAGACATATTTCAGTGTTATAAAACCGCCAGGTACACGACTGTCCTTCATTTCCCCTTCCACTGAAGGGTATAAAAGAAGGCGTTGGTCCAATGAGAGTCGGGGGTCTGGAGAAAATGATGCAAAAAATCGAAACGACATGTTCGTTTGATGTGCAATCTGGTAGAGGGAGAAAACGAGTGCATTCGACGGTAGTTGAAGAAGTGGCCATAGCATTACAACAGGGGTCGGCCGGTGGTGTGCAACCGTGCAGTGCACGAGGAATTGCCCGAACACTGGACAGGCCTAAGAGCATGGTGCTGAAAATTGTACGAAACATCCTTCAATGCTATCCGTACAAAATTGGCCATGTGCAGGAGTTGCTTCCGTCTGACCTGCCAGCAAGGGAGTCGTTTGAGTTAGAATTTCTTGCTCGCATGGAAGTGGATAATGAATGGCCGTGGAAAATTTTGTGGACAGATGAAGCCCCTTTACATCTGACAAGGTGTGTCAACAAAGCCCCTTTACATCTGACAAGGTGTGTCAACACTCAGAATTGTCGAATATGGGCAACAGAAAATCCAATGGCAACGCACCCCATACCACTTTATCCTGAAAAGGTCACGGTGTGGTGCGGTTTTACGGCATCATTCATCTTACAGCCATATTTTTTCACGCAGACGGGTGCTTCCGGTCCTATTACCGCTACCGTCACTGGTCAACCCCGTCATTCCAGCTCTGCAACAGCGTGGATATGTGGATGGAATCAGTTTTATGCAAGATGGCGCTTCTCCGCACATTGCACATTCCGTGAAGCAGTTGCTGAGGTGCCATTTCGGAAATGCTGAAATTATCAGCCGTCATTTCCCTACAACCTGGCCGTCCCAATCACCTGGTCTTACTCCGTATGACTTCTGGCTGTAGGGTTATCTGAAAGATGTTGTATTGCGTACTCCAATTGCAAATTTAGCGGTATTAAAGGCATGCATTTCGCAACACATTCTGGACATCACCCGGAGACACTGCGATCCGTTGTGGAACAATGCGTTTGTCGCTTTCAACTTGTTGCACACAGTGAACACCATATTGAACATGTTTTGTGCCAGTCTCCGGATATTTCCGAACTTCTTTGATGAATGGTTCATATGCGGTATGTCGCCGCAAAACTCTTGAAACCGATTTGTCCCTTTCGATGTGATATGTACAGTCATGCAAATAAAAACTACTCAACAATTCTAATTTGTTAATGCATTTTAATGTGTAACTTACACCTTACTTACACCTTAGCCGTTGTTTTATGAATCATTTCTCATTTCTCATCACGATTCTACCGCTTACAGCGCCATCTGTTGCTAAATTTTGAAACTAAATTTTTTCTTCTGCCATACGTTTTTCGTCTTCTTCAATAACATGCCGTTCAAATTTGACGTCATTCTCATCAACGGTTCATTTTTTATAGGCTTTTGAAACTTAAACTTTAATTATAATCACCCTGTATTTAAATAATCATGTTTTTGAGTTCTGCTTTCACATTTTGCAGAAAATGCAAATTTGCTAATCTCTTGTTGAATTAATAGTTGTCTGCATTATCGATGTCAAATCTGTGTTCTAAATTTTTCTATCCAGTTTATTTCGTTTTGTGTTAACTGTGCCACATATATTTGCACAGACTTCTAAACGGATTTTTCTGAAAACGGATTGTATATTTCACACAAATCTACAATTTTGATGTAAATGCCGTACACCAAATTTCATCCGTCTAGATCAGCTTTTTTGCCACAGATAACCAGACGTTCGAAAAAACACCAAAAGTATGTTTTTCGAACTCAGGGAGATCTGAAACGAGGAGATTGGTTGAAATCTCGAATTCGAATTTTTTGGCAATTTCAATACTTTAAAATTAATTAATGAGACAGCATTTACAATAAGTAAAAAAGTTAAGATTCAAAATAATTTTAATTTTTTTCCTCGTTTTTTCTAGCTATACTTTGTGTTATTCGGGTTTTGATTTTAACAACAATCCTCTTATTGTTGACAATGCTTTGTGGATTCATGCTGCTAATATAAACTTTCATTTTCTTCAGAAATCGAAACTTTTCGATTTCGAAAAAAATTGAGTACACATAATTCGATTGTGATCCGGCTTGCAGATTTTTTACGAAATAAGCTTAAACACTCTTATTCATTTTGGCACACTATATTTTATGTTCCGTTACTTTTCTCATGATCTCCATTCGAACAAACTAAATGAATCGATCGATTGATGATTCCACTGCCTTTAAATCGTTTTCACTTTATATCAAGAACCTATAAATTTATTTTACTAAGGTTTTACTGCAATGATTATTTTTTGCTTGCCATGAGGTATTGTTTATGCGAGGGGATCATTTAATGCCTACTTTTTCAAAGCGGTCCTCCAAATTTTTATTATGATCATATGCCTGTAAATATATCAGTACTGCAGGTTTTATTTTACTTAGTCGGGGTTTACTATCAAGTCTTCTATAGGCATTATCCTAGAGTATGTCATCGTAAAAGAGAAATCGTTTCACTCGTGATAGAAAGAAAGAATTCGTGCTTGAAAAAGAAAGATATCTCATCTATTTTAGCACGCGATCCCTTTAATGGAAAGGATAAACTTGCAGACCTTTGCGGAATACATATAAAGACAAAATTGGGTTTATTGAAGTTCAAAAATTCCATTAAAATCAATTTTTATGAACCAGTGGAAGTGATCTCCACAAAATTTTCTTACAGACTCTAATAAAAATGAAGATCCCAGTGAATGACTTGCATGGCATTGGCGTACAATACTTACGGAATATTAACATTTGGTGTAAATCGTGTGAGCCTTGGCGAGTGTTTTGGCGATTCATCCCTGACATGCAATCAAAAGTATCCAAAAAATCGAATTTGGTTTTCAGACGCTTTTTTTTTCTCAACTGATTGAAACAAAAATTTGACATAAAACTGCACTTAAAATTGCAAAATTACGTACCAAATTCGATATATTTAAGTCATTGCGTTTTTGTGTAATAGCGCTCACAAAGTTTTGAAAGACAGGTGGTCAACCCTTTATTGGATTTCTCTCAAAATGTGGTAAGGGTCTATACTAAAGATGTTAAATTTGTCAACCGAATCTTATCTATCTAGCTTTCGTCATATTGTAGTTATCGTGTTAACTTATATTCGAATAGTCGATGAGAGTGGCATTCCTCTGAACGGATTTTATTCAAAATTTGACAGAAATCTACAAATTCAGTTTTAAGCCTTTTTACCAAATTCCAACCATCTAGCTCAAATCTTTTTTTAATTATCTTTGTTAGTGACAAACATTTTCCAGAAATGTATTTTTCGAACTCAAGGATATCTAAAACAAGAAGATTCGTCAAAATCTTGAGTTCGAATTTTTCGACGATTTTACCATATTTTCCTTATTCTTTGTATGCGAGAAAGTAAAAATTAGAACAGTAATTATGTTTTTCATGAATTAATGAAAGGGATAAAAACTTAATATTTCATTCATTGCAATAAAATTTCCTTATTTTCTTATTATCTCTAATTCTTAGAATATAAATTTATTCAAAACAAAAAAGGCAATGTCGTGATTTTGATAAGGTTTGTTTTTTTTTTGTTATCTTTTTATATTTTAGTCAAAAAAAATCCTTGCATTCCGAAGTCCTAATTAGAAACACTGTACCATGATAATGCTATAAATTTGATTAGTTTGTACTGATTATTGCAGTTTGTGCTTAAAGATTTTTATATCACAAAATTTATTAAAAAATACCCACCTAAAAGCATTATCATGTTAAAACTAAAACCAACGTTATGCTTTGGAATTAACATTGATTTTACATTAATAGAAGAATGCGAGTGAAAATTTCGATGAAGCAATAAAATTGGCTTGAAATTTCATTGCGATGGTAAAAAGAATTTTTAAAAACTGCGTTTTAAGTTAAATTTTAAATTATTTTTTAAAATTAAAGAAAATATATGCACCGAGAAATAAAACTGATATAGAAGAAAAGCTTTTTTTTTTTAAATTTTTAGCAGGTATAAAAATGGGTTTTATCAATAATATGCTCCAATGTTATTGAGAAAAAATGCCAAAATTTCGATTAATTTTAATTAATTGAAAATTTGTGGAAGCATACGAAACCATTTTCTTAATGAGCATCTACTGTTTAAGAAGAAGAACTGTGATAGAAAGTTTGTAGATTTCGCCCCACTGATTCTTTTTTTCGTTTTTGTAAAACATCTAAAGAAAGAATGCCATGCTAAAAATTATACCCATTTAGAACCAGTGGAAGTGTACTTCCCAAAACTTTCTCTCAAACTCTTTAATAACAACATTAAATATCTCCACCCTACATAAAATACAGGGCCTTGGGAATGAACTCCTTGCATGGCATTGAATAATACTAGTTAAGAATTATAATTCCTTGGCATGGATTCAGCGTTTTCACTGAATCTATTGTGATTTATTTGGCAGTTAATCACAGCAATGCGGTTAATACACAAGTTGAATACAAATTGAATATGTATTTTTAACACTTTTTTTCCGATCGATTGGAATCAATATTAGTAACATTTTAATTATAGTCACATAATCATGTACCCTTTTTTTTTGCATGTTTGAATAATTGCATTTATATTCATGTGAAAGTATAGGCTGAAATAGGCTTATTTGTCTAGCTCTTTACTTTTTTTATCGTGTTCACTTATAGAAGAACAGTTGGAAAAACGGATTAGGATGGATTTAAATGGATTTCGTTCAAACTTTGATAAAAATTTATAAATTAGTTGTAAAGGTTATAATCAATATTCATCCATTTAGCTTAAAGCAGCTTTGAATAATCGTATCCAAGAGAGAGTTTTTGGACTCGGAAAAGTCTAGAAAGGGGAGATTCGTCAAAATTTGGAGTTCGAATTTTTTGACGACTACAAAACCATTACTTTGTAAACTTCACATACTATAAAGTGAAAGTATAGCATGTTTCCACTATAACAGCAGATAAAGGATAATTCCATCCAAAGTCATATAGAGGAAACTATTTATGGAATAAAAATACAAAGATAGAGTCTTGAAAATTCCTGCAAATATTAGATTAGCTAGAGTGACTCGACTAATGTAACCGAATCATTCTCGCTGGCCTTGGAAGTCAAATTTTATTATATCGTCTGCAATTATCGATGGCCGTCTTGTCGGCACAACGGTTGATGCATTTCGACAGCTGCAAACATGATTAACTAAAAGCATGAAAAGCAGCGGGAATGTTTTAACCTCAAAATTTTCTAACATAATATTGTGCGGTTAATACAGAGGATGTTTACTTTTTTCAGAAGGATTTTGGGTTCGTTTAATTAATGTTGAAAATATGAAGATTGTTTTTTTCCTAATATTCGATCTCTAAGTCATTTTTCCAGACTATAATTAGGCATCTTGATTTCTATGACAAAACGGTTTTTCATAATACAATCCATCTTTGGCGACCAGATTATTGATTTTTAGGCTATTAAATGCTTTATGGAATGTTATTATGGGATGTTTTATGGATTTTTTAAAATTTTTCGTCTTGCTAATTTGATACGACTAAATTAATTTGAATCAGCTAACTGCAAACTAAAAATTGTATTTATTTCGAAATAAAATCGTAAATGAAAACTCCTACGGCGAAATTAATGATTGGCAAAACACCACAATTTGAATATGCTATTGGAATGGAAAATTTTAATTAAAAATATTAAATTTAAGGGAGAAATTCTACGAAAATGACACTGATATGATTAAAAAAATATTTTTTTTTGTCTTAAGGTAATGAAAAGATTATTTTTGCAAGATAATTGTTTTGGAAGATATAGAAAACAATTATTTATTTGTTGGCAGTTAAGCTTAATTTTTGTGCTAGATTTAGTTTTCTGTTTGAGGCCTCTTTTTATAGCTTCTTTCTTCTACACAGTGAACCATCTCCAGAACATTTCTACTAATATTTTGTGGTTCCATTATATTTGACCATTGCCATTAGACAATATGTAATAAGCATGAATTACTATGCCAAATACTTTAACTTTTTTATATTTATTGATTTGCAGCGGTATTGATTTCCTTCGAAATTTGCGCACCAAATACATTCCAGAGTCCATCAAAAGCAGTGAGTTTATGTATAGAAAAAGCACTTTATGATAAACTAAAGGCGCAATAGTCCATAGAAGAAACATAAAGGACTTTACAAGAATATGTTGAAAAGATGTATATTCAATACCTGTATAAGTCTTCATTTTTTCTAGAAATACAGAAATATTTTTCGAAGAATGAATAGTAGCTTTGTCATGATAAAATTTCACTCTTTGAAAATTATTGAGATAAAAAAATGATATTTCTTCTATAAATATCTAACACAAAATTTTCTTTTAATATGTTGATTTAATTGATTTTAATATTTTTTCGACTCTTCTTATATTTTATTTTCCGCAGTAGGAGAATACTGTGATAGGAGAACACTGTGACAATTATACTGAAATTTCTATGCATTGAAAGGAACCAAGAAATCATGTTTCATAAAATATCCCAATATATAAAATATTTATTTTCTATTCAACTGTCTTCGTGCAGGGTTCTACAAACTGTACAATTCAGGTGAAATCATGCTTCATTAAAAATCCCAATATATAAAATATTTATCTTCAACTGTTTTTTTTGCAGGGTTGTGCAAACTGTGCAATTCAAGTGAAATCATGTTTCATAAAAAATCTCAATATATAAAATATTTTTTCCTATTCAACTGTTTTCGTGCAGGGTTCTACAAACTGTATTCAAATATATGCAAAGCAGGTAAACTTTAAGTTTTTAACTTTTTAAAATGCAAATTTTGGTTCATTATTTTATTTATTGCTGATACGAAAACATTAAAAAAAGTTCACAGCTGATTTTTAAGACAATGAGTTTCTTCTTTTTACAAGCGATTTCACTTCACTTTATTTCAAACATGACGTACGTTTTTCAGGTTTCCATCTAGAATTAAGTATTCTAGGTCTTTTCTCCCTTCTAAATTATAATACTGCTTATTTTGCATAAAAACATTTTAATACCATAATTTCACAACGTTTTTGTAGTAAGTAATTTAAATTTTTTTCTTCGGAAAACGTAAATACATATCCTCCATATGCTTATTTGCATGAGACATTTTGAAAGAAGAAAAATTTCAAAGAAATAGATAGTATTTTTTTAAATAATAAACTGTTGCCAGAAATTTTTATTTTAAAACCTTTGCTTGATTTTTTTTTGTCAAAATTGCTCTTAAAAGGCGTATTTGCTTGTTTTTGTTTTAATTTCAAAGCATATTGAAGAAAGTAGATTATTCTGTTTTTGAGCATAATCTGCTGTCATAATCGGGCAATCCACCGATTAATATTTGTACAATTTTAATGTCAAGAAGACGAATGAAATTGCATTCATAAGTGATCGTTACACCTTTCAGTTACATATTCATATGCTTCATATGCTCATTTACATATTCAATTTTTGATTCTAAAAGCACAATTTTAAAAAAATGTCCATCTGTCCGCTTATAATAAAATGAAATCAAAAACGTTTTGAACTGGGCAGATGAAATTTTGTGTATGGTGCTTACAGCAAATTTGTTGGTTTCTATACAATTTTGTACAAATTCCGATCAGAGGAAGTCGGTCTGTCCGGCTGATTGAATATAAGTTAATGTGATAACTATAAAACAAAGAGAGTTAAATGGGTAAAATTCGATTCACAGATTAAACATATATAATTTAGACCCCTACATATTTTGAGGGAAATCCAAGACGTGATTGACCATCTGTCGGACTGTACTTGCAGAAATTTGTATTATGACGGGATTGCAATACCGGTATACCGGGATACTGAATACCGGTATTTTGAGCCATTTGTACAATTTTGTAATACCGGTATTCACAAGTTTAAATACCATTTTTTCGGTATTTACTAGAAACTTTTTAAATTGTAATTGTTAAATATTGTTTTATTTTTAATGAATAAGAATACATACTACAAACTATTGCCGAAACACATTTGAATTATCCTGAAGAATATTTAAAAATTTAATTTAGGAACAATTATTAATTTGGTTTATTTCTATGTTTTTTATTAGTTAAAAATTAATTTTCTAATTAATTGCGTAAACACTTTTATTAATACCTTTCTTATACCTTATAGTGTTTGCGAGCAAAATTTAAAATACATTTAATAATTTTACCATGTGAAGAAACTTAGCTGTCAACGGCCTTTAGAAATTCGTCTGGTTCAAATGATATTTTCATTTTAATTTAAAAACAGTATTTCAGACTATAAAAGAATTTTATTACACAAAAGTATTTTTTACAGAAAAAAATAAGAAGAAAAGTTTTTTAATCCGAGTATATACAGGTGTAACAGCTGGCATATTCTATAGGGTGATCCTACGTAAACTGTAGATGTTTAGAGCTGAATTAAAAAGAAAGGTTCAAACATTTCCTATATATGCTATTTACAATGAGGTAAAAGATTTACAAAGGAAAGAAAATCTGTAATATTTTCACCATTAGGAGTAAAAAGGTCGCTACCAGTTAAATTTTAGCAGTAAAATATTCTAATATAGGCGTTTTTAAAAATAAAAAAGTAAGAGTTGCTTTTCTTTTACTTTTAAAACGCACATTGACTATTAGTCAATTTCGCAGTTGACTAACATTCAATATGAATTTTAATGTAAAAATATTTTTTGTGCAAATGTGAAATATGCAGGTTGTTTTTATTTTAACCTTAATCCTTACGAGTTTTTTGTTTATGGGTTCGTTTAAAGTGGTTTGAGTATTCTGCAAATATGAACAATTTTGAGGAATTCAAAGACTGTATTAGTACTGCAAATGAGACAAACAGATGAAAAGATTATATATTCTACGTCGATAGAGTCATTTCCAGAATAACCATGATATAATATATTTAAAAGAAAATTATTGAACATATCTTTTTAAAACTAAATAGCTAAATAAAAGAGGCAAAGTTACAGACAATTAGGTTCTGAATTCTAAAATCTGCAAGGTAACAACAAATGTGCAAAATTGCAATCAAATGTTAAAAATGATATGTTTATTTCTCAAATTTTTTGTGTTAAAATTCTTCTTAAATTTTACCGAATCACACAAAACGCCCTTTAAATTAATTTTTAAGCCTACTTTATTGTGCGAATTGCTTGAAGCGCTATCTTTGCTCAAGATGCCAAAAATGTGAAATTCTATTAATTATTTTTATTATTATAACTGTATTTCCTCATGATTTAATAGTAGAGAAAAGGACAATATGTTTATCTCATTATTTTGTTTTTTCTTATTGAATCCTAAATATCTATATTTTAATCATACCAATTAATTGAAGTATTTTTAATTGTTAAAAATACTTCAATTTTCTCCATATTTTGAATTAAAAAGAATTAGGCTGATTAGAACCGGAGATTAATCTTGAAAATCATAAGATTAGTTTTCCTCAAAACCTAGAATTAAATATTCACACTTCCTCGGGAATCAAAGTTTCTAATCCACAACTAACTTAATGACAAATGATAAACACCTGTACGTGTAAAAGCGATGGATTGATTCAGTCACTCGTTACACTATGGCATCTTAAACTTAATTTCCTTTATAAGCTTTTTAAATTTTCTAGTTGGTAGCCCCTGCATCTAAAAATAGCTGCCCTAGACTTCTTCCCATTTCCGGACGATTCCTTCCCCCTCGTTTGTCGCCCTGCAGGGGTTTTGATCGCCCCTGCCGACCGATAATGAGAGTTCCGAGAAAAGAGTTTGGGACGATCGATGGTAGCCCGCCCCCGCAATACCACCCACGCATTGACCTTTTCCAATTTTGCCACCAGAGCCCTCTGCTTGGCCGGAGCGCCGTTTCTTGGCAACGCATAGGCGGAAATCGCACAAGTGTCTCTCTTTTCCTTATCCAGATTCGCTGACTTTTTTCCCCCTCCAGTTCTATTTTGGGGTCCCTGTCTTCTCCGGGAATCCAGAGATTCATTATGGAGCCTCCCCAGTACGATGATTCTTCCGCTACTGGATTTGCTCCATTCATCCGCCCTTGCCTGTCAGGATATCATTGAATCGTTTCCAAAGGATTTGCTCCGACCTCTTATTCCCTAACAGGATATGATCATGCTCGGAGATAATGATAATTTATTGCATTAAGTACGTGGGTTGGATTAGAAGTAGCACAAGTACAGAGATATCCGAGTTTAAGTTTGAGATTAAAGTTTCATTTTGAAGGGATACCAGTATAATTTTGGGGTCTACCATGCATTTTTAAACGCAGTCAGATGACAAGTGGGACGACTCAGTCTCAAAATTTCTATGTCACATTTATATGAGAACATTTGAATTATGGTGACAGATTTAATCTATATAAAACCCAAATTCCTAACTGAGCATTAGAAGAAACTAGGCTAAAACCACTGTTTTACAGTCCCGATCAGAGGATCAGGAGAACTTAATTTAGAGACTCCGACCACAAACCGCCAAAGACATGGCGTTATATATGTTGAAATAGTTTTTTTTTCTACATGTATTATGTGGCTTTCTTTTCTTGTTGAATCAGATACGGCTGTCTTGACATCTTCTTGATTTTGTTCCTGGATGATCAAAGATTTAAAATCTGATCCCCCTCCCCCATATAGTAGGTTAAATATTTCTTGATTCAAATACCCTCACTTTGTTGTGGAATGTAAATTTATAGAGAGGTTTGCGAGTTATGGCCATTTTTAAATCTTATCATAATTTATTATGGTTATATCCATCCTATTAAACAGCTGCCGTGCCGCTTTAAACATATTTATTCTCAGGCTAAATCTAAGTTCTGTAAACAAACACCATCACAACTAAGATTCACTTTAACACTTTATGACATAACATGGCATTTTTTTATAATCATTTTCAGAGATTATAATATCGAAACCAATGTACCGTGTTCTCAATCTTACTCACAGATACGTAATGTTCTTTCTATTTTAGTACACTTTCTCAAAACTAGATGGCGTTGGCTTCTGGTCGATGGATTTACAGTTCATTCGGCTTCAAACAGGTGAGAAGACGCGTTTTCAAATCTTCTATTATCTTATAATGAAGACAAATGTATATTTGTATGAATGAGTATGTATTAGAACTTTACAGGCTACACAGCTTCACCTAGAACTACCTAACTTGCTCCGCATTCTTTGGAGATTAAAAATACCCAATTCGCACCAAATTTTTAAAATTTGATTAAAATTTTAATTAATTAGGAATGAAGCAAACTTTTCCCAGTATAAAATTGATTTTTATATCATCTTAAAATTCAAAAAAATAGTCTTTTCAATGACTGCGATTTTTTAACATATATACAACGTCTTCTATTTTTAGTTAAAAGTACGAAATTGTTGATTGTTCTAAAATAATGAGAATCAAAACTTCATAACTCGGAGCAATTTAGTCATTGAAGATAGAAACGCATTTTTATCAAGAAAATAAATATAAATGTTCTTTATTTTGGAACCAAATTATTGATTTTCTATTAAAAAATTCAATCAAAAAGAGATAAAGGAGACTTTAAGATCTTAATTTTAGATTTAGAAATTACGTTTTCTTAAAGGTTTGCTCGTTTACGATTATGCAAACAGAAATAATTCTAATCGTTTGAAAATTAACCTCTAAATTTGGATGAAGCCTTATATCTAGATCTCTTTTAGTTTAAAAAAAAATATTTTTGGAATCGCACGTGTATGTCTATAAATATAGTATCTGAAAAACTCAGCACGCTGGATGATGCGACAGAATGATTTTATTGTTAATAAATTTTTTTGACTAAAACCATCAATCAAATTTTTGACTAAATATAAGGAATTAATTGATTTGTATGTCGGTCTGCCTATTTGTGTGTTTATGGACGCGACAGTTAAAATATGTAACAAGCTAAATAAATGGAATTGAATTGTGGTATAAAACTGTATCAGTTTCAAAGTTTGTATGCAAGTTTTTATAGGCACATTTATCAAACTTTGTATTTCTTATTCTATAAATTCTGAAAGCTAAAATTCACTTTCCTGTTAATTTACTATACGACGAATCTAAACACAAAACTTCACATATTGTCAATGTATAAGAAAAAGTCTAAGTAAGAACGCCATCGCTGGTTGATATATTGATTCATACTAATTCTTAGGATTACTTTTCATTTTTTTAAAACTCATTGTGCATTAATATCTCAAATTAAACCAGTTGTAGTTAAATGAAAATCGGATATCCATCTTTAGCGAACGTCTACTTGAAAAGCACTCCCCCCCCCCCAAATTTTTTTTAAGTTATTACAATTATTTTTTCGTTGACCAAACTATTTTATAAACAACATCCAAACATACATAAATTTATTCAAAACAACATCAAGATGAAAGATTATAAATTTTGGTCAAAAACTAATTTCATATTATAAACTATTTTCCATATTTACCGCAAAAGTGAGAATTTTATTATATCATCATAGGAAGAAAAAAATTCTTTTGCCTTCAAATTAATCTTCTAAAAGTGAACGTGGTTTTTTTTTCTTTTTAATGCTTGGAACCAAATAACTAAAATAAATAAGGCTTCTTTACATGTTCCTGTTATTTTTTATTCCTTAGATAAATTATTTTCTTAAATAGAAAGACCAGATTATAAGTAAAAACGAATCTTGTCATTCAATCTAGAAGCTTTTTTTCAAATTTTAAGGCTATAAGATCAAACCAATTGAGCACTTAGAAGATTTATGCCTGTCGAAGTTGTATTGTGGATTATTTTCTCAAATAATTGCATGAAGCATTGATTTATTAAATTTCCTTGCATTGCTTTAATATAAAATTACGTAGAGCCTTCGATTTCGTCTACAACTATATCTGGTAATATAAAACAAATCAATATAAAGCTATGAAAAGATAAAAACTGACAAAGAATTTTTGCAGATTTAATAAGATAGTATGAGTTTCGAGCCATGCTGCCGTTTTCAGATGACATCAATGCGCTTCATTTTACTCAACTCCTGCGGTTTTTTTCTTTATCAAAAGAATTTCAAAAACGATAATTTCTTAGAATGTATATAAAAAAACTCTTTATTCGATATAAAGAAACATCGTGCATAAATGCCAATCCAACAAAGAACTAAACTTGAGATGTCTTTGCATTTCAGCCTTTAAGAATTTTTTTTTAATATCAAAATCAGGTTGCCACATTCATTTTCTTAATATAGGAAATATACGTTTTTACATGAACGAATAAAGCGACATCTTTTTTTGTTTTTTCTCATACAAAATTCTGAAAAAAAATTATTTGATCTTTAGATTATTGAGCCTGGAAATTTCAATAATTTCCTGCCTTTCAGACATTTGAAAGTCAAGGAAATCAATGTTTTAAAAATACACTTATCTGCAAATTAAAATCATAATCAACTTTCCATGGGTAAATTGAAAATTAATATGAATAAAATTACGCATTAAAATATGATTTAATGAATTTTGACAATTTTTAAAATAGAAAATTATTCAGAATTTAATATTTACATCTTTTTTGTAGATTTCCACTTTTGGAAATCAATCATAAATAAAATATATCGATTTTAATAAAAAATAAATGAATGAGCTTTAACAGAAATGTGAACTTCACTAGCTGTCATATATTGACGAAATTGATATGACATGCGATTCTTCATGCTTTCAGGAGGCGCGGTGGATTGGTAGCAAGGTCTCGATTACGTAATCGGAGGGCTTCAGGTTCGAGACCCGACTCCATCCTTCCCGATGCACGCCAAATCCAAACGCTCCCCCGCTGGTGTGGTGCGGTACGGTGTGAAGAAGGAGGCACCAGCTCAGATGCCGTCTTCGTCATCTGATCGCAGCTCAAAATTACGAGATCCGTCCCAAAATAGTCCTAGTGTTACTTTAAAACGGAACGTTAATAAAACTAAACTAAAATCGTCTTATTTTCAATTAAATTGTTGAAGATTGAACGAAAAACAAAGAATAAATCTTTTTCGAACTTTCTAACGATTTTAGAGGACAATTTGAAGCAATTACTCTTCTGAGATGGTCCCAAATATGCTCTATCTGATTAAGATTTAAATTTAATAGAAATCTACAAATTTAATATGAAGACCAAACACCAAATTTCATCCGTCTTGCTAAAAGTGATTTTGAGTTATCGTTGTCACAGACAGATAGACAGATGAATATATTCCAAAAATGTATTTTTCAAATTCGGGTAGCTCTAAAACGTGGTGGTTAGTCAAAATGTTCAGTTGAATTTTTTTTTTTTTTTTTTTTTTTTTTGGCGATTCTAATATTTTGCTACACTTCGTACACTAGAAAGTAAAAATGATTTCGGACTTAATAATTCAGATAAAATTTTATTTTCGAACTATTTAGTAACATATACTGTTCAAAACTTTGAGACCTATTTTTGTTAGCTAATCTATATCTATACTTATAATAAAACTCAATGTGTGTGTGTGTGTGTGTGTGTGTGTGTGTGTGTGTGTGTGTGTGTGTGTGTGTGTGTTGGCTCTCTACAGGCCAGACCATTCAACCTACAGCTACCAAATTTGGCACGTGTATACCTTGGAGGCCTGGAATGTACACCTGGGGGTTATTTTTTCGAAATTTTATTTATTTAAAAATTAAGCGAAATTTTGACGTGTTTCTGCTATAACTTCCGAAAATATTGCCGCACAAAAAAGATTTTTACATGAAGTTAAAGATCAAAAATTTATCTTTTAAATGATACTAATGTTTTAATCTTAAAATTAAATTTCTATTTTTAATGAATTTTTAAATAAATATTTTTAACTATGTTTTTCAATATTTTTTTTCGTAAAAAATAAAAATTAAGATTAAGCACGTTTTGCTTTCATGGGAAAAAATTAGTTTTTTTCAAAGTGTTGCCATCACATTGATTAAAGCCCCAATTAAAAATAAATTAAATCTTTTTGGAAATAAAATCTGCAAAAATAAAATTTTCGGTACGTGTCTGTAGGAAATGAAACAAATATGAAATATTATTTTTTCTAAAAAATAAATTCAAGAAAAATTATTTTATGATCTTTTACACTCTCTATACAGGGTGTTTATTTAGTCCCGGACCCATTTTGATGTTTAGAGACTCATAAAATAATGAAGATATAAACAAACTTATGGCAAACTTATGATGGAATAACTCATATACTTTCCTTTTCAGGTTTGAATATTTTTACTTTTGTAAATATCGTCTGCGCGTGTTTTTTATTTCAGATAATTTCATTTTCCAGTCTAAATATCTGTACTTTTCTAAATATCGTCTGCTTATTAATTGCATTTTTCTCTCTTTTGTTTTTGGTAACTATTGAAATGTTATGTTTACTTTTGATGTGTTTGTTCTATGTAGTACTTTTGTATGTGATGTTTTATTCAAGCGGATATTAAGCAGAATGCATACACCACAAGAGAAAGCACAGATTTTATGGTGGTCATCGAGTTAATTTCCAATCAACTAAATCACTGACTTTTAAGAGTTAATTCCCAATCACTTAAACTGACTGATTTATGAAAATTTGAATATCACTATTCAATAAAAAAAGGATAATTTTAGATTTTCCATCGATCGCTTCAAAGAAAATACGTCAATCAGCGCGCAGGTTTCTCAAGATTAATTGGCCTAAGATTATGAAAATGTTGACTTTTTCTAATTTTTTAACATTTAAAACTTCATAAATAAGTCTTAGTTGATCGTGGAAAATAGAAACATTCATTCATTTATTTAAAATTCGGTGTGTCCAGAATATTTCTCAGAATATGATACCTTACTTCATTAAATTCAGACTTCATAATTTTTGAAATATATTATAGGCCGGAACAAAATATTATTATTGATTTCATTTTAATCCTTTTGAAAACAAAACTAAAAACTGAATTTTATGCTGAATCTCAGAATTTTTTGTTGAATTATTGTTTGAGATATTACATAAATGATGAAAAATATTTTGTAGTTAACATAAGACTTAAATACTGAGCGATTCTGTTTGCAATACTCATATTCAATAATAATAAATAAATAACAATAAAGATGATAAATAAAATAAAACGCTTGGTTTTATTAAAAAATATATTTATATCAATTGCAATTTCATCATTTCCACTTTAAATTAAAGTTGAAGTTTTACCGGAAATGACAACAAATTAGCAAAATATATATAGTAAATGGAACGAAACGATCTAAACAACAGTATAAGTTTGGTATGACTATCAAAATTTGAAGATTAAAAATGTTTTGTTTGAGAATCTATTAAGAGACCAGTTACTTAAAATATTTAATTGAAAATTGTAGCGAGCGGTAATACTGGCGAACCGGTTGGTCGCCAAAGACGGCTAGTCAGTAATAAAATTGATGTTATCTAGCTTTTTCACGTACTTTGATATTTTCTTTAGCAATTCGACCTGACTATAGCTTCCATACTCGTAAATCGACGCGTAGGAGGCTCATATATTCAGGAAGATTCTTTCCCTTTCTCACAGACAAGCATTTTCTTTTGATTTAGAACTGATGCAAAGGTGGTACGGTTTCATTCTTTTTGAACAATTAATCTGTAGGATCTCAAATCACTCTATTAATGAATCTACTTCCTTGTTTTACCATACCAGCCAATTTGTATGCATGAATTTATAGCTATTGGGGAGAGACGAGAATAGGCAACCCCACGAGCTACCGAAGTGGACTACAGATCTTATCTTTAAATGGCTTGAACGAGGAGTAGGTCATTTTCCTGTTTCCTCGAAATACTACATAAAGAGGATATTTGAAAACTCCTCATACTGTAAAGTAAAGAATAATATGCTATTAATGTGAACGTGGATATATTGAAACATATATACGCAAAAGGAGTAATTAAAGTACTCCTATATTAATAAAAATAAAAATGTTTTTGAACTTTAAAAATAAAGGTGTTATGAATTTTTTTCAGAATACCAAAAAAAGACATCAAAATGAATTAAAATATCAATAATATAAAAACGAAAAGAAAATTATTGAAGCTAGAATAATTGATAAAAATACACTGAGTAAATATTATTAAATTCCATCCATCTTGTATGAATTTTTTAAAGAATAATTTATTTTTTTAATGCTATTTAATGAAGAAATTTGTTATGATGTTCATTGTGGTTCACTTTCTTTACAGTATTATTTGTAATCGCTCGTGCTTTTACGATTTTGTTTCGGTTTCTGTATTTTTGATTAAAAAAAAATAATTGCACTTTTTAGTTAGGATATATTTGCAACTCAATTTATGAATTCGAAAGAATCTTGTAATTAACTTTATTCATATTCACTACGATAATGCCTCAGCTACAGAATCAACATTTTGGTTTCTATATTTTTGGCTTAAAAAAAACAGAAGAATTGCACTTTTCAGTCAGGATATATTTGTAACTCAATTTTATGAATTCGAAAGAATCTTGTAATTTATTCATATTCACTGTGATAATGCCTCATCTACAGAATCAACATTTTGCTTTTTTGTATTTTTGATTTAAAAAAACAGAACAATTGTGCATCTCAATTAGGATATATTTGTAACTCAATTTTATAAATATGAAAGAATCTTTTAATTAACTTTATTCATATTTATTAAGCCTCACATAGAAGGAACATTTTAGTTTCTGTATTTTTGATTTAAAAAAACAAATTGCATTTTTGAGTTAGGATATATTTGTAACTCAATTTTATAAATATGAAAGAATCTTGTAATTAAGTTCATTCATTTTTACTAAGATAATGCCTCACCTATAGAATCAATATTTTGGTTTCAGTATTTTTGATTTTAAAAAAACACAGAAGAATTGCACTTTTCAATTAAGATATATTTGTAACTCAATTTTATAAATATGAAAAAATTTTGTAATTAACTTTATTCATATTTACTACGAAAATGCCTCACCTATAGAATCAACATTTTGGTTTCTATATTTTTGATTTTAAAAAAACAGAACAATTGCACTTTTCAGTTAGGATATATTTGTGTAACTCAATTTTATAAATACGAAAGAATCTTGTAATTGTTTATTCATTTTTACTACGATAATGCCTCACCTACAGAATCAGCATTTTAGTTTCTGCATATTCGATTTAAAAAAAAACAGAACAATTGCACTTTTCAGTTAGGAATTATAGAATCAATATTTTAGTTCCTGTATTATTGATTAAAAAAATAATTGCACTTTTCAGTTAGGATACATTTATAACTGAATTTTATAAATACGAAAGAATGTTGTAATCAACTTTATTCATATTCACTTTGATAATGCATCGCATATAGAATCAATATTAATTAATATTTATCAATCTCTTGACAATAAAATTCTGAAAATGTTACATTTTTGTTGTGCCATCAGAAATATACGAACATCCAAATTTTCTAAACTCTAGTATGTCAGAAAGTTCGTGAAAATTTTGTATATATAATTTTATCGTTACAAAAATGCAAAAAATTCAGTTAGTTTAGTTACAAGATTTTTATATTTCACTGCATAGGAATATGAAATATTTAATTCTACCATGCCATCAATTTATGTAAGAAACGAAAAAAATTTAAAAAGATAAATATCAGATGATATTAGTTTGTTGGGTAGAATAAACAATTCAACTAATCTTTTTTTCTTGGCCTTTTTTTTTTTAATTTGGCTTGTTCAATTTGTAATTAATACAATTTTGTAACCGATCTTCCTGATTCTATCATTATATTAAAAAAATATTATTTTTGATAGTTAAGCATCATTTCACTAATTAATTTAATTAAATACTATTTTCATAATGTTTGAAAATAGTATTATTGTAGCACCATTTGGTAAAAAAAAATGACCAAAAATGAAATTTTAAAAAATTTGCTTTTTCGTAATTAATAAAAGTATATTCATAAAAATTGTTTTTATTTTATTTTTAATTAATTATTAGGACATCACATTGCTGCCACAAATAAATATATTCTATTTCTTGTAAACATTTAAAATACCCTTTCAGTGCATATAGGAATAACAACTTTCTTTTATTTAAATGAAATATGATTTGGAAAAATGAGTTCTATAAACAAGTTTTATTGAAAAGAAACAATGATCGAAGTTTAAAAGTATTTTAAAGAGAAGTGTGCTAGTAGTCGATATTGTTCTTTTAATGGAAATTTAAGATCATTTTAATTTATTTAATTATTTGTAAGTAAGTAATAATTTCTATATGAATATTGTTTTTATCTAGAAATTTTACTTTAAGAACTATCTTAAACTGGTATAAGCGTTTGAACCATTATGATGTTTGATTACCACATTGATGATTAATTACAGTAAAATTTGAAATGGAAACCAATTTTGTAAAAACCATTTGAAATGGTAATAATTTTAGCAAATAACAATGAAAATGCCTGGAATAATTACACTTTAAATTATGGTCATCCAATTTTATCAAACAATGCTGATTTTTGCATCTTTCATAGAATTGGAAATTAATCATGTTCGTAAAATTCAGAGAGATGTCAACTACTAACACACTTATTTCACAAATGATTGTTTTCAATTAAACAAATAAATTGCACAGGTATGATTATACTTTTCTTAATAAGTCTTTATAAAAATACTATATGACTAGATTATCACTACGATACTGTTCAGTTCATTCAAACACATCAGCAAAAATTGACACAAGCAAATCTGGAAAAAGAAAAAAACATTTTTCATTAATGTTTCACAGCATAAAGTCTCTCTCTTGAACAAAACTCATTTTCATTCAAGACAATAACTGAGTATTTTTCATCGTGTCTGATGCTTTTTTTTTCATTTTATTATTTTTCTTCCCTTCTGAATCACAATTAAGCTGATTTCAAAAGGCATTCAAAATATACATTTTTCTACAATTCCATATTGTATACGAATCCATTTTTCGGTCCTAAGGAAATGACAATACATATTTGTCTCTGAAAAGAGATGATGCTATGATATCTGTTAAAAATAATTTATTAATTATTTTTGTTAGTTCTTAGAAAGAAAGAGATTCAGAGCAAAGTTGTATTATTAATTTCTTGTGAAGTAAGTCACATTATCATAAGAATTGAAATAGCAAAGAATATCTGAATGTAATGGCGAGGATTCTTTTTGAAGCTCTATTATTTTCTTATAGAGATTATTGCTCATACATTTTTCTTCTCTCTAAATCGAAGGTTCGTTGAAAATTAGTAAGTAGTGGATGATTCAAATATAAAATAATCCGTAGAGTAATGCTGAGCTATTATTATCCAGTTGTAGGTGTCCCGATTTGTTTAATAATTGATTGTGTTTGTGTTTACAGATAGATATAATTTTCCGTTGTAATTCTGTAAAATATGAATGAATTTCAGAGAGGCAAGCTCATTGTTCAGATGATCCAAAATTCTTAAATGCTCATATCTCACGTATAAAAAACTTAGGTAATGAAAGGCCCATTTTTTAAGAGACACTACTAGATGGACAATGATAATTAAAATTTATAATCCTTTTATCGCATTTTATGAAGAAGGTTCTCAAATTTATATATATATATAAAAATTTCTTTTAATAAATCAATGTAAATAAACAAGTTTTAACTGCTTTTTCCCTATTTTAAATGCCTGCACATATAAAATGATTCACTTTCAACTTTTAAATAAAAGTTACACTGAGTTCAGTTTAGTGAAAATTGTAGATTGACTCGCTCTGCTTTTCCGTGCCACAAATATAACAAATTTGAAACTCATTCTACCACATTTGTAGGTTATTCTCTTTCATTTCAAATTGTAAAGGAAAATGGATGAATATGCAAAAATATCGTAGAAGATTCTTAAAACCTTCAGTTCTTATAATTCAGAAACATTATTGTCTCGAGATTTAATCGTCTTCCACTTTCATATTTTCATCCCACAAACTACGACTCGGAAGATTCTTCCAGAATCTACAGCAAGGTGAAAAGCTGTCAGTCGAGTAAGCTCATTCCCGCTTCTTTGGTGCGCATAGCAGTGTTTTAGGGTGTCAACGTGTCTTTTGTGGTAGGGGGATTAGACCTAGGCCAATGATGGCAATTAGAAATTCAATTTCTCTCTGACATGATGACGGTTATTCAAGAAACCTTTGACGCTGGAATAGAGCGTGGTTCACATTTCGCAGATTTCTTTAGTAAAACGACACAACTTTTCTATATCCAGTTGTTCTAGTATCCTACATTTATTGTAAATATTCAGTCTCACTAAAATCTGAAACACCACAAACTTTCCAAAAATTCCATTTCTGTTGCACTAGTCAGGAGTCATTTCTCATTAGGGTATTTGTAAATTATTTTGGAATTCCTGAATCTGAACATTCAGGATATGTATTGAATCATATTTTTCCAAGGAATTCCTGAAGGACAGAATTGATTTAAATAAGGAGACGCTCAATGTAAAACATTTCACACGATATGGAGAAATTAAACAATCCAAACAGATAGCTCATACAAAAAGTGAAACTCAATGAACTTTCAGCAGTGCTTAAACACTAATGAAGTTATTTTCACTATGTCACAATCACACAAGTAACTTTACAAGTCATTTAACATGTAACTCATGTTTTATGTCATGATTTCGTATCCTTTTTCGTCATGTAAGATGTCAAGTGGGATCCAAAATAAGGATGGTTGTTCTGAATCACGCAAACATTGAATGCCTCCGTTGTGGGCATAAATGTATAGCAATAATTCTTATGGTAGCATCCACTGAATTAAATCAATGTTCGTCTATATTAACATAGAAAACATATATTTAAAATGTTCATTGTAAACAATGAATATTGCAAATTTTCACTATGCTAATTTGAAGAGGCAATATGTGGTTCATAAAATCTGTGGTTCCAATCATTCAGAAATAATCAAGGTGACAAAAGGTTCAACTTCTGCATCATTCGGAAACAGCTGTCGCTTGGTTATGGCAGCCATAAAAGTTACAGAGATGATATGGAATCACAACTAGAGATTTTCATCTGGAAACATGATGAGGAATTATGTCGTTCCATAGTGAAATTTCAAATGCATTCCACAATTAGTGCATTCTTGAAATGGATGGAGTTTCCATGGATTCAGTTTTTGCCTTGCAAAGTAAGTGTTAATGTTCGTTGCCACATTTTTTTTTGTTTGCCTTTATAATGATGTTAAATAGCATCGGTTCCAAGTTTTCCTCAGAGTTTGAAAAGTCTGCCAAGTTTCCGTTTCTTTTGCCGAGTTACCGGAAAGAGCTTGGCGTAAGAGCCGTGTTTCTCCTTCACAATGAATAGGCTATCGATTATCTTTCCTTTCTGAAAGGGAAGAAAAGATAAGTGAGAGAAAATGTTAACTGCAAGAAAGGAAAACAAAAATTCTGAATAAAATAACTAAATAAATTATATGCAAAATATTTTTGTAAAACATTTAATTTAGTATATATAGCTCTATCAATAGAATTGTTGCTAGGTATCAAATTACGAATAAAAGTTGTTAAAGAATTGCTCATCTATCGGTCCGTCTATTCCTTTACATGGAGGTGCTATAATTAAGAAACGTAAACAGATAGATGGAACAAATATTGCACACGATTTCATCATTAAAATGATAAAAATATAAACCAAGTCATATCTTGAACCGCATTCGTCAACGGATTGGCCGTCTATTAGTCTATATATTCTCGTGCATGTGAACGTAGAAGCTCAAAAATGCAAATTTTTATATACTGGAAATTTTCTGCGAGAACTTACGACTAAAATTTAGTTCAGTGTCAAATATTGTGTTCAATAGGTAAAACCAGCTAGAGAGAGGTCTCCCCAAAGCTTTATCCTAGAAAAAGCCTTCTGTGAAATTGGCGTAAAACAGCTACCAAATATTTACCTACGGAGTGAATTTAGCATTTTTACTGGATCTGTCATGTACTCGTTGGCGAGCTATTTGGCGATTAATGCTTGGTGTGTGGTTAATAATATACAAAAATTTAATTTTTATTTTAGACCCTTTTTCCCATCCGATTGAAATAAAATTTTGCCCGAAAACTAATTGTAGTCACAAAATCCCACATCAAATTTGATCTATTTAAGTCATTGCGTTTTTAAGTTATCGCGTCATATGTTTCTGAAAGTACTGACCGACACACGGTCAACTCCTTGTTGTATTTGACTGAAAATTTAATAGATGTGTACAGTATAGATATTAAATCTGTGTATTAAATGTTACCTATCAAACTCTTTTCGTTTCGTAGTTATCACATTAACTTATATTCGAACAGCCGGACAGACAGACTTTCTCTAAAACGGATTTAGCTCAAAACTTGATAGAAATCTACAAATTCGGTTTAAAAACTGAATACCAAATTTAGACTGTCTAATTCAAAGCGTTTTCAAGTTATCTTTGTTACAGACAGACAGGCAGGCGGACATTTTCCAAAAATTTATTTTTCGAACTCAGGATGGTCTGAAACGCGGAGATTCGTGAAACACTCGAGTTCGAATTTTTTGACGATTACTATACTTTCTCTATATTACGTATACGAGAAAGTAAAAAAGTGTCAAAACACACAAATTCGTATAGTATAAAGCATTAAACGTCGCATATTGTATCATCATATTCAAAACTCGGAAAGTGGTATCGTTATCCTTCCATCTTCCAATGGAATAAAATTCTGAATACACGAACCGGCTTCGGCTTTTCCCAATATCAACAATTTTCGCACGGAATGAAAAAATCTGTCTTAAAGAGAATACGATTATGCCCATTTATATATATGTGTGTATTAAAATCAGTTGAAAGAAGAGATCATTGTAGCTCTTGAAAGCAACACAAATTCAACCAATTAAGCGCAATTTATTGTCCTATTAAGAAGACGCACAAATAAAAGCACAAAAGATTTTCTTATATCCATCTGTTCTACCATCTTATTTTAGGATGGCTTTTATTAAGAGAAATTAACTTCAGAAGTCTTCTTTCTCTTAAATGTATCACATAACCAAAGAAATAAAAATGCAGTAATCCCTTGTCGAAATTACATAAAGATACAGTAATCCCTTGTCGAAATTACATTAATGGGATTACACTATTATTAGATTGCGAACACGCTAGATCGCATTCAGCAAAATTCTGCAGGAATACTGCTAAAGAATATTAATACTTATTAGAGAAGTACAGAAGCTATTCTGTCTTTGTACTGTTGAGTTTTGTTGAGAGATTATCTTGTGCAACTCTTTCAAATTTTCGTTATAAGATACGCACAGAGTTTTCCTATACTTTTTATAAAGCACCCTTTTCTTTTTTTCTTTATATTCCTGTGTCATTTTTTTTAATTCGTTTAACTTGTTATGTTAAAGAAACTTTATTTATTTATTTTTTTCAATATCATTGATTTTACTGCTAGTTTGTATCTTAAGATCATCCAAATATTCATTCGACTTTTATGGACTAATTCGTCACTAGTTGCTTTTGCAATTTGTTTGATTTCTTCGGTTACTTTTTCAAACAACCAAAATCGTTAAAATCTGTAGGAAAAATTTGTAAAAAAGGAATAGTATTGCGCAAAATTAGATGCAAAAATTAACTGACGCGTGTATGCAAAGTCGCGTTCTCAAGTCAGCTCTTAATAAAAGCTTGTTACAGGTATTTTGTTTCTTGAAAATATGAAATTTACCTTTTCTGCCGACACTTGTTGAAGGAACAGATGAGTCTTATTGTACGGCATCAGTCTCGTATATCCCTTCTCCGTGGTGCCAAACGCACTCCAAGGCTGGCGAACACCTCGGAAATTACTGGAACCTTCTTGATTGCCCTGTAAAAATTAATTTCATGAATATCTTAACATTCTAGTATTATAGACATTTAATATTGATAGTTGTGAATGTTGAAGTTTTAAAAAATTGAAATATTGGAATTATGGTTCAAAATAACGATATCTTAATTTCAAGAATCATTTCTTTTATTACATGTATTATTACAGAGAAATCAATCGGATGAGTTTAGATTAAAAAGTTCAACATCCAAGATATTGGTAAACAATACTTCATTCCACAGCAAGACACATATACATAGTAGAAAAACATAGACAAAGGGTGCCCAAGAATAACATTCACAGTAAAAAGCATACCATCAGCAGCAAATCCCCATGAAACAAACATAACGAACTCTCGAAAATTTATAATCTACATCATGGGTAAAGAAGCTTCTAGAAGAATATCATATCTTTACTCCTAATCAAAATATCGCCAAAATTAGAGTAGCATCGGATATTTCGTTTTTGTCACTAAATTTATCAAATCATCGAAACATACAGGAGTCATTAACACGGTATTTATACAGCATCCGTTAATCTATGAAATTACCTAGATCAACTGCTTGGGAAAACAATATTACAAATTCGTAACAGTACTTTCGTACCAAATCAAAAATGTTCCAATTTTATTTGAATTTTTAAAAGTTTATAATATTTTATTATATCAAAAGAAATGATTATATTTATCAGGAAAAAAAATCATTTTCCGTTGCCAGAAATCGCTCTAACAACTTATTGTTGAATGGCAACAGTCAAGTGTAAACAAACCATCTTACGAACTTCAGTCTGTTTCAATGAAAATTATATTAAATACTTTATAGAACAACTGCACTGAACAACTGCACTCTGTTTTTCTAGTTAATGGAGACGCAAAATACTACTAGAAATGTTCTGGAAATTGTCCGCAGTTTCAGTGAAAAGTCCATTCAGTCAGTAGAAAGAAGATATAAAAGAAATCAAGAAATAGGCTTCAAACTGAAAGATTAATTGAACTCAAAATTAGGCTTAACTGTGCAGATAGGTCTTTGGATAATCGGTATGAATTTACTGTGGAAATTAGTATTCATAACTTCGAAAACAATTATTTTATAAAAGTAATCTTTGTAAAGACTCAAAAAAATTATCTTTTGAATGAAATCAATTTCATTTTTCAATTTACCCTCAATTTTAATAATTTTTT
>JAPMOR010096801.1:390608-450349 GCA_026543865.1 Argiope aurantia | reverse complement strand
ACTGAATATTTGTTTTAAACATAGAAATGAATGGCCATTTACAAAATAAATTCATTAATTTATATGCGCATTTGCCAATTAAAAAAGTCTTTACTTAACAAATAAGTATATTTAACTGTTAATTTCGTTTGTCTTGTATAAAATATTTTCATAAATTTTTAGTTAAGTTTTTAGGCAAGTTTGCTTAGATTTTAGTAAAATAGTTTTGAACCTTCATTTGGACGAATAATTTCTGAATTTGTAATATGTTTAATTTTTGTCACTTTCCTTTGCCTAAAATAAATCTACGGCATAATTCTAATATATCAACTTATTTTCCAAAATGAGACAGTAAAAAGTCTTTATATTAAAAAATTCATAGTTATAAATTTTAGTAAATTGTTTTTAAATTGAATTTATTTTTATAATTGACTTGTTTTCGTAAGCTAAAAAGTGGGGTGTGCAAACAAACACGCGAAATCTCAAAAAATCAAGTGGCCGATTGTCCAATTGATTTTTTTATGAAGTAGCATAAAAAATAGATTTCTATATTTCTGATATAATTTTATATTTAATTTCGTATTTCCTTAAATTGCTCTTTTGTAAAATTGTACAGATAAAAAAGCGTAATCATAAGTTATAACGTTATCCAATTTAAATATTCAGGAAATTTAACTTCTTATAGCACGGATACATATCTTTCTAGACATTTGGTTTTTCTTCTCAAAAAGTGATTTCGAAACGTTCGTGCCTTTTTCCACCATTTCTATATTCAATTTGTTTGGTGATCTTTCATACATCGGAGCTATTCATACAAAATACAATTTTATAAGTTACAAAAAATTGCTGATATATAATATCGGAGCTATTTATACTATAAAAAATGATACGCATGGCTATAAGAATTTTCTGTTTCTTAATATTAAAAAAATATGTTAAAGTAATGCAAAATCTTTCAGATGTCCTTTTTTATCTGAATTCAGAACGAAAATGTATGAATAAAAGAATAAGTTTCGCCAAATATGTGGTGAAGATTTCGAGAATTGCCTCTAAATAAAATCATGTAAAATCCAAGAGACACGAGTTGAAACAAATCAAAAGATTTATTACACTTTAAGAACAGAATGTTACTGATGGTTTTTAGCTTTTCTAAACGTAAAACTGAGCGAATAAGTCCCCATTTAGGTTAACAAAACTACTTCAATGGCCTTATCAAATGACATTATTCATCTTGTCATTTTCTACTCAAGCTCTGATTTTTCTTGAATTATACAAGTATATTCGTGATGGCAAAGTATATAGGATGTGTGTTTATATTTGTGTGTGACTTAAGCAGCATTTAGTTATATACCATTCATTCTATCATTATAAACTACTTAATATTCAAAATGCCTAAAGTTAAAGCCGGAGCAAAACATTGAACTATTCGATTCTTTCTTCTGTATGCATTTCTCATATTTATGCGATATTCAAAATCGTCCTCTTAGAAAGAATAGTATTCGAAATACGTTTAAAATAATATTCACATGCGATGCTCTTCTCTGTTTTTCCATGCTTCAAATAGAAAAGAATATCGCATGTGAGCATGCCTCATATACAAGAACATCCATAGCATTTGAATTCTAAAAACATTAAATGTATTTTTTCTAGTTTTGATAGTCTTCTATATCATTGGCAATCAAATGAATATCTGAATGTTAAATCTAAATTTTCATGTTGAATTTCAATGAGTTAAAAGATTGATTTATGGTAATCATAAATAAACCCATTTTTTTGGACATTTTCGTTATTACACATAAGTCTTTTGCTATTCATCTCCATTTTACTTAGATTTGTCTGAAACTTTCTTAATGATATTACTTGTTTTTTATTAACATTCAACCCTCATTTCCCAAGTCTGTTTTTCCATTCTTGAAGAAGTAACATAGTGATGCTCTGATTAAATTTCCATAGTTATGAATATGACAGAATAAAAAAAAGACTGATTATTTTTGAAACACTTTTGTGTAATTTAACTTGTTTCAAGTTTGTAAAATTGAATCACTTCCTGAAAATCTAAATATTTGAAATTCTATACGCTTGTGCATTTTAAATGATAATAAACTTTTTTTAATGTTCACTAATTTCTATTATCAGTTAAACGATTAATTAAATTAATTTTTGGTTCAATATCAGTCACGCTGCCTGTATATGAATTTGTGAGAAAAATTGGTTTCAAGATCACAGCATGCTTAAAATAATGAATTGTAATTTAAAGACAAAAGTAGAAAATAATGATATAATAAAATATATGCTGCAGTGCATAAATAAAAGTTTATTAGGAATTCCGTTATACAAATATTAAAACTTTTTGATCTTGAAGTACTAAAATGTTTTAAAACTATCATACTAATAGTGCAAAATATAATTATGTTACTCTTTATAAAGGCGTATGCAATAAATATAGCTGTCAAAAATATAATAAACCCGTTGAAAGCTCAGAAATAATACTGAATTGCTCAGAATTTGGATTATTCATTCATTAGTTATAAAATCGTCTTATTTATCATGCGCTTTGGAATGTATTTATTATGGAAAATTTCTATAAGATTTTCTTTGTATTTTGAATCTTATTTACTTTTGCAATGATTAATATAATTATTGTATTCTGCATAAGTGATCTAAATTTTGCATATAAGTTAAAAAAATCAAGTAGTGAATTATTAGAAAACATGGTTTATTCTCTTTTCCGCTTTCGACCAATATCTTTACTTATTATATTTTAAGACGGTAAAAGTGTTTATATATGAGTTTAATGTTGCATTCCAGAGTATGCAGAGAATAAATTGCATTTATTGCAATTTAATTATTTAATTACACCCTGGTTGCTGAACATTGTGGATCTGCAGCAAATGAAAGCAAACTTCATTTTTCATATTTTTTAGACAGTTTATTTACTCGCAATGTCAAAATTTCTGTCAAATAAAGCAATCGATTCCAGCTTCATCGTGAATCCCTGCCTTCATAAGTTAAGTTTCCAGAAGTCTCTTATTGTGTATCACAGGATTGAAACTTTTCGTCAAGTTTAGTAACATATATTAAGGTAGTGCACCGCTGTTCCACGTAATTACTATTTGCTTAAAATTAATTACCTACGAAAGTTAACACGCATTCTAGGGCGCTACTACGCCCCTAGGTCACGATGACATCGCGATTAAATAAGTGATTTATTATCACAATTTTAAGCCCTCTTATCAAAATTATTAAACCGGTCATTTTAGACACTAATTTCAGCTATTATGCGCAGGTGAAAATTCTTTTAAATTAGAAGAACTCTGATTAGAGTCGAAAGTCTAAATTATAGGAAACAAAAGACCTGAAGTTTGTAGTTCGAGTTTTGCCGAAAACAGTAGCCTAGATGTTAAGGATACGAGGCAAAATTATCAATATTGTGAAGTAAAGATATGTAGAAGGGAAAGAATTAACAGCCTAGAGCTACAAATTTAATTCTGTGCATCAACAATTTTTGCTAATATTATATTTTTACTGAAGAAAGTTAATATTTTGGAATTATGATTAAAATTGTATTTAAAATACAAATTATTTCTCCTCACTTATCCGTTACTGCAACATCATACGAATTTGGAAATCAACAGAAAGAATCACAATGCTTTTTATTTGTAATTTAATACTAAAGCGACTACTTGAATATTTTGATCGCTTGATAGTAAATTAAATATAAAATTTAGGTTAACTTAATACTTTTATACCTATTTATATTGTAAAAATTAAAATTCTCTTTTATAAGTTTTCTCCATCTTTGGCAACAAAAATTGTTTAAAAAAACTTTAGCAAATTGTGATTTTTTTTCCTTCTTTATTTTTTCCATCAATTTCGTAACATATTTTAAAGATTAAATAATTTATTTTTTTCAAAGATAATTTCTCTTATTGATGCTTTTACTAACACAGATCAGCTATTTAGTATTTTGAGGAACTTGCACTTAAGTATAAAATGAACAATAAGTAGGTTAAACTGTTACGATTTTATATTAAATTTGCGTTGCTTATAGTGTAAAAAATAATTGCTGTTTTCTTTATAAAATGTGATTTTCGTCTATTCTTCCTAGAAAAATGAACGAATAAACACAAAATCGGATATATTTAATTGTTGTCTTTAGAGAGCTTTCAAACGGTCTGACTATCACCAAGACTCGTAAAAAAGTTATTTGTTAAGAAGCGGATGTAAAAATGACCAAAGCCTGTTTCCCTTTCAATATTTTAGAAGTTGTAAAACTCTTATTTTCTGCCCAGGAAACTTTACGATCCCACCCGATGTTTGTACAATATACGACTTTTCCCGTCTATTCTTAACCAATATCGGCTCACTCCCAATGTCCCATTTGCTACATAACTCAGTTTAGTAAACCGCATATATCCTTATTTTAATTATCCTCAACATAAATAATCTCTGATATTTTGGATTTTCTAAAAAATAGGATTTATTTTCTATATTTTTGATTAACTCGCTTTATCATTTATTCATAATATTTACATATAAAATAGAATCCCAGTTAACCGAAACCCGGGTTATCCGAAATGCTTCTGTAATCGCAAATTCAAAAAACGCGTATTGTATTGCACAAAAATGCAATCATTTCAATGAACCTCGAATTAGCAACTTTTTTAATGAATACTTTATATCATAGAAACTATATCTTAGTATATATTGATATACGTGCTGTAATACTAAAAATGTTATCTTAACTTCGATCAAGAACGTATGTTTACCCTAAAAAGAGAGCTTTGAATTCTTTTATACTCAAGATAAATTAAAATAATGTTCTACAATCAGATACTAAACAATAACACATGTTCATGAGTTATCCAAAAGATAAATCCTAATCTGAAACGATTTCTTGCTTAAACGGAGCTGTACAGTAATAGATAACAGAAGGTCATGTCAGTACTTAAACATTGATTGAGGACCAATAGGAATTTTCGCAGTGGTTCCAACAAATATCTAAGTTGTTTTCATACATTGCTTGCATCTTTATATATATATATATATATATATCGAAGAAACAGACTTGTTAGCCATATAATGACACAACAAATTTCGACTACACAACTGCCAGGGCGTCTTATACATTATTAATGCAAACTTTTTTTATTAAAAATTTTATAAAATGTAAATAAAAATACTCTTTGGAGCTAGTGCAAATTGATTCTATCTTTCGATTGGAAGCTGAGGATTTAGTTGTGTAAAGGTAGATGTCATTTTTGGGGTTGAAGACGGTAGTACTGGTCCGGAAGTCGTCCTCTCCATCTTACCAGGGTTCAAAATTTTGTAAATACGCCCGAAAATATCCCTCTGAGGCTTCAGAAAGGAACGTAAATATAACTGAATTAAACTAAAATGTGGGATTGAAATATCACCAGTTAGATAAACGATTCAGATAAAAACTAACCTGTATGATAATAAAATATAGCATGAGTTAAGTGACCTCACGTTGTGAGGAGTGAGCTTGGAAATAAGGTAGTTTGCGTAACAATTGATCTTGTTATTTGATCTTATTATCTTGTCAAAGATTGAGGTTTTTCTTCAAAAATCATCAAGTAGCCTCAAACCGGTACGTAAATATAATGAATTAATAAATATAGTCAAAAATTGAAAGAATCAAATATGAGAACATTTTATGATTATTCGTTCAGAAATAATTTACTTTGTACTTAAAAAAATCCTCCATAAACTAAACAGAATAACGTGATTGACATTGTGTAAAGTTATGTGCATTAATTTATTTTTGAAATAACTTGCTTCGTTTATTTATGTTCCAAATAATTCCGCAATGAAATCAAATAACATTTAAACCTCAGTTAATGGAACTATGCCTTCACTGTAACTATTTATTCCTCATTACTTTGCTTGTGTTCTATCATTGGCAACTGCTGGAGCTTTAACCACTTCTGCTGATAAATGGGCTGGAAGCAGTGAAATATCCCGGCCTTCAAAATAAGATGCCAGACGTTGTTATTCGAATCAGTCAAGTTATGGAATTTGACTGGTCACAATTATGATTGTGAGATTTGAGCCTTAGTTGATACTCAATGACGCGAAGGGTTTCTGATTTCAATTCCCTCGTTAAGCTGGCGTCTCCGTTTATCGGCGAACATGTTCAATTAACTCTGATGTCGCAAATGCACTCCTCGCGTGCCACAAGTAACTGTTCCGTGGATTGCAATTGAAGAGGGTCCCGGTGCGAGGTAGATTTGAAACGATGCTGTTTAATTGCGTTTCGAGAGGAGCCTTAAACTGGGCATCTGCAAACTAATAAATCCAGCTGCGTTTCAAGTTCATTTGGAGTTGCTTTTCCGTTTCACTGGATGATAGGTGGTCTGTCAGGTGGCTAATTCGGCATTGGGATTTTGAATTCCTATAGCTCTGAAGGGGACAAGATTAAACATGAATTGTAAATCATTTTAGAACTACAGCACAAAAAATTATACGTAATTTAACGCTTTGTTTCATAAATTTTTTGGAAATCGAATAGTTTAAAATATACAAGACATATATGAAATACGATTTATCCGAAAATTAAAATTAAAAATAACTGAGCATAAAAATGAGCATAAATAACTGAGCATAAAAAAGCGAAAACGATATTTTTAAGTCAAAAAATGGCAACAGACATTTATTTTTGATGTTTAAAACTTTTAACAAATAGAACTTGATATATAAAAACGTAAAAAGTAGTTTCAATGAATAAAGTGATAACCATGTTTGATTTCAAATATGTTGAGACAGTTTAATTTTTAAATCTATTGATAAATTTTTCAAAGGAAAAAGAATGCGGTGCCACAGAACAGCTTAAGACAATGTATAAATGTATAGTTTAGCTTCATATGGAATGAGCTGTAATGTTCGTAGAGGTGACGTCACGAGAATTTAAGAATATTCCACAATGAGTCAAGGAACAAAATGTAACCCAAAAATTGTATCCCCTTGTTTTAACTCATCCGTATGATCATATTTAAATAACACTATCTTGTTTTATCCCAAATATAGTATTTCATTCCACGGTTGCTCCAAATTCATTATATCTTCTTGTATCCTGTCGACGCATACAAAAGCCTTAGGAAGCAGCAAACTTGTATGTGAAAGCTTTGATTTAGAGAATTGGTTTAAAAGATTCTGGCTATTTTTTTACTCATGATATATATATAGGATTTCCTTTAAATTATTTTTTTTTAAATCAATAAATATAAACAAATGTCATTTTGGCTATGTATGTATGTTTCATATTTCCTCTTAAGTAAATGGGATGAATTCATCCAGACTTTGGACAATTATATAAAAAATCAGAAAGAATACTAACAATTTTTCAAAGTACAAAAATGAATTAAATATTCAATTAATTAGAAATTAACCGAAATTTTTCCTTTTTTTATACTTAAAATCCCTCTACTACTATTTTTTTTAAAGTTTTTCTTTATTTTAATATTTCTCTCGCTTTTATTGGTTTAAAAATAATGATTTAACAAGCTTAAAAGCAAACTTTAGTTACTCACTCAAACGAAGAGAATTTTTCTTATATTTAAGCATGAACAGAATATTCAATATTAAAATCAAAATTTTAATAACTTTTGGTGAACATTAGCTGTTGGGGTTTTTTAAAATTCGTCTTGTTCAAATTAAATTAAAGATTTAATTCATTTTGCACGATAAAAGAAATTTGCATTTTATATTTTATGCAGAAGTAGTTTTTACGTTAAAAATAGTATTAATGCAAGGATTTTAATTTTTACTGGATGTATCAATAGTCCTAATATAAATAAGTCATCTTTGCACTATATATATATATATATATATATATAAATAATATAATATAATATGTGTGTGTGTAATGCTTCATATCTTGTCCTAAACGAATAAATCCTAGCTTTTTAAAATGCAATAATTAATTATACGTTCAATTAATGAGAAATTATTCGAAATTCATCCGCTTTCTGCAGTAAATTCAGAGAAATTTATTTTTCCAGAAATATTTTAATACAATCTTAGAATTCCATATTTTATCTTTTCATAGATACCAAATTTCTTTCTGAACAGTTTCTATTAATTATTTTAAATTTAAGACGGACGAATGTTTGTGAAATACTGTAAAAGTACGACTCTAATCTATTCTACTATTTTTTTGAAATTTAAGTTTTGTATTTGGAACTTTTTTACTTATTTAAGGCAGTTATTTAACATTTTCTAAAGCAATTAAAAGAAATAACTAATATACCCTTCATTTTCTAACAATTATAAGTGACTAAGGCCCAAACAAAGTCAATCAGTGTGATATAATAAAAGGATTATATGTATTGTTTTAATTTATGTAAAATTAGTTTTTACATTAAAAATATTATACTTGAAAGTATTAAATTCCGAGTAATTTTAATTGCAGGTGTATCAACTCCTCGTTTAAAAATTTGAAATAATATCATTGACATCCAAAAACAGTGTCTGTGAAAATCGAATAACTGCTTCAAAAGACTGGGTTGCATCGAATTACTTCAATAAGTCAGAAATATGTTCATATAAAACAATTTAAAGTTGAAAGACTGAGAACGCAAAGAGGAAATGAACAAAATTTAGATATAATGAAAATCTAGAGACTGCAATATCGCGACAGATACTTACAGAAATTGAATTTAATGTCACACTTCCCAAAGGTGTAAACTCATGCCAGTGAGCAAAATGACAAGTAGCATGAAATGTCTTTACTACCGGGAAATTTTACTGTTTTGAATACAGAGTTTGTGGCCGTCTTGTTCATTTAATAAAAGATAAAAAGAAAATTAGAAATTAACTGTGAGTATATTCCAATTTCTTCAGAAAAAAATTTGTATAGAAAAACAAATGATTTTTCGACGAATTTGATAGCTTACTTGCTTTAAAAAATGTCAAATAAAAAAGAGCTGATCAATACGAATGCAGAAATGAAAGTAAGGTCTCAGATATTCTAACACTGAGTTACAAAAGTAAAAAGTAGAATTTGGAAAATTTTCAGCTATGAAATTAAAATCTTTTTTGAAGAGCAGAAAACCATAACATTTTATTTGAAGTAAGGGAATAAAAGTAATTTCAAAATGCATTTATTAATTTAATACTGACATTGCGAGCGAATGTTTCTATATATCAGACGAATAACACTGAAAATATAAATTATCCATCACTATATATCATGCTTCGTCATATTGCAACTTTCATGGATTTTCAATTTAAACCTTTAATAAATTATTGCTTTTTCTTTCACTTGCTTGCAAATGTTAAGTGATTGCTATTGCTTATTTTGAAGTTGTATTCTTACATTTTATTGTTTTTAATATAGTAATTATCATTTAATATGTTTTATCGAAGCGGTCATAAAAAACAATTAACACCGTGAAAAATTTTACAACTAATCCCAAGTTTTTAAGTTACTATTTGATGCATGAAATGCAAATTTCAGTAAGACAGAATTTAGAAATAAATATGCATCCTCTCATATTATTTTTATAACTGAAAAATACCATTTTGACATGTTTGTTGTATTTCATTCTTTTCCTTGCAAAGATTTGTATCGTTTAATATTTTCATTTATGACAGTACCTTCTTTTGTATACTTTATAATCTATTTAGAATAAAAAAAATTATTCATATTATTTTTCATAATTTGTATACTGGAACTGGATGCAAATTTAATAGCAAGATAAAATAGACTTAAAAGCAAGTAAATATAAATTAAAACATCACAGATAAACATTTCTTAATAAATTCAGTCAAATAAAATATTCAAATAAAACGAAATAATTTTGCTAAAGTTTTCAATAAAAGTTTTCTAAATGTAGATAATAAGCTTTTTACATACATGCATAAATGTCGAAATAAATATTCAAAAGAAAATGCAACCTTTTAAAGTTTAAATATCAGATTTTCGCTTCATTTTAAATTGTGCTTGATGGAAAAGATAATACGCTTAAAGGCTTAACGTTTTCGCTTTTAAAAACAAGAAATCTGTGACAACATCAAAGTAAATAACGTGGAAACTCAATCTAAACACACAATTTTTACGAAACCCTTTACAGATTAATTTCTTTGGAGTTCCATTTCATTCTTTGATAATAATTCGATACCTGATATGAGAGCTTAAAAAGGCAAAAAAGGAATCGGAAAGAAAAGAAGCTTTCTCTAAAGTTACTAAATTGAGCAAAGTATGAACGAAAATGTATTAAATCAAAGGATACTTTTATTGCTCTCACTTATTGATGATAGCGTTTAATCGAGGGATTTATCGCCTGCATAGAAACACGATGACGATAAAAATTTAAGCTTTAATTCGATTACTGTAAATTTTCCTAAGAAAAGCGAGAAAAAAATTTGGATGAAAAAGTTACCTCTCTAATTATACGCATTCCATGAAGAGAATTAATTAAGACTGTAATCCTTATAAACTGAATTCAGTACTGTAAGTTAATATACTTCTTTTGATATCATATTTAATGCAAAATTAATTACACTTTTTATGAAATAGTGAACACACTCCATTTAATGAAAACTACATCATTTAAAAATAATTGACCCTTCAATGTTTACATAGAATCAAAGCGTATAAAATGTCTATTAACTGAATCGTTGATTAAACGCTTTAAAAAGATCTAATTTTAAGTTTTAATTGATAAATTAATTTATTCTTTAATTATATTTAATCGAATTTTATTTTTATAATAAGTCATTCTTATTCTGATCATTTTAGCGCTTAATTAATCGTATCTTTAGTCATTTAGCACTTAATTTTTTCACACGTCTGATGAATTTTAATTTTCCTTAAAACATGTCAATATTTTATCAGGCTTTTATTTGTGTTGTTACTGGCATAATCATTACGATAGATTGTTTAATTATCAGTATCTCTAATATTTATCCGGCAGGAAATTATAAAGCTATTTTTGTTTCATTTCTGCTTTCTTTAAACAATATACGGTTAATAGTTTATAGTGTCTTGCTAATACGTGATGAAAATATTTTGCTGAAAAAGTATCAGTTAATAAATTTTTAGCTTTTTTTTAAAAAATATTATTTATACAAAATTGAACTATTATTTCAGTAGTATAGGTAAAGGAATAAAATAGAAATTACCAACTAAAAAAATGTCCTACATATAATTAAAGGAACTATTCATCAATTGTATATCTTTGAGAATGCATTGAATCATGTTGTATTTAATATTTTCGAACTCTTCAAATTAAATTTAAAGTTTAATTCAGTTTCATCTTGCATAGTTTGTTGATAGAAAGAACATAAAAATCAAATCGTATATGTATGAGTTTATTTTCTGTTATTGCATTTAACTATAAGACAATTAGTATTAGTTAAAAGTCTTGCATTAAATGCTAATTTTCTGATTATTATAATTTTAAATGCAAAAATTATAAATGATTTGCATAGAATATTTTTCTGCATTTGCGACTTTACTAAAGAATTGCCTTAACTGTGTTCTATTTTCTAGTTCCTGTGTTTTTCGATACAAATATAATAAAATATTTATTTGGATATTTAATTGCACTTTATGTATCCTATATCATCAAATACACTACATTTTAAACAATCTTTATCTTCAAACTTCATTAAGTTAATTCACGCCTTAAGACACTTAAATTTAAATATGTAATATAAAACTACTCTATATGATTGTTTAAGCAGCTTTTACATTACTACCAAAATATTTCCAAAATACTATTTCAAAATATCGCATAAAAATTTAAAAGTACATCGTTTGAAGTTATGAATTTCTTAAAAGGGTGTAGTTTTACCTAGGTATCATCAATCAATATATACGAAATATATTTAAAAAATTTCAAGTAATGCATAAAAATTCTAATCTTAATGTCTTTGTAACCAAATCTAAGTTCAATATATCTCTTACGTTAAATGGTTAATGATGTTTATTAGGAGAAAAACAGAATAAAAAATACACGATTATACATTTTTGTAATTATGGGACATTTGAAAGTAAATTTATAAGTATTGAATCCTTCTGAATAAAACTAATTAATTGCCACATGAAACTTTTCTTTATTTATAATGCTTTAAAGAACAAATTAAAATAAAATTCTTAAGTAATATAAAAACATTCAATTTAGAAATATTTTTTATGGTTAACAATAAGAAAATTTCAGACAAATTAATCTGTGATTTATAATCTATCATCTCTTATCACCCACTCTCCTCCGAATGATTCACCAAAAAATTATTTCATATATTTTAGTGAGTATAATATCTTGATAAAATTGATAAATGGAACTCTTTTTATAAGTCAGATAATTTTATGCTCATTATTTTATTTTGCATCTGTTTTTATTCGGTTTCATTTCAAATCTCATTTAACGAAAAACCGTTACACATTATTAAATATATTAAATAATAAAATAAAATGAAATTTTAATGTTAATAATAAATTTTATATTTTTATTCAAAATTATTTACTCAAAAAATGGTTTTCTGTATTTTTTTAATGTGTTAAAAAGCTAAATGAAGTTATTTAATACGGTGAATAATTTTATGTCTTTTATCTTTGAATATCCTCTCTCATTTAAATGAGGTGTTTCATTTCCAAACTCTTTGACCAAAAAATGGTTTTATATATTTCAATGCGCCAAATAATTAAATGAAATCAACAAATAAAATTTTTAATGCCATAAATAATTTTATGTTTATTATTTTTCAGTATCCGCTCTCATCTAAATGAGGTAATTTACCTCCAAACTCATTTACCGCAAAATGGTTTTAAATATCGAAATTGTCGTAAATTTTTTCATCGAAAAAGATTTATAAATATTAAACAAAACCCACACATCATGTGACCTTATAACAATTAAAATTCACTAGATGCCTCTGCGCCTTCTGTTCTGTCAAAGAAAAAAAGTCCTGTCCGGAATTTTATGTCGTCCGACCCTGTCATAAAATGAAACCAACACACCAAACTGATAGCTCCCATCGCACCATACTGTCTTTCCAACTCTTCCTCTTTCCTTTTTTATTTCCTTCCCCCCCTCACTCTTGCAGCCTCTTTGTTCTTTTCTTTGCCGCTTTCTCATTTTCCTGGAGTTCCGAGGAGAAGTGGAAAAGATTTCAAGGAGAATGGATTTGATCTGTAAAATACGTGGCACTGGGTTGGGTGGGGAAGGCGATCGCTGATATCCTAGTACGTGCCCGGAACGCTAAGTGCAATACATTTCCATTAACTTTCTACCCCTCACCCATTTTTCCCAACATCCACCCAACCACTGTCTGGGTATCCATGCACCCGGCGACTAATGTGGAATCTAGGATTGTCCGCATTTCTGACCGGAACTCTTCGGATTTTTCTCGACTGCCTACCAGTCGTCTTTTTGGTCGTAATGAGTTGCACTAAACCTCAAATCCGTCTGTACTCTTTTTTTTTTTTAGTTACTCCCCCCCCCCTTTTTTTTTTGTCTGCGTAGTAGTTTTTATTTGAAAATATTGCAATGCGGTTGACAGATGTGATATCATATTGAAATGTGTTTTTTTCCCCTTTTGACCCTTTATTGCTTCTACAGCTAGAACTCCTCTTGCAGTTTGTGTGATAGGCATATCGAAAATAATTTTCTCTTTCCAACATTCTAAGATGTCGAGAAATGGAGAAAAAAAATTTTTATTTGCAAAAATGCCAATCTTATATATTTTTTCGGGTTGCTCTTTAATGTTAGCTTTTTTTTCGTTTTGTTCCTGGATATGTTAAGTAAATGACGTATTTGCATTTTCATCTGTGGATATTACTATAAATTCAGATCTTCATCTTTTTAGTGATACAATCATTTTCGTACTTAAATATAAAAAAAAAATAATCGTACAGTAAGCATAAAAATGCGAGATTATGTTCATTCATGTCATGTTCATTGTGGTGAATTTATTAATGAAATATTTCGAAATAGACAAGGCATGTATTTAAGATAGTAAAAAGTATTCATCATCTGTTGAGTTTCGTTGTTCTTAAAAGTATATTTAATTTCACATGAATCCGTAGATGTAAAAATCGAATATGTGATAAAATTAAATTTTACATGGCGGATTAAAAGTAACATCATTTTAATCGAGATGAAAAGGCATAATATCAGATAAATTATTTTAAATAGCTATTTATAATCCAATTAAAACTCATGACTTTTGTTACAGATTCGCCTCCTTCCACAACAATGTAGAAAATAAATCATTTTTATGGGAAATGTCACACATTATTTTTACAACTGCAAATTGAATGAACCTTTTCCATTTATAAATAAAATTTTCTTCTAGGATACAGAAAAGATTTCAGATAAATTGAAATACAAGGAAGAAAATCCTTATTAGGTTTTAAAGTTATTATTAGATTTTCATCTCTCGCCAAATATTTGGCGTCGCATAGCCACATTTAGCTCTTTCGTAATTGTTTCATGTTCAGTGTTCAATCTGGCTTCAACAACCAACTATTCCTTTAGAAGAGTTTTTCTTAGTTGTATCGAGTGTAGATAAGTAATAGAATCATTTTTTAACTGATTTTCGTTTATTTTACTAGATATGGTAATACTTATTCTAAATTGGAGAAAAACTGAAATAAATTAAATTGACATAGAATAAAAAGTTTGGAGGATTTGCCAGTTGTGGTAAAGAATAAATTAATATAAAGGTTCATAAAGTAATAAATGCTTGTAAGAAACTTAATTACCTCACACTACTTTTACAAATATATTTTTAAACCAAATTATCAAAAACAAACTAAAATAGTAAAGTTTACCAGACAACTGAGAAGCAGAAGTTAGCATCCTTAATCCACAGCGAACTTCATCTCCCATCTTTATGATCCATGTAAAACTGCCAATTTTGAAACTACGGCGAAATCTCGTATTTCTTTCTATAAAAATTTTCAATAATGCGCAATAAAATTTAAGCATCTTGTGACAACATTTTTCAATGCGCAAAATTCTTTCTCTTTTATATTCCTCTCGCTATGTCAAATTATACACTAGAAAATATGGTTATACTCATATTCTACACATATTCACTTAAAAAAAATGTGTTGCCTATTTTTCCCTTGAAATCTTTCAGCGATGAAGCTATAAGTTTCGATGCCCAGAGCTAGTAAGCTACCGTTGCTCTCTTTTCATCTACATAGATAGCAATTTGTTAGAAATGGCATACTTCCATCGAAATGGGAGTGCCCCGGGCAACCGCAATATATCCCCTCACACACACATTTTTACATCAGCAATTGAAACGCGCACGTAGAACTAAATTGCAAATCACGAGAATAATTTTATTCACTGCCAGTTAACAATAACAGATTCATAATTAAAATTAGGAGTTTAAACTATATTTCTCATCGATAAAGTATTTTTTATTTTTCTTGGTAATTTTTGTTATTTTTTTATATGACTGTTCAATTTTACTCTCGCGGATAAATCGGAAGAATCGTTTCTCTAAATATTTGCCCAATATATGAATTTGTAGGGTGCCAATTTTGTGAGGCGGCTCAAAGCTCTGCGAAAGTTTCGAGAGGGAATATTAGTACTGAATTAGATGTTGATTGGTATAGATGTACAATGAAAATTTATGCTTTTCATCTCAAAAGATCCTTAGTATAAATTCAAAATGCAATAATGATTTAGCTAAGCTAAACAAAGCAGAACAAAAACAAAACTGTACTATTTTAATGAAGAAAAGCATTTATTTTGTGAATTTTTGTTCACTTAAATGTTTTTATACTGCTTTTATTTAACTTGATTGTTTTATCTTTATAGGGTTGTAATTTTGTACTCTATTTTTTAATTCATTTTTTGATGCGCTTGAATGAATATTTGTATTTTTCGATGACAATGCAATAATTTCATGCAATTAATCATTTGTTTCATTTTTATATACATGATAAAGAATTTAAGAATAAATGATTTTAAAATTCCATAATATTTGTTATGATGAATTACATAAATAAAACCAAAAAATAAGATAATTAAAATAAATTCTTCTTTGTAATGTACTGACAAATGTGTTCTCTTAAGATTTTTTTTTATTATGGTTTTCTCATCAATTTGTATTTTTAATTAACGCTTTAGATCAAGGATAAACAAAACTGAAATATCATATTAGATAAAATTCATTACTTAAAATTTTTTTAGTGCGGATTCAATATGTTCGAGATAATGTAATAAAAATATTTGAAAAATTCAAAAATTTTATTTAAAAATGAAGCTGATGGAACTTATAAAAGATATTGGTATATTGGCAAATTTCATACTAAGCATGAAATTAATTTAAAAAAATAGTTACTACACGTGAATGTACTCCTTTCTGTACTAATTACTTCATAATTAATACTGTAAGATCCCTGAAGTGCTACAGATGATCTCATTGAAGCATTATTGCTTACTCAAGAAACCTCTAACGACATCTTTCACTTTAAGTGGGATTCTCATTATACTTCTCTGTGAGTGATATATTTTTCCCTGCACTGAAAGCAGTGGGGAATCCGCGTCCTTTGTGCGATGTCTACAGAAGAGTCAGCATTTCGCGGTTCGTTTAGTTCTCCTTCATTTCAGCACGTTCTCTGTATTAGATACTGTCATCAGAGCTTGAGAAGAAAAACGCCTGGCATTCCTGAATTTCTCAAGATAATGAACTGCCTTAGCTTGGCAGTCAGCATCTTCTTTTGCGATTTGACAGACTCGATATTGCGTGTGTCAAGCCACTCTCTTATCTTTTTTTCGAGTCATTTTTTCCCCCTTTTGCTTCACAAAGTTATGGTTCGACATTTTTAGTTAAGAAAACTTTTCATCTCTCGATGCAGTTCTGTGAAGTGTATTTCCCAATATTAATCGAAAAATCTTTTTTTCTTTTCTTTAAAAATATAGAAGCATTTCACGGGCTTTAAACTTATTTTCAATTAAATGTGAAATTGAATCTGCTTTTTGATGCTTATATTCGTGGACAGAAAAAAAAATGAAATCTAAATAAAAATCGACTTAAAAATGTTTTTATAAAGAATTATTCTTGATTTGGATTATTTTAAAGGAAGAAGATAAAAACTACTGGAACTTTTCCTATTCGCTCTCTGTGCAGCATTACTCTTAGAGCCTGCTCATGATTAAATTCACATTTTATTATTGTTATCTTCATCACCACTATAGTTTTGATAGACAATTTTATAGCCGGTTCTATATTCAACCGTATATCAAAATTAATAAAGTATTTTTCGTTTCCGATTCGATGAACGCTTCCCCTGTTTTTCAGTTACTTTAAGATGAATTAATATTATTCAGTACGATTGAATTGTGGAAATCAATTATAAGTATTTTATTTGCAGGAAATAAATTTGTTTTAATATTATTTCTTGAAGTTGGAAAAATCCGTAGAGATAGAAAACACATCAAATAATAAGTGTAATACAAAATAGCTCCATTTAACTGTTTCAGATAACGAGGTTTTTTCTATTACATCATGAACATCTGTTACTCTTTAGTACCTAATTACTGTGCACAATTTTGAAATATTTGAAGGGTAAAACGAATTCAAACATCTTTTTGAAGACTACAATTCGTTCTGTATTAAAGTTAGAATAGCAGTTTTAAGATTACAGTAAATACAGCAAAATATGCAAATAGTTTATGCCATATAAATTTTATCCATTCAAAAAATTCATCCACTTCGAGATTTCATAGAAATAATTGTGATTTTTTTCCAAATAAACTGATTAAATGAATGGTTGAAAGTGAAGCATTTTTCATTCGAATCGTTTTGAAACAATTAAGTAAATAATTCACTTCTAAATCTTTAGTGTATCTAAAAACTATACTCTTCTTATTTAATCTATCTTTTGCTGCAAAAATATCCATATTATATAAGCAAAAGAAATTTCCGCATGAATTGAGTCCTTATGGATAGTTTTCCAAGCAATTTTTCTGGCATACGTACTTTCAAACAACTTGAAGCTATTTTACAGTGAAAGAATATACATTATAAAGTTCAAAAGCATTTTCAATGCGGACAAAAACAGCGATTTGAAATTGAGAGTATAAACGAAAGATTCTTAGTTTTAAAATAAGAATCTTAAAAATCTTAATCTTATGATTAAAAATTTCACTGAAAGGCAGAACTCGTTTTCACAAAGAAACATATCCAAAATGGAGATCCAGACTAATCGAAATTTCTCAGTTTGTTATCATAAAATGATTTTCTTGCCTTGAATGATTTTGAAGCGAGTCTGAGCTTTTCTGTAATTCGGAACCAGTTTCATCACAGCATTTTACGTATGCATCGATTTTCAATTTACAAACAGGGGATTTGGATCTTCATGAGCGGTAAAAATAAAATCTGTCTTGCAACTAATGGGTTCCGTGTTTGCAGGAAGCAATTTTATCTTTCTATTGGTTAAAATGGTATAGGGTTTCATTTCTCTTGTTTTCATTTAGTTTCCTGCTTTTCCTATAAGTTTCCTATTTTCACGACATGACCCTATACGCTGTTATAATAACTTATGATATTTTTCATAACATTTTGTGCACAGCCATGTTATGGTTGATATTCCGTGGTTACATTAATTACTTTTAACATTGTATAAATACATAGATGTTACATTTACATAAGCATTCTATTTCAAGGTATAGTTAATTCAAGTAAAAGGAATTCAACGATTTCTTATTGAGTGATAATTACTATCTTACTAGAATTCGGTTAATTCCATGAAAAATATTCACGTTTGAAAGGTTGTTCATAAATAATTACAAGAGTAAGAATTAAAGAAATAAGCCCTTTGTTCGGTTTTAGCCTGCAATTTCTTTTTGTGCTAAATCAATGATGCGCTACTACTTTGCAACTGACTCTTTACCTTGTCTCTTACCTTTTCGAGATAAGATTGATAATTTCGCTGTTTGCCGCCAAGTGGCGTAATAAGCGACCTCTTCGTGTAGATCAAAGCCATTTTGCCACGCTTAGACGCTACTTTAATGTTTTCATCTGGAGTCATTCTGAAGGTAAAAATGGAGGGGAGGAAGAGGGATAAGGAATTTATTGGGTACTTTTATAGATAATAACCAGATTTACCGTCATTATTATGTTAGAATTAATTGCATTAAGAATAAAATTAAGATTAAATAATTAGGTTCAAAAAATGAATAACTTGAATAATTTTAATTAGGAATAAAAACATACTGTGAAATCAATAATTTTAGGGTTGAAATATACTGAAGTAAATTTGTTTAAAACGCCATTTTCAAAAATGACTAAAAATTTAGAAAGGGATTGTTTATAGTAATCGAATCAAGGTATATTCTACAAGTTTTCTTCTTTTTAATTTGAGGAAAACAGTGACTGACTTGAATCTAAAAGCCTTTTACATTTTTTTATGTTTTTAATTTTTTTTTATATTACGATATGAAAAGTTACATATTGGATAAAATTTATTGTTTGGAATTTACAGATTTCGCATTTACGTCTAAAACATGATCAACAGAAAAATTACAAAATTTTGAAGACTTAAAAATCTGAGGCATTAAATTATAATTTCTTTGACAAAATACAAAAATGCTCGTATTTTCAACTTTTGTTATTTTTAAGAGATAAAAATTGACAAAATGCACTAGAAACTAAAATTGTTATCTCAGTTGATAAAAATAAAATTTGTATGCAAATATTGTTAGATTTTACTTACAATGTCAGAGCCATATAATCATAATATAAATAATCATATTTTAAAGCATGCAATTAATTTTAATTTAAATAATTTCTTAAAATATACCAACCAGTAACGAGAAGATTGAATTCATTAAATGATTTCAAATACAAATTTATTATCCATTAAGAGGGAACAAATCTCATATTTAATTACTTATCATCAATTTAATGAATTTCATTTATTTCTGATAATACATAGAATTTAGTTAATATTTATAATGAAACAGAGTACCGGGGTTTTACAAAATTTTTCTCAAGTCCCAACATTTTGAGTTTCAAAAGATATTTCATTATTTTTTATGAGTGATTAGCAAATTTAAAGATATAATTATACCTCATTAACAATTTTCTGAAAAAGAATTATTTGACGCAAAGAATATTCAGTGTGACAGAAGCGTTATTTTAATAAACTGGTCTGTTTATTTATTTTGATGAAAACACGTTTGATTATTGCCTTATAATATTCTTTTTATCAAGATGAAAGATTTTTTTCCATTCCAAACTGAACAAAAAAAAAATGACAAATTTTTAAATATGCATCAAATTCATTTCGTTCTGTTGAGCCATCTACATATTTTTCTGTTAAAATTAAGATTAAACAATTTGCATTCATTTACAAGCATTTACCATCTTCAAATACCCTTTGCGATGGGTAGTTAAGTAGTACAAGACCAACTTTTGTCTATAAATGATAACCAAGTCACCCAGCAAACTGTTCTTAAAAGCGTTTGCAGCGCTTTGCAAACTTAGAGGAAAGTCAGCGGCTCAAAATTAATTCATACATCTAAATAAAGGAATTCAGCCTTAAAGAACAGGGGATCATCGAACGTTAGAACTGCGATCATAAAAACTTCAGCCATAGCTGAAGAGCCCGACTCCTGGCACACACATACTTTAAAACATTTGTGCCACTTTCACTTGATTGAAACCCTTGAGCTGGAAGCCGAGGAAAATTTTCACTCCGATGAAAGATGCGATGCTTTGCTAAGTGTCACGCTGTTTTTCGCTTTAAGCACCAAACATAAATTCATCGTCAGAGGTCCACCAATAAAACTGAAATCGATTGATTTGGCTTTCCGTACAACGCATTTTCTGGATTAAGCATGTGAGAGTCGGAAGGTTGTATAAACTTCGAGTGGGTGTTTTACTTTGCTTCGTTGGTTTTCAGCGTTCGTCTTTTTGAATGCTAAATATGAATTCAACTTAAACCAAGGAAGAAGTTGCTCTGGAAGAGCGAGTATTCAATTGAATATTTTTCGAGAAAGAAGAAAACTGAAACACTACAATGTGCGAAACTTGAGCCATTTTTTTCTCTTAAAAGAAAAATTTCCTCTCAAACATAAAATGTCTTTGAAATGGATATTTTACGTATTCTTGTTTGCATGTAGAAGTAAAATGTTTGATATTTTATTCACTTTAAAAGATAAACAGTATTTTTTCAATAGTTCACTTTATTCTAGTTGGATTTCAAAGAACTTCATAACGCACTGGTAAAAGTGTGTATCCATTAGGATCTAAAAAGTTAGGAGGATTTATAAAATTTTTACTCCCTATAGATAAATTTTTGGAAAGAGTGAAATTTCGTGTCACTCTTTCAATATTTTTACTTTCACATTTATGAAATATGTAAACTGTTGCAATTGTTATATTCCATTTCTACATTATGATGAACATGCAGGTATTAGACCAAATTCCGTCTGAGATTTTTTTTTATTTCTGTCTGTTTGTAATTAAAGTAACTTAAAAACTTAGCAAGCTAGGCGGATAAAATTTATGTATTCTTTTTATACCAAAATTCGTTTAGAATTTCAATAAATCCTTAAAAAGTAAGTTGTTCTGTATGTACATCTTTGAACATGTGGACAGGATAACACAAAATCCCAATTAACTACGTAGATGAAATTTGCCATACATTTTTATCTAGAATTCTAAATACATATCATCTTTTGAATTCAATATTATAGTTGTGAAAGAAGAGCTATATAGAAGGTCTATTGTCTGCCCGTTTGCTAAAGAAGAACGTGATATCTCGTAGACGCAACAAGCTAGATAAATCAAATGCGGTATGTAGTCTAGGCATCAAGATTGTTAACTGAGTTCGAATTTTTACTATGTTTGGTCAAAGGAAAAAGATCCAAATGCATATTTGATTCTCTGAAGAGGGACTGTAATTATTAAAAACGAAATATAAAAACAACTTATTAGTGAGTAAAAAGGATAAAGAAAAGTGAAAATATTCGTTACCCAATATATTTTCACTGCCCATTACCTCAAAAATCTGCGCATGCTTGTATCTTTGATCTTAGAATGTCGAATGGTCAGTTGTCTTATTATTGTCAAAAACTGCTTCAATTATAAACAGAGTTCTAAATTTGGACAATTTTCGGGAGAGGGGGGGGGGAGTCGGTCGGACGTAGTGAGGACAAGGATATGCTTTTTTCCTTTTCGACTCATTGGAGGATAAGACTTGCAATTCTTGTCAACCATTCCTGAAGGTAACTAGTGTTATCCTATGTGTAGTGATACGAAAGAAAAAAAAAAGATTATACATTGTTATTGGAGTATCTCACAGAATTAAGTTCTCACAGAACAGAAATTCTAATGATTTATTGTTGCAGCAGTTGTATTAGTCCCGTACAAAGATTATTCACATGTTTGTTTAGGCACAGTCAAATTTAGCTCTTATGCTTGTAATCCCTATGACATGATTCTAAATAGATCCGAATTAAAAGAAGAAAAATGTGCTGGTAAATATATGTAAAGAATATAATAAATATAAAATACTATTTTTAAAAGTTAAATCATGCTCATTATTGCAAAACATTATCGCTTCAGATTCTTTCTGTTAACAAACTAATATACACTTGGCTACACTGCTTTCGAATTCATGAAACATCCCCTTTTACTCTATCAACTTCTTAGTTACAAGGGTTATATTTTCAAAAAAATATGGGAATCTCTTCCTTGTAGAGATTAAATGTTCATTGTAGATGAAACTCATGATTTGCAAGTACGCTAAATTATCCTTTGAATATAATTAAATTTTCATCTGGAGAACGTCACTACACGTGATATTAATAATCATATTTATTCGTATTTTTTTCTTCCAATCTTCTCATCATTTCGCCAATCGTAGGCAGTACTTCCCTTCTGTAACTCCTCCAAATCCAAAATCAATATCAGTTTGAACGCCTTCTTTCTTCCAACATTTGTGTTTGTCTCTCCGAAGCAATCTTATCATAATACTTCCAATTTGGCTGGATAAGTGTCTGACTTGACCTTCCAGTAAAGATTACGCTGGCAGCCAAAAGAAGATAAACCCTTATTCCTCCCTCAAGCTTATCCAACGGGAAATTTTGAAGCGTCACGAATTTCTGAAGCAGCAGAAAGGCTGTGAGAATTCTTACCCAAGATATATTTGTAGCCAGATGGCGAGACATTTTATCCTCGCCGGCTATCATAACGATTGACTTTCAATCATCAATCACAGATTGTGCCCCTTTTTTTCAGCTGCAGAGATGACAGTTTAGCTGAGATCTCTTCTTCCCTTAAATGCTAAGAGGGAAATGGCTCAAGATAAATCTACCAAATGGACGTCGATGTGATTTCTCTTGATGAGAGACTAGGACGGATCAGTTAATGCAGAAAGAATGATACCGATATCTGATTATGTGGTAACCTCGATATCTGTTAGGTAAAGGGTAATTAAGAAAATACCTATGATGTTAGTTTTCTATGGCTCGGTAGAGAAAGGAAGAAGGGACCCCCCTCTCCGTAAAGAAGAAAACTCCGATGCGCCTCATTATCTGCAATGTGTGGTAATTGTAGTTCCAACATCCTTTTTTACAACAATATTGGTGTTGAAAACGTGGAATATTTTTCTGTAAACATGCTGGTACAAATGCTGGACCATTAAACAATTAGAATTTCACATCCGAGTCGAAACTTATCCTTCTGTCTCCTATCAAATAAGGATGTAGTTGCCTGATGATAAGTTCTTGGTTTCGGGACTGGAGGGTTCCTGATTCCGCCAAAGATTCGTTATGTATATGGGCTAAGTCATGCTATATATGCCCTCCAAATGTAAATTCGCTCTCATTGGTGTGGTGTGGAAGAATTTATTGGAGGGTATCGTCCTCGTCATCTCACTATGGTAAAAAAATCACGATGTGAATTTCAAAACAGCCTTCACACTCATTCAAAGTGGAATGCTAATATAACGAAAATAAAATTGAATCAACCTGCAGTAGTTTCTCTGCCCTATTTAACGTTATTAAGTATGATCGATTTATTTTTTGTTACTGAGGGTTATTATTATTATAAAATATTGTCAAACTAGGGATCAAGATAGACGGCAGAACTTATCTTATATTGGTTTGAAAAAAATATAACTCTTATCTTTTTCAACATAAAATCCCTATTTTGAAAGATTTAAATATTTCATTTTTCTGCAACAAAAAAAACTAATTTATCAAAAAATATCTTTTAGTTTCCAAATTTTAAAAATACAATAGCTGTGAAAAACATAAGTTTATCAAGCGAATTTATTTTCCCCCTATCATCAGTTGTGACAGTAAATGAGCATAATGCTGGTCATTAAAATTTTTTAAAAATAAGGTAATATTGTATTTGTTGCTTATATATTTTAAGAAAAGATCTGTCCTGCCAAGTAATTAATTTGACTTTTAGAAAAGCTGTTTTGGGCGCATTTAAGCTCAGAACACTGTTACATAAAATCAAAATAATGTGATAGTAATGATAATAATTTTCGTGTGTTGAATAAGGATTCTTAACAGATTTATTGACATAATTCTGATTTTAAAAGGAATAAATTTCTAATATTTCAGTTACTCCCCCTATTTTTTATATTCAATTACAAACTTATTCAAAGAGTTTTTTCTTCTCAATTTTTTTTTCGAAATGTTTGAAGAAACTTTCATTTTTGTTTATTTTCATATCATTTAATGTTTGATAAACATGACCTATGAATTCCATATTCTGTTATGCAGTTTAAAGCCTTACTTGAATGATGAGTATAAATTGAAAACTAAATATCTGGACTTTTTGAACAATGCTATTGTTCTTAAAACTTTCGAGGAGCACTTATGAGGGGGATCGAGATGATGGTGGATTCAATACTTAACTAAAGAGTTTATTAGAAGTATTTAGAAACATTAAAATCGGAGATCACTTCATCGAAAGCTTTTACGTTTATATTGGATTTACAAAGATTTGATCTTGCTCAACGTGAATGTGGTCTTGAGAATATTTTAGGGAAATCCTTCAATGAAAAAATTACTCAAAGTCAAATATGACGTTTTGAGCAGTGAGATTACCTGCTAAAATTTTCCCCTTAAATTGCGCTTGTTTTAACCATTTAAAACGCAGTAATATTCGAGCATACGAAAAATCTATATTTCTTTTCATAAATTCAAAAGACTTCTATTTCACAGAAAACTATGAATAATTTTTTATATCTTAAATTCTTCCCCATGCCAATAATTCATAATATTCCAATAATTATGTAGACTGCTGAAATTATCATTAGATACAATTCTCTGTCCAAGGCTAAATGTTGTATCCATGAAAAATTAGTTGCTCGTTTTCTTTTCTTATTTGCCTGCCCTTAATTTGACGAAGCTCTCATCTTCACTTACAAAGAAGATGGAGGCTTCCGGAAATCTGATAAAAATCAGAGACATACCATAGAATGACGTAAAACAATAAATCTCGGTGAAACTTTTTTTTCAATTTTATTTCCTTCTTTCCAAGAATACCTTCTGGCCAAAACACTCACTAAGGAACACGCCCATTACTTCCTGGTATCCCCTAGTCCTCTTAAATCTCATTCTTCTCCTGCAACCTTTAAGATATCGTTCTTGCAGAGTGGATAATGAAATCTGAGCTTTTGCACAAGCCTCCCACCTATTAAAAGCACCAGATGGAGAACCACCTCCCCTCTTCCTGATACATTGCACCTCCAGCGCCTCTAATGAGCTTCTTGATTAAGTGCTGCTCACTGATCCGGCATTTATCAAATCTAATTAGGCACACAACCGTGTCGTTTTCCATAGGCCTCCCATTATCATTTTATTAGTCAGCTGCAGGGGACAGCGAGCTTTTCTTTTATTCAATTTTCATGAGTAGGTGCTTGGGCGTTTATTTTCATCGGAGGTCCTGGGAAACTCCTAAACTAAACCAATCTGGCTTGGCGAACTTTCGGCTGTGTCTCCATTGATGAAAACTTGGATTTTTTTTAATATTTGGTACAAAAAAAAGTTTTTTTTTCTTTCTCTACATAACTGGCTTTAATTTTTATATGACATATAATAAAAACGGTCTGAATATGTTTTACTTTGTTTGAGTTCTTGAGCTTAATTGAGTTACATTACGTACCGTTCTAAAGCGATACGAGGATGTTTTTTTCATGAACTGCAATTTTGAACTGTGCTCAGATGACGAGAACAACTCTCAGCCGATATTATCACCTCTTAACTCCCGAACCACAACAACAGGAATCTGGCCCTAATGTACACCAAGCCTACTTGCAATATCGATCTTTGACAGAATCAGATTTTGAACTTGTTACTTTTCAGCCACGAAGTCGAAACCTCGTCACTTCTATTTTGCCAAATTGCATTTTTATTATTTATATTTGCTACTATAGCCGCGGTGGTCTTATAAAAAGTCTTAGCTTTAGAAACGGAGGATAACAGATTCGAACCTCGAGCGGGCCTAGTACACGCTTTATTTGTTGATGGCCAATCCTCAGCCCTGCTTCCTGTGATGCTAAAATTACGGAGGGCTGCTCAAATGTCTTCCTCTTTATCCGGCTTTGGTTTTAAATTACAATATTCATTCAAAAAATAGCCTTTGAGTTGCTTCAAATTGCGAAAATCTAACTGAAAAATCTAAATTTTTACTCATTGGTGCAGACTCATTGGTCATTGGTACAGGTTCATAAAAAAATAATTTAACAGGGCATTATGAAGGGAAAGTCGCAAACAATGCTATCAAAAATGCAAAATACGTACTAATACAAATGATTACAAGCTAAACATGTAGTGTCATAGATAGCTAAATTTGCTAACATCAGAAAAATGCATTCATATTTCAAAAAGGAAACAATTTAGTAAAATTCTTAAATTAAAGCTAAAATTTTAACAAGTCACAGCCTCTTGCTCCAATGTAAGTGAAATTTGTATTTTTACGAATTTCTACTTCAGAAACTAATTTATAGTTCAAAGGAAATTGAATAAAGGATAAGAATTGTTCAAATGAAAAAAAAAACTAATGATAAACTTTATTATGTTTCTCCCTTCTGCCAAATCCTTTCTGAGTCATTTCAGTTCAGAATATATAATATGCTGAAAGGATTAATAGTTAGATGAAAGGAGTCATTACAAGAAAATTATAAAATTGTTAAAATTAGTTCTCGTGTAATAAAACCATTTATACTGAACAAAAAATGGAAAATCTTGATACAATTACAAATTGCGTGAGGATTTTAAAGTTGAGAGAGAGAGAGTTTTTTTTAAATAAAGAAATGTAAATCAAGTTTCTACTTCCCACTCCTTTTCTTTAGGGCTACTGTTGATGGCCAGAAATCCACAATGTTCTAGTCTTTTAAGGCACATTTCAAATTAGATCGAAAATAATTTTCATTCCTTGTATTTTGAGCAATTCGAACGTTAAACCTAAATGCTCTCAAGCAACAAGATTACATGAATGTATTCAAAGCATTAATAATACTTCTTTTCTATCTAACTCAACTTGCATCAACTTCTATCTAACTTAACTGAATAAAATATTAAGATTCGCTTTCTCTTCAGCAAACGATATAATTAAAACACTCGGATATTTTCTTTGAATAAGATTTCCAGTTAATACTCTGGACGAAATAATTTTTAATTAGCAAAAACTAGTCAGTAAAACTAACTTTAGATGTTAAACCTGCTAGATCTTTGTTTGCTTTCTGGTTTTCCTTTTATTTTCTGAAAATTCCGCTAAAATTTATTCAACCTTCATACAAAGTAGGTAATGGATTATTATTTTTATCTTTATAAATATCAAAATTATTTTGATCTGTCAAACTCAAGGTTTGTTCGATTTATTGTTTTCAAGCAATGTATCTTCAATTTACGGAAAGTTTATTTTCTTAAACAATAATTTTCTTCAAGTTTCTAGCTTTTCTAATCATGGAAGAAAAACAATCGCATTTTTTAAAGATAACACAACTTCGAATTTTCAAAAATCCAAAAGTATTATTAACTTCAAAGAATAGTAATTTTCTCTTCTCCTTCGCTTCATTGAAGCAAACTTTAATCTATAAAAGAAGTAGTGATGATAACTATCAATTATTTTATCAGTCTATATTCTTTTGGTTGTTCTGTGGCAATAAAGACTAGGGAGGCATGGTAAGCATTTTGAAATTACGAGTTGAAGTTTTAAGTGATTTATTAATCTTCACTTTAAGAAATAATAAAAATAACTGAAATAAATAAATACAAATTATTTTCCGTCACTCTTGGTTTTGAATGGAATTATGAACGAATTTTTTTAAAAAATGTCCAAAACTGGGAGTAATTTATATACTTATGTTTAAAAAATTATATTTAATCACTGACTTCACTAGTTCATAATGTAATCGAATTTCAAGACTAACAAATAAAATTTAAAATTTACGTAATGACTAGCCATCATATATATCAGAATAAAATAAAAATTGGAATTTTTGTTCCATCAAAATGGCTTTTAAAGAAACTCTATATATTTATTAACGTTTAATTAAGAAAAGATTTATTATAGTATTTAATATTTAATAATCTAAGAAATGCGTATTTTTTAATAATCTGATAAGAAGACAAAGTAAAAACATTTTGAATGCAATATAAATTTTCTGTAAAAATGGGATAAACAATAGAAAATGAATGTATTAAAAAGGTTTTAAAGCCCGCATTTGTGAATAGGCTAAAAAAATTTTAAAATAGGTATTTTTATGAAAAATATTAGCTTGATACTAAGCCGTAATAAGCATGAGAAGTCAACTGAAATATCTAAATGAAATTGTAATTTTATAAAATATTTTATTATGAATATTATAAAATATTAATTAATAAGTAAATATTTTTACTTATAAAATATTTATTTAGAAATTTTTTCTGGTGATATTAACTGTGTCTCATTCTTTATAGTTATTTTTTACCACTCCAAACATTTATTATTGGATTTTATTCTCCATGCTTTTTATTTTAAATAATTTTTGACTTTTTTTTTACTTATGAAAGTTTACGGTTAGACAGCTTTTATTATTTCAACTTCTTAATCGTGAATATAACCTATAATTAATTATTATGAATATTATAATATTTTGTAATGGGGTCAATTCATTTCAAGAGGTGTCTTCCATATGAAATTAAAATATTACTGAGATTAATCCATTAACTGAAAATTAAGTTTTAAAAGTATTAAAATATTGCTTTTTTTCTTCCGTATTGTGACGTCATTATTTGTTTGTATTGAAATCCTCAAAAAAACATGTGGGTAAAGATCCTCGGTTTAGTCCACATTGTCCCTGAAACATTGCAGTTATGACTGTAACGTTATGGTATGAATGAAATCGATATGTAATTTTAACCTCAAAATTGACTTATATCAAAATTTGAATTAATTCTACATTGAGGGGTGCATGTATATCTGAAAAAGATACATCAGAAGCACAACATGATAGAATTAATTTAAATAAAAATTCTTTCAATTACACTTTAAATAGTGCAGTAACAGTAATACATTTTTCTACTTTTTGATCTTAAAATCTATTGTTACTCGAATTCATTATCGTATGATGCCTCTCATGTGGAATCAAACTTTAATTAAATTTATCCTTTAACTAAAAATGTAATTCTGAAAAGTATTAAAATATTGTAATGTACGTTTATAAACATGACTGAAAAAAATTTTTAGAGCTCTGTTCTTATACGAAGGGAATGAAAATCATTTGTAAAATTTCACATTTACGGAAATGTAACAAATCAAGTAAATAAAAGCCTGCTATGAATATTACATTTAACAATATATCGTGCAGTATTCAATATTCTACAATAAATGCGATCAGCTATTTGAAAGTATACTTTATCGATTTGAGAAAACAGCCAAAAATGATGGCATTGAAACCCAAAATACTCAAACAGCGTCCTAGCCTTACTCTAGGGTACAGCGTTATAAATGATCGTGTCTTCCATTGCAAGCAACGACTGATCTCGGAGGATCGAATCCCCAAATCCCTTTCCACTTCGCACGCAAATGCCGAATATTTTTCGATCTAAAGTTGCGCGGTTTTACTCTTGACTGTTTCTCACTGAAATGCAACAAAATATCTTTTGAAGTATTAAATAAGTTTGCAGTGTTTCAACTTGGATGCAACGAATATCTTTTCACAGGGAAATTAAATTTGGGGCTTAAAAGAGGTAAACATCGTTGTGAAAGCTTGCATCTGTATTATTATTATCTATTCGGAAATATTCTATATCCCAAGAACTCCGGTTCACAGAAATCGAATTCCTTATTCAAACTTCAGTTTATATGCATGCCGTATGTGGAAATAAATATCTGTCATATGATATTGAAGCATTTATTAAACGTCCAGCCTAGCCTTAATATTACGCAGCCATAATATTCAGCTACTATACAATAGATAAACTAGAGGAGGCAGGAAGAAATGTGTTTGGAAAAGGTAGTGCAGTAATAAATTATTCCTGGGAAATAGAATAGTAATATTCTCATGCTTCATCTGTTTTAAGTACACGCTTTTATTTAATTTGACATATTTAAATATTTATAAAGGTTGAATTTTGAAATCGATTTTCCACTGATCGATTTCACTTCATGATAAGCTGGAGTTTGAACAATTTTCTATTCTACATGACGATGTATTATTACATTAGTATTTTCAGAACATCATTATCAGTAAATATTTTACAGTAATTAAATATTGATTTTATAGAAGTTGCACCACCTGATAGTGAATTCGAGAAAAAAATGAGTACAAGATTTCAGAAAATTTGTAATGAATTTTAAATTAAATCAGCTTGATTGGTCTCTTCAAAACGTTTTTGCATGCTTTTTAATAAAGATATCATTCTTCTACCCTCTCAATAAAAGTGTAGATCTGGGTGAAAGCCGTGAACGCCGCAAGTGCTCAGACTTTTATTTTCTGAGTCCCATACATGAGATTGTATGCTTCTTAGTAAATTAAAAAAAAACTATACTTCTATTATAATTGCATAGCATTGACAAACAATATTTACGAAATAGCCGTCTACCTGGTTGGAAATCCGCTACAGGATGAGTTCGTATCCTTGAACTCGTAAAGATTATTCTAATATAAAGGCCAAAACAATTCTTTGCAAAAGGCTAGCTTTCAATCTCGCCATATTTGGTCTGGTCAGGAGTTCTTGAAAATCCAAATACATTGTATTGGCTAGGCGAATTCTTCTCTTAAAAAATTTAAAGAATTCAAAACACCTTTCTTTTCTTTTTTTCCGGGCTTAAATTGATTTTTGGTGACATATTTATTCTTGTTAACTAATCTACCTATAAAAACAATCTCTAAATATTCATGACGTTTAGACAACATGGTCCTTTGGGGGAAATAACTTTTAAAGCAGCATATTAAAAATGTGTTTTTTTTGCTGAAGTTGTGTAATTCACCCTTAAGACTAAAAGATTAAGCAAAAATTTTTTTTAAGTAAAAGAACTATACGTTAGCTTATTATTTAGTCTTGGAATAAATTAAATTTGACATAGTTTTGTCCTTTGTATGTTTTTTAAACTAATTATTATGCAAGAAGAAGAATATTTAATATTAAAAAAATTCTTTTCCTTTAAGTACTGAAAAATGTAAATAATTCTTAAATAATTTTCAGCTATCCCTTAAAATTAACATTACTTGTAAGAGTTAGGTCTAAAAAGTTTTCTTTCATTTTAATAAGCTAACATGATTTGGCACTCGGAATAATTTTAGATTCTATAAAAAAGCGATATTAATACTGATGTTTTTATTTTAAAGAAACATTATTTAAGAGTATTCTTTTTAAAAGTAAGTAACGTTTTTAGTAAAATTAATTAAGCATGATCTCCAGAAACATTAAATTTAAGCTCCAGAAACATTAAATTTCAGTTTATTACAAATTTTCGATTAAATTTTGAACATCAGTTTGTCCTTCACATGTTTTGGTATTCTTTTTATGTGAAATTATTTGAATATTCCTTCAGAAAGGAAAAAAATAAGCTTTTTAAAACTAAGTAACTGAACTTTACTCTGCATTAAATTTTAAAAACATTTTGATATGTTGAATAGAATTTTTATAATTGAATCAACTTTTAACATCTAGATGCGCGCCATAATTGATAAAAATCTAAATTTTATTGATCAAAAATTGGTTTTGCAGATAAAGCAATTATTAGATTTAAAATATACATATAAAACAGTTATAAAAGTTAATATTTGTATTAAAAAATAAGATATAAGATATATATATTATGTACAATATATAATGTAAAATAATATTTAAGATATGTGTTATAAAAGATAAGACATCATATTAAATGTTTTTATATTTACTTAGTTTGAAAGCATATTATTTTAATATTTAAAATGAAATATATTTCCTTATATTGTGGAATTTCCTTCCGTTGTACAGAATATCAATAAAATACTTTTTTTAACATTTTAATGCTAATGTTATATTCAGAATCGACAAAAAGTCACTTTACAAATTTGATTTTTATGCCACATGTATTTTTATGTATATATTGTATTTATTTGACATATAGTATATATAATTTATAATTTTGTCACAAATCAGGAAGAAATCACTTTATTTTATTCAGACTACAACAAAACCATATTCTATTGTATCTCAACTGTTCATATAAACTCTACAGAAAGTGCTCTATATTGTTACTTTCAAACGACTAAACATTTCAAAAACTAGCATTTGCCGAAAGAAGAAATGAAGTGAAAGAAAGATGTGAAAAGTAATCTAAGACGGGAGGATATAAAAAGAACTGGTATTTCGAGAAGTGTCTGTAGACAATCGTTTTTGTCCCAAAAAAAGGAGAACATCCATTTCGAGTGAAAGAAACTTTTTATTGAAAACGGGGAAAATATTCTGACGAAGAATGAAATTTAGAAGAACTCTAAAATCTAAATGAAATTTTCTATATCCTCTAGATTTTCTCTACTACCTAAAGCTTTACTTTGAAAAATGGCCGAGCTTTAGGAGCCCTTTATTCCCTACCTTTGATTTCCGAGCTGAATATTAATCTGTAAAATATATTTTGTCACTTTTGCATACAAATTTTACGATTCCTTCTCCATCGAATTGAATGTCTTATTTTAAAATAATAAACTTATACCTATTTTATGATGAATTCCAATACATAAGCGTCACTTAATATAATGCAACTATTTGATTATAATAATCATTTATGTAGTTTTTATTTTATAGATCCAACTATCTCATCAACAAGATATATGTTGCTTGATATTAAATTTTCAATATTATTAAGTAACTTATGGGCTGTATTAATACGTTCACTACCATGTGACTCGCCAATGATTCGTACTTACTATCTATTTAGAAGACAACTTCTCTTCTACAATTAAGAGATAACAAAGAAAGTGTGATATAATTAAATATATGACCTGAACCATGGTTGCGAACGTATTAAGGATTCTTTACCACAAGTAACAACTTTATGTTACTTGAGGGATACGTTGTCACGTGGTTGAAGGTTTGGGTTTGAGACATGATATCACTCAATATCTACAATATACACAAATCTGGCGCTCTTTAAATTATTCATGGTCCATGGTATGGAGTTGGACAGAGGATTGCTGGTTGTCCACGTAATCTGACCATAGTTCAAAAGTACGAATTCTCAAAATATCTCCCTTGTAGCTTCATTTCAGTTTCTTACTAAACTAAACTACTCTGGAAACTTATTTTAAGATGAAAGCACAACCTAGTACATCATTTCAACCTACTGCAAAGCAAAGAAAAAAACCCATAGTTTAATGTCTCCTACACAGAGCACTGGAATTACGTTGGTAGACTAATTTGATTTAATGATATTTTTTGCTGTTAATGATCCTAAATCCTGGGTGTTAAATTCCAGGTTGTTGGAGAAATGATGAAAAAACAATTAGATATTTCATTTGCCTTTAAACCTCTCGCTGAAACTGCCTTTTTGCTGTATTGCTGAATCATAATATTGGGTATTTTAGGCTTGATATCATATCCGAAAAACAATGTTTCCAGTTCATTGTGTTTTTTACTTATAGCCGCTACAATGCAATTTTTAGAATGATCATTTATAAAATTTCTCAGTAGCACCTATAGACATTTCTTTCTTTAGACATAGAATAACATTGATAAAGCTCAAATAAATGGCAAAAGATAAATCTATAAATAACGTTCCATTTTAATAAAGTTTATGCACTAAGAAACAAGCTTTAAGATGCAAAAACCTGTTAAAAGTTTGTCAATGTTTAAATTAAAGTAGATTAGAGAATTTTATTTTAATTATCGGATTCGTAATGGAGTTAGGTGTCGCAAAGAGAGTGTAAAACGGATCAAATTGAATTAAAGAATTTTTGAATGATTATGCAATTTGGTGCTTTGAGATAACGTATTTTCTAAATTTTCGCAACTTTGTGTAATTTTTCTAATATACAGATATTCATTTCTTAATGCAAGTTATGATATAAGTATTTGGATCTAAGTATTATAAAGGATGTAATAGAACTAGTTAAAAAACTTCTTTCATTGCTTGTCAGTGCTTGTCAAATGAGATTGCGTTCTTTTATGAATAATAAAGACTGTGTAGCTTTTTTTAGAATAATTAACATTTTAATAATCGGGCTATAGTAAAAAGAAATTAAATAGTTTCTCTTTCAGCTAACTCTACCTACTGAATTTAAATGTAGTCATGTGACTCTAAAGAACATTGCTTAAGCATTATTCTTTATGAAAAGATAGTAATTTGAGTTGATTGATGTCTTCATAATAATGGCATTAGCATTCAATTGATTAAAAATAGAAGCCTGTTATACTTGATATTAATATTTTCTATTAACTGGAGCATCAAAATCTTAATGAAGCAGTGATTTTATTTATTTTATTAACCTTAATTTCTATCATTTCTCCATTTATCTTTAATTTGGCATATTTTCAATTGTCTGTATGAATAAAACATAATGTAGAAGTTCTGCGTTGAAATTTGTATCATTGTTTTATAGCAAAATCTCTTAGGTTATATTAAATTCTTACGTAACAACATCTACTTTAAAGAATTATTTCGCCTCCCGTTTACTCATCATCAGTTTGAAATTTGATTTTCAAATATTTTGAACATTATTTCATTGTATTATCAATTGACCATCGGCATTTTTAAATTAATAACACTGATGTGATTTCGTCCTAATAAATGACGGTTTTCTAATAATTGTATAAAATTTTTTCGAAAGAATTGTTTTTATCTTAAAATGATTAAGGCTATCACTTATGCTGCCAAATCACTGTCTAAGGGAATCGAAGTTCTCTTTCAACACAATTACTAGAGCACATCCTTACCATTTTCTATAATGTTCTTTACGAAAAGTCATTATAGTAAAACTTTCGCAGAACTCTCATCTGAATCGTTTCGAGTGAAGATCTAATGGTAACACATTCTGTTGCTTTAATACCAAAAGACGAGATTTGAAACAATTTTAGAGTAGAAAACAAATTGTGCCCTTTCTAACAGAAGTATTTCTTGGACACATAAAATCAACCATAAATAGGATTTGGAAATAATTATATTCCCAATAATTATTTCTTTAAATCAAAAAATAATTATGGTAACCAATTATTCAGCATTATTTGATATAAAGCAAAAAACTCATAATTTACAACCTTTTAATCTTAAGTATTGTTGATGCATATATATATATGCAATTCTCTCTAAAAAAGTTTATTATTAGCATTAAAAACTTTTCGCCAAGGAAATTAATCATAAATGCTACATATTCTCTATAGGTGGGTTTAAATTTCACTTCCAATGTTCTCAAGAAATAACATCAATAGTTTTTTTTTTTTTTTTTTTTTTTGTATTTATAACGCTTTTTCGAATTGCTGACATTTTTGGTTTAAATATTGCTGGAATTATAAACATTGAGAATCAATGAAGCTCAATCATTAAGAATATATATATATATATATATATAATATGTGTGTGGGGGAGCATTCTCTTTCCATAGTTACCTGCAATTTATGAATAGTTTAAGATTTGTAACTTTAATGTTAATGCTGAAAACTCTTTAGTCTAGTAGGCGAATCAGTTTTGAATTATCAGTCTTTTGGACTGCTTCTGAGTATCTTTACCTTCATTAACTGTTACAAATAAAATTGCATTGCGCAAAATTTGGTTTCAATTCTTTTTTTCAGTGGCTATGTCTTAAATTATCATGTTATTAGCAATCAAGTTTTAAAATATGGAAAGATGAGACTTGGGAATACATGTTTCTGCGAAGTTAATGGTGGAGAGACAGTTATCCATTTTATGTCACTGACGAAGAATTTCCTTGGTTCTTTTCATATCTTTCATTACCTCTAAAACCTACTATTACACATGGGCTTTCACAAATAAAAAAGGAAGTTAATTTATCTCCATGGTAATTAGATGATGAACAAATTAGTTCCACAATTCGATTTGAAGCTTTTAGTAGCTATCCCCGATTCGGTGGTAAAAACAGGAAAAGGTAGTTGTGAAATGATAAGACTAAACGAATGTGCAGTGTAATTCGTAAGCATCTGTGGAATAGGAAAATGAAAGTTATCGTCATTATCAAGAGAGAAATTTGTATTTATCTGTAATAATATTTTCTTCGTGAGAAAATTGTCCTATAAATGCTATCTAGATTTGTTTTACTTACAAACACATGTATTTTACGTCAAACTGAATATTACTTAAATCTAAAAAGCAAGATAGAAAAAGTAAATAAATGAAACGTGAATCCTTTATGTTAAATTGTTAAAATTTTTTCTCTTTTTTTTAAGAAGGTTACCCAGATATGAGAAATTGGGATTTTACTAAAAAAAAAGTCTTTGAGGTTTATCTTTTAGGTGTATCGCTTTTCCTAGGCGTTTCCGAGGTAAACATTAAAACTAAAATTGCGACATTATATCTTGTAGAAATATACGTAATATAGGTCTTTAAAAATAGAAAATAAAAAGTAATAAAAATAATTCTAAAAATACATTTTTATTAGTGAGCTAATAATTATGTATTTTTATTTTACACTTCTGCATTTAAATCAAGAATTTATAATTCATTATTATAATTTCTATGGAAGCTTGAAATGAAATTTGCCTTACATTCATTAGCAGTTGTCATCACTAGTGTCAAAGAATAATTTAATTAAATTAATCTGTTATCTGTTAGAATAGTGTATTGTTAGCAAAAGCTCATAAGTGTACACGATTTCAAACTCAATCATATAAGAAAAAAATGAAAAATAGATTAAAAAATGTCATCATTGCTTGCCTGAAACAAGTCAAATTAAATTAAAGCGTGTAGAAACGGAAAATTTCTTCTCAGTAAGCAATATATCCCAAATATCTAGCGTGTAAAAGACTATCAAATACACCATAAAATTCTACAGGAAGAAATTTCCAACTAATATAATTCATTAAATATAATTTCAATGATAAAGATAATATGACAGTAATAAATAGAAATATAATTAATAAAATAATAATAAATTAGAATATAATAAAGAAAAATATAAATTTTTTATTATTATTACCTATTTATAACAAAAATTTAAAATATAAAATACCTACATTGCTCTCACTTAAACTAATTCAAAAATTTGAAGTTAATTATCTATTAAATAAGCATTGTAATAAGTTTTACAAGGATTTAAAAGTATATCGATACATTATAGTCTTTACTTGGCAAAGAAATAAAAAAATATTGAAATCAGTATTATTATTTGGGGATTAAATTCTAGAATTTAGACAAAGCCCTTTTTCTCTGCCTGATGTTACAAACATCTCAGATTTTAAATATTAAAATTTGAAGATTGTTATGCAATTACTGTTTAAATTAGCATTTTTGTCACGGCATATCTTTGAATGCATATTAATATATATACTTATAATCACAGGCTGCAATTACCAAATTTTGGCTCCTTATTTGAATTTTACAAATTATGATTCCATTAAAACCATATATCCTCGCTTCTGTTTCAAATGTTAGAGCATATTTATCCATTTTCTGAGTTATAAATTCAACTACTTTTTTATTTTTTATTTCATCGCATTTATTTTATTCTTGTATTTTTATATGCAATGCTATGATTAATTTGCTTCATCCTTTCCTTTGTTTATTTTAAGGCACGTGTATTATTCTTTCTTTTCTGGTCTCATTTTCCTGTTCATCATTCCGCGCACCCTCCCAGCGATTTTTCATAACACATCTTTACAAAAATTCTTTCTCTCATTTACTTCATTATCTTCTGTTGTTTCATTATATGTATCTTCCTGTTTAAACAATGTTCCTGCATGTATGAATAGATAAATATTAGTTTACATGATCTCTTCAATCATATTCTAAGAATCTGAAATGTATTTAATTTTCTGTCGATACATTCATATAATAGTTTTCAAATCTTCTAACACCTCTGCGAAAGACTGAACTAGTTTATTTACTCTCTGAATAAATAAAACGTTTCAATTTTACAGGGGGATATAAATGTAGAATCTTTTCACATTTCTGATACGTATTTATGTTAACAGATATTTACTTAACATTTGCATTTGTAACAGACAGTGTTATTTTTTATTTTTCAATTAAAGGTTATACATTTAAATAAACATTGTTACTAGTAATTGCTATTTTTTTTTCTTGTTGCAGCTATTCATCAATGACCAAAGTGTTCTTTTGTAGATAATTTTTAGAATACCTTCTAAACAAAATATCTTCATTTTTTTTGGGGGGGGGGTTGAAAACCTTATTCCTAAAAGTTTTTTTAATAATTTCCACAACTTAAGATAGTTTGGAATACCACAGAAAATAAAAGGCTTAAATAAAAGATTTTATAAAATCGTTAAATACATTTGACCACTCTAATAACAAAACATTAAAATTGAAACAAAAGAAAAAAAACTAAACAATAAATAAAAAAAGTAAATAACAAAACCCTAAAATTGAAACAATATGGAATTAGAAAAGAAAGCTTCCAAAAGGATTGTTCCGCAAGCGTGCATATTGTAAAATTGTAAATCTAAGATTTAAGAATATTAATCCTTCTTCCAAATAGCATGTATATACGTATATAAAATTCTCATTCAAATTTCAGCTATGATCACATTTTACGCCGCTAATATCCATGGTACAAATTTATGAATAAATATTTTAATTCTATCATTTACAGCACATTTTAAAAATTTCTAGAACCATTCTATTCCCAAATGAGCCATAACATATGATCATTGGCATATTATATGATATTAAATAAAAGCTTTAAAGTAGGCATCTTTTTCTTTAAAAACATTGAAAAATTAATATAATAAAAACATTTCTTTAAATACATTTTGACCAGTATATTAAAAAGTAAATATTAATATATTGGTTAAAAGGTAAATATTTAAATTTTTAATTTACGATTCATTGCTTTCAATTTCACGGAAACCTGAAATCAATTATTTCTTAAATATAGTATCATGTGTCGTCTAGCGTATCAAATGAACATTTAATTCAATTTATGTATGAACTGATAATCAAATTCTGTAATTATTGAAACAATGTGCAGTCCCTAAGAATATACAAAATTTCGAAACCCTGGCACATCAGGGAACAAATACAAAATCCCTTTCAAAATTTCATTTTTACATATATCAAATGAAGCTAAATAAAAAGTGTATTAAAATGGAATTATAATTAAATGAATTGCAATCTTAACCGATCTTAAACGTCTGTTGTATTTAATCATCAGTATAAAATCTTAAATATATCGAAAACAATAGATTCAGCAAACGAATTCAGCTCGTTGAACTGTAGACATTAGATCTACAAATAACGTCCTTTCTTTCATCGGATAACTTCAGCGATAAAAACAACAAATTCTGTCCACGTATTCTTTAAAAGCTGGGTCTAACCTATAAAACTTCGAAAATGTTGATGAGAAAGGAAGAAGGATAGAGGATATGCCTTCTAGAAATGGGGGACGGGTTCTTCTCAAGTAACGGTAAAACATCATGAAAACTTTACTTATCCTCTCGCTCCTAGCTGAAAAAAATTCTGTAACGACGTGACAGAGCTGTGAAACGCAAGTTTAATTTGCCTCATTCTCTTCCTTGTTTGACATCGAGTCCGTGTCATAAATGCTTTTCTTTTTTTGGTGTCCAATAATGGCCACAAGGGTTCGATTTGTTGAGTCAGCTTCCAACAATTCTTTCAGTCACCTCACAATTCCAAATGAAGAGCTTAGGACGCCTGGTTGGTATTGCTTAGCTTTCCTGTGTCGATACTTCCTGTATTCTTTTAGTCGCTTTCTGAATGAAAGATAGCTTTGGTAATGATAAGAAGAAAATTGAATAGAAATGTCCACGGTGAAGCACTTTTTCTCGAACATTGAGAGAATTGTTAGGTTCTGTATACGTGAATAATAAGAAAATGGTTGTAAGCTATTTTATTTAAATATATCTGATAAATTGTTTGTAAAGCTTGCACTATAGCAAAATTTGTATTCTAAATATATCTGTAATTGATACTTCTATAATGTCTGTAAACACAAACTTCTGAATCAGCATTGTAAATATTATTTTCGTTTTCTTAAGAAGGTCGTATATCTGTCTCGATTCCTCTTAATAAATGAAAAGTGGTAAATGAAGTAAGTGCCAAAAAATATAAACATCATTTTCCACGGTGAAGTGTCAAAAAGGAAATGTTTCATAATGTGATAAATGTGGAAAATGTTTTGTAGTCCTCTAAGTGGTAGAAAGAGGGAAAGGAGAAATGAAAACTTTCTTGTGAACACGATTTCCCAAAATTTCCACTTTTGACATTTGCAATTTTTACTGCATTTATTTCTCAAATAGCATAGCAATCTATAAATTTTCCTTGTTTCCTCTGCTTTCGTAGAGGCAAGGCGGATCGGTTTATGAATTCTTACAAGACGGATATGCTTACCTCCTCGCTACGAAATGCCAGTTACCTTTGAAATGGTTCGCATTCCATGCCTCTGAGAAATATGCATAATTTAGGAAAGCAAGAACTTTCACCGGGTGTTCAGAAGATGACGTGTGAATGTATTGTGTATAAAGTATCGCTAAATTAAAGGCTTTTGATCGTTATTGGCTTCTCATATCTGCAGCTTCGAGTATCCTCTAGCTCATCTGGATAGTTTCTTTGGCCGCGCATTTTCATGTGAGTCTTTACTAATTTGGTATTTTTTATTTCCTTTAAGCCTCTCGAAGTAAGGAAAATTTTTGAATAATGTCATCTCTTAAAATTTCTCGTGCATTTCGGAAAACTCTGAGCAATTTGTTTCTTCTATCATTTAAAATTTGAAAGAACTTGTAACATTGAAAAAAATGAATCTATAATAAATAACAAATATATTATTTACTTTAATCAAACAATTAAAACCATTATGTGCTCTAAATATTCAATTAAGTATTGAAGATTGTTACAGAAGTATTATCTATCATTTATTACAGCATAAAAATTCTTTCGTTGAACTCAAGGACCAGTGCCTTATGAGAAATAGTTCTAATTTATGCAATTTTGCTTTTCATAAAATCTGGCTTATTGTAATATGAATTAAAATATCAAGGACAAATTTACTCTTCCTTTTAAAAAATATGAGAATGATAGATTGCAAAAAGCAGTTAAAAGTTTCAAAATTGACTTTTAATTGTTTAATTTAATTGAAATAATACAAAAAAGTTACTTTCACGAGTAGAATAAATTAATTTTTCATTTGGCAGCATGACATCATTAATCAAAACATTGTCGAGTTCATCAGCCTAAAACATATATATAACATATTATCAAATTTTTAAGTGGTGCCTTAATTAAATGAGGAAATACGCAAAAAAGCTTATCTTTCCCAAACTGTGGAATTAGGTGTATTCATAATTCTTTGCAAATTTATCATATTAATATTAATTTATTTCAAAGGAAGGAAGAAACCATTATCCAAACCTGAAGTATTTCAATGAGTCTGCAATCAGAAAACGCTTTTTATTAATATCATTAGTGACGTGGCTAGATTCCAGAATCACTGTAAGAGTTTAGGGAAATGTGGATCCATGGTTATATTGAGAAAAAAAAATTCTTTGTGAAGCTCTTCTATCGACGATAGCTCGGAATTTTATTGCAGTTGTATGATTAATGGTATCACGTGTTCGGGAAGCAGAAACCGGATGGTTGAATTCCGGTTTTTATATTAATAGTTGGATGGTGCAGCCCTCAGTGTAATTTCGGGACATCTTTTTATCGTGAAATCTGTCGTCATGACACGTCCTATGAACGGAAAAAGTCACCTGACAATGAAAAATAGGTGAGAAAGTAGACAAGTAAAAGCCTCTCGCATTCTCAGAATATTGATTTAATGGCGTTTCTAATTCTATCGCGATATTGAAACGGTTTATTTTTCATCAGGGCAGTCAATCGTCGTATACTGATTGCAAGGTTTAAAAGTAATTTTGGCTCATATTGCAGACATGCAAGAATGCTTATAATCAATTATATAAATTATGCTTGTAGAATTAAAGAAATATATATATAAGTATTGTACCTGCAAGTATGATTTCACTCACATTTTTGGGTGTATTTTGATGAAATCAGAAATTCGCTTCTTCTGCTCCTCAGAAAATCTTCTCAAAACTCTCTAAAACAATTTCGAAAACAAAGCAAATTCTTTATTTACGAATTGAATAGGATTTCGAGTGGATTCGATTCATGTTTTTGTGACTAGCGATCAAACTTTCTCGTCAACTAAATTGTTGAATCCATTGCGTATCCTTGAGAAGGAAAAAGGCTGTGACGTCATTCAGCAATGTAAGACAAGTTACAGTTAGAAGTAAATAAAAAGCTACACCACCCCGCCCAAAGGTATAAGAAAAACTGAGGCAAAATAACATTGCAGTTAGGTTTGTTATACAACACATCGTCTTAATTTGATTCAATAAGAATTTAAAAAAATTGAGTTTCAGAAAGTACAAGGCCAATCTACATTTTATAAACCATGATTCTCATGATCGTTTCTCCAATTACGTTATTAAATACCTGACTGCACTGAATTTGATAATCTATAAGCGTTTAACGCGGATAACTTTATCAGTACCATATCTCAGATATCAAATTTTAAAGAGCGATATAAATTAAAAATCGCTAAACAACGAAATTCAAAATTAACAGTTTCGTAAATTTATTTTAATTATTAATGTTATAGGATTTATATATCATTTAATTCGTATATTATGAGATTATATAGCGTACATAACATGTAATGTAGCTTATTATAAGAACTTTGTTTGAATCTAAATTGATGAAAAGTTATATAAAAGTTGAAATAATAGGCAAATAAACTAAAAAGTTGGATTTTTTTTAAAAAATGAAATGTTTTTTTTTATCTATTAGTTTTTAAATTTTCATGTGTGCGTGACGAAACAAATGAACTACTTAGAATATATTTGAGAAATACTTAAAGTGAACTCAAAAGTTGCTGATTTTGAGCCAGATACGGTAAAATTACGTATCCGGTTTTTATTGCAATTACCTTATTACACAATTTATTTAATTTGAATTGTTTTATGTTTGTAACGATAATTTCCTGATCTGCAAGAGCTGTAAAATTTCTTTGCGTGTTACCGATGAAAATAAAGTATTTTATTACTATGGTTAATTTTTAATTTTAGACAAATTTTTTTCCATACAAGGCGAACCGTCTAGAGAAACTAATTACAAAATTTCAATAAATATATTGTAGTTAATTATAAAATATATTTAAGTTTAAAGGTAGAAAATAATAAAAATAAGGGTTTTTAAAAACACGGGTTTTAGTAACATGCTATGAATTATTTTTTAACCAAAAATATGGTGTTCAAAACTATCTTAAAAGTATGAGAAGTTTAATACAATTCTAAAGAAAAATTAAGCTATAGTACTTATCACAAGAAACAGAATTCATTAAAAATTGAAGATTTGTTTCAAAAAAGGTGATTTAGATTCCCTTTTGCGATAATTTTTATCAGTGGTAAAATAAAATAATCATATTTTTTGTACACCAACAAAATGTACACTAGTAAAATTTAAAAACAATTTTTTTATCATAAAATGTGTTTACTAGTTAGTTGCTTATAATTCATAGAATTCCTAATAACTGTCTTTTGTCTATTTATGTAGTCCTCCATAAACGTGTTAGAAGTAACAAAAAAAAATTGTAACTATAAATTATTTTAAATATTTTCCAAACCAAACTTAATACTTGATGATCTGGTAACATCTGATTTTTAAACAGAATTTTCTAATGCAAGACAAACTGTTCTTTTCATCTTACTTGAATTACCATCATGCAAAGAAATATATTTGACCAGTCAAATAGTACTTTTTCACCATTCGACAGAGTCAAATAATCTTAATAAAGATTTCTTTCATGAGAATACTAAATATAGAAGTGGAACAAATTCTTATACAAATGGGCTCATACAACCTACTTGTGGATGCGAGAATTGCCCTGAAAGAGTTCGAAAAAAAAATGTTTCTTGGATGTTTAAGGGAGTAGTTCCAGGTCTCTTTATTGGCAATCTCTGACGAAATTCGAAACCTTTGCCTATTATAAAAAAAACATTAGACTGCTATCGCAACCTTTATCGAGTCAAGCATTTGGCGATATCTCTTTTTGATCTTGGTGATTTTTTCCCATCCGTAACGTAATAGGGTATCCTTTAAATTCAGCCAAGACTTGCATTTATTGCTTTGTTCTGAAAGGTAAGGTGCAGGTAATGAAACAGCTCTACTAAAAAGGTTCATTTTTTTTTTAACTCGGAAGAAGCGTTTTCTTTATTTTTAAGCTGGCTTAAGTTGCGTTGAATTTCAGGTTGAATGCATAGGAGTAAGAGAAAAGGTATATTTCAGAAGTTGAATCCAGTATTCAATATATTTTCTTTCGAGTGATAGCGAAGTTTTCATGAAAGTCTTTGAGTCTGAATAAAAGACAATTCTAATAAATTGCGTCGAAAGAGAGATAGATCACACGGGATAAGACGAGTATCTTGAATTCGTCAATTGTTTTCTTATGAAGTAACCTAAAATCTCATAAACTGAAGACTTACATTTAAAATTTGTCTAATGAAAGTTCTAAGTTGTGTATTTCAAACATAATTATTTGAAGAAAATTCTAAAAAATGCTATTTGTATTCATAATTCCTGTTGTTACATGGGTCTACAGTATTTTTAACTTTGTTATCGGATGCCCACTGGTTCGAGGTTCTATTCCAAGGAAGATCTATCATATATACAAATGATATGTGATAAATTTGTGTATAATCAAAACTCCAGTAGCTGTAATAATGTAGAAGTTTGAGGAGGAGAGATATCAAATCAGGTGCTGTCCTTATTTTTAGACCATGGTTTCAAATTAAGAGATCCGTCCCAAAGTAATTTCAGAAAAGAACGTTAATCTAATTAAGCTAAAGTCTGGTTACAGTATAACTTGAATTTATAAATGAAGTAAATTTTGCGAACCGGTATTCTAATCATCTTTTAAAATTATCAATGAAATGTAGCATGCAAAAATGCAAAAAAAAAGAAAAAAAACCTTAATATGTTATTTTATGAATGTAGCTTATTCTTAACGTATATGATTAAACTAAAGAATTCTAAGTAAAGGCGAAATGTAATGTCGATTAATTCATGAAAAAAAAATTTAACATCCAGTCTGATTATTTATAATGTTTTCTCTATTGTAATATAAACTATAGAAAGTTATCATCAACAACATTCTTTACATATGTACATCAATTAGTTTCATTTCTGCCAGTAATTTAACTAATTAGCCCTATAGTAATTTAACTGATTAGTCCTGCAACGGAAACGTGACGTCATGGTTACTCCAACATCCACACCTAGATTTCGCCAGCATAAAATGAAGGAATAACACACTACTTTAAGCAGTATCTACATATCTTGAACTAGGAAAGAACGGCCTAGTCTTCTGTCTTTCTTTAGAAGTTAGTTTTTCAAATGCCAGAAGTCAAACTGAACCAAAGGAAACGGTTTAGCATCACTCAGGATGGTAAGAAAATGTTTGTGTATACTTGGTTGAAACAATCAAGAAATCAAACAGGAATGATAATTTGTAAACTATTTAATCAGCGTTTCCTTTGCATTGCAATTTGTAAATTATAGGATATTTATTAATCCTTAACAGAGTTATTTTCTATACTATATAATCAAAAGATACTTTCTATTTCGAGAATCTTTTGTCAAAAATATTTTTCATAGAGTAATTGAATTGCTAATATATATCGCGTCATGTTTCTAACAATTTGCAGTGGCTAAAAATTATTTAATTTTACCATAAAAGTAATAGCTTAGCTTAAAAACTACTACATTTTTAAATATTTGCTTAAGAATTGCTTGATTTCTGCTCGATGCATGAGTTATCTTAACATATTTAAAATGTTTAATTCGTCTGTGTATAAAATACAAAATCCCGTTTGAAAAAAAAATATTTCAAAATCAAACTGACTCCAGGTTTCAATTAAAGGACAGCAGCATTGACATATTTATTCCTATAGAAAGCATTAAATATTATATTATTAAATTTTTTATCATAAAAATCCAACTAGACAAAATCAAGCAAGAAACTATAGTTACTTTAACTCAAAATTTTATTAAAAAGGAATAATAATCACGTTATATTGAATTGTTATTTATCACAATACAAACTATATTTGATATAACTGTTTAAATTTCCATGTTTTAGTTGAGAACTTTGACCAATTTTGAGTACTGTATGGTATAAAGAATTTCTCATGGAAAAAAATGAATAATTGCTGTCTGCCTCAAAACCGGAAACCCCCTAGTAAAAATCAATAAAAAAATTTCAGTATAAAAGAATAAAAATCAACTTCATTTAAATTCAAAAATAATGTGTGTTCAACTCAAAAACACCCTCAAGTTTAAATTGTAAATTATCATTTCGACTTTGACTGCCATCATTTTGAAATTATTTTCTAACTAAGTCAGTCAGAATATTTCTGAATTAATATTTAAAAATCGTTTTTCTTCTTACAACATCACTTACAATATTGTCTCTCAGTGCCTTTTTTTAGGAAAAAAATCATTTGTAACAGAAAAAGGATAAGGAAACAAGCATGTCACAATTTAATCGTCAGAAATCAACAAGATTTTTTTTTTTTTTGCATTTGTATTTGTTTATTGGAGCTATAGATGGAAGGGGGGGGGGAACTGTTTTTATTTTGACGTATTTCACCAGAGACATAAGTTGTGCAGTAATAAATATTTATTTGGACCTAGAAATGGCACAGCTGGTGAAAGCAAACGAAAGAAGAACATAACTAATGGAATTCTGAATATATATAGAACTATTTTGATGTACATGTTGTGAAAGGTTAGTATTAGGAAGAAAACAATTTTTTTTTTTTTATGATGGATGACTTTTTTATTGTTATGGCTTCGATATACGAAAGCCTCAAAGACAAAGTTGCAAAAGATGTAAAAAAAAAAATGGAAGAAACTAGTTTTTCTCAATGATAATCACAAACACACACGTCAGAAGAAATATCTTCTTTCATCTACAAAATTTCGTGACGGAGGATTTACAAGTGAATGGACTTTCTCTTTTCAAAGTCCATTATTTTTTTTTTAATTTCTGGATTGAATTATATATATTCTGTAGTTTTTATACTCTGCTTTAATGTTAAAAAAACTTTATATTAAAATATAAATTAGATTAGCTTCCTTCAAAAAATAAAAATATTTTCATAGCTTTAGTCTTTTAAATTTAAGAAAGTTAGTTTTAGGTTGTCCTTTTTTCAAAATCTCTACTTATAATAAAGATCAATTTTTGTAGATGTGTGTGTGTGTTGGCGTTCTTCAGGCCAGAACATTTGACCTAGAACTACCAATATGGTCCATTATATAATTTGGAAAATGATAAGGAAGCGATTTTTTTTGGAAATTTGATTTAGAATTTTAATTAATTAAAAATTGATAGAAAGTTTAAAGTTTTTCCGTTACAACTTCTGAAAATATAATAGTACAAAAGAATTTTTAAATCAATTTCAAATTTTTTTAAAAAATTATTTTTTTAATGATACCAATTTGTTTGCCATATACTTTTTTCTTCCTCTGCCATATAAATTTTCTCCGTTTTTAATTACTTTTCAAAAAATATTTTAAGCATATTTTAAAATATATTTCGTCGTTGAAGTGAAACTCAAATAGATTCATTGTTGCTATTAATTTTTCATGCTAATCTTTTCTCCATTGTTAATGGTTAAAATATGAAGATTCATCTTATTTTTCTACGTTGAGAGGATTTCAGTATAAGGCAAATTTGCAATTAAATTTTTTGTGATTTCATTCTATTTATAATGAAGAATTAATTTTAGAATGAATTATTGGTGAAATTTTTTTTAATGTGGCCATTTCAAACACTGTTTATCTTCCTTGAGATATAATTAGATGTATAAATATATTGATAGAAAAATAGGTAAATGCAATGAACAATGAACAATATCGGTTTGAAACTCCGAACATAGTATGAGTTAATATGTCTATCAAAACTTGAAGTTTTAAAATATTTTGCTGAGGAAACAATTGAATCCAAAATAATAAAATTTTTAATTGCAGATTTTAGAAACCATTAAGAGCAAGATAAACAAAATATTTAATTAAAATTCATAGCAACCATTATTTCTGACCAACTGGTGGCCGGAAGCTGTCCGTATAACATAATTTGCCGTACTTTATATCCCTAGAGAGAAACTTAAAATATTTAATGAAAATTTATTATTTATTTAAACATTACATTTCTTAATTAATTGAAAACATTTTATGAATTCTTAAAGTCCTTTTTTATTAATACTTAGAAATAATAATAACAATTCTAATATTAATCCATAGAAAAATTCTTATTGTTGAAATTTTTCATTTAAGTAAATATATAAATTTATATTCCTAAAGGATATCCTGTAATAATTATGACTAATTATTAAGGGAACCACAAAAGTGTCACTTTGGATAGCCGTCAACTAATTCGTATTTTTAATTTAAAAATATTATACTCCAGTTCAATTAATCTTTTTGCCACCTTTAGCAGTATCAAAGATTTACAAAGGAATTTATAAAATTTCCAACAATTCTTTATGACAAAATTTCAATTATATGCAGTAGTAAAATTTTTAATCTCACAGCGAAATATCTTTAATTCAAACGAATTCAACAAACATAAATGTTAAGAAAAAACATTACATTCATCAACTACAGAATACTTTCTTTCATTTTAAATTACTGTTTTGTTTTCTAAGCGAACTAACGGAGAACTTTCTAGTTGTCTATTTAAAGAGCATATCATGCGTGAAAACTTGTAAAACGTTGACTGACAGGCGAATGAGTTATTCGCGTATGTATGTGACATATTTTGACTTTTTTCGTAACACTTCCTTCACGACTAAAATGAACTTGACAAGCATGAGACATAAAAATGAAAAATTTATTTCCAGTTTCCAACCAGTTGAATGTTTTACTGAGAAGTGAGTTATTTGTTTCGCATTACATAAATTTTTTTTTGTTACTCAAATGAAATTTACGTTTGTTTTTTAATACTTTCTCCTTTCTTTATGTATTCATATTCATATTAGTGAAAGTTTCAAATTTATAGCCCGTTATATATATTGTTTATAAACTGCAATTTACTTATGTATTGATATTATACGTACTTATTTACGATCCCCTTTTAACTTTGTTTGGAGTTCTATTCCCGAACCAGTTGTTATATAAACTTTAGTCACATAATTGCCAGTTTCGAGACAAAAATAACGTGACTTTTGAATTTACACATTAGTGATTTTAGTGTATACAGATTAAGAAATGTATGTAAAACAATAGTTTTTCTGCAACTCTTTTATTTTTTCATCCGTGATCTGCAATTGCAAATGTCCATCAAATCTTTACACCACACAAACCCCGCTTCTTGTCATGTGATTTCTATTCTATTCATTAGAGATTCAATAAGGTGTTTAAAGAGAACCTGACCTAAAGAGGACTTTATCTAAACAATAGAAGGCGCGCTGTATGAAATATAAAAATATAAAGTGAAAAATTGTATTATATTTTTTTTAAATCGAAAGAAAATGAAATACTAAAACTTGAACAGGAATAGTTAAATAATATATATAACAGGAATAGTTAGAAACAGGGGTAAGTTAAATATGAATTGCAAAAATACATACAATTGTATAGATGTTAGAGGATTTTATCTAAAAAAATGGAGGACTTATTTGAATAACAGAGGGTTGAAAAGTGAATTGCGGGATATATAAGTGAAAAGCTGCATTATATACGAATCAAAAGAAAATAAATTACTAAAATATGGGCAACAGAAACAATAAGGAAAACAATATACTGTATGCGAAATGACATACAACTACCTATATATGAAATACAAAGAGAGTGGGAAAATACATTTCATTATAGGTGAATTACCAAAATGAAAATTTCTTAAATACTGCATAAAATATGAAAAATGTAAATAATGCATATCGAAAGCTCTGCGTAGTATATACACTACAGCCATTCAAAAACATTACCCTGAATAAAATGTTCGCAAAAAAAATCGTGCAGTTTATAAAATTTATAAACATAATTTTAAAAATATAATATATGAGGTTTAAATATTTCATCGGAAAATTAATGTGCAAAACGTAAAGTAAGCATATATAGAAAGAATTCAAAAGCCTGGAATTGTTAAAAAAAATCATGAATTTAAATTCTGTTACTTCCATAAGCTTGTTAGTGTCAATGAATATGTTAGCTCTTTGTCCTAAAATCGAAAACAAGGCGTTATAATTTTAGCAACTGGAAACTTCTACAGAAGTATTTCATTTATTTTTAATTTTTGTAGTATTAACTTTTTATTTGCTCTAAACTTTCAGTCCAAGATATTTTTTTATATGATATTTACAGAATTATAAAGTAAGTTAGAAATAGAAATAGATTAAATTATTTAATTTCAAATCATTAATCTTTAAGAATTGTGTATGCTTTAATGGGGTTTTAAAATATTCATCTTTGTGGAAAAAAAAGTTTGTTATATATTCATCTTTGTCAAAAAGTTTTTTTTTTTGGTAAAATAATATCACATGTTATTTCTGACGTGACGATATATGAAAATACTCAAAAAGGAATCACCATTATAAGCTTCATCATTTAACTTTAAACTATATAATAAAGGAAACAGGCAAACTAAAACCTTAAATATCATAGTTCTTTAAGAAAATATACATTCTCTAATAACAAAAATGTTTCGTTTTAAATATACAAGTTTAAAACAACAACTTTATTTTAAGTACCTCTATTTGTTCAAGAAGGTAATATAAGCAAAATCTTTCTGTGTTCACTCTTATGAACAACAATTTCCCGTCAGTAAGTAACTTTGCATTGATATCTCGCGAACCTTAGTTTGACCCTCCAAGAAGAGTTTTCGCAAGAATAAATCTCAAAACTCTCGTCTCGAATTCGTCGCAAATAGAATAAACTCTAAAGAACACACCCAACAGTGCCTTCGCTCAACTATGACCTGCGAGGGAAGTAATGAAAGGCGAGGTCGCATGGAAAAATCAATTCCAGGTAGATTCAGAAACTAAACATTATTTGAATAAAGTTGGAGCTGTGTAGAATAACAGTGGTGCGCCTGGCTGCTTTGATGCAACTGCGCGATGTTGAGAAAGGGGTAGGATATTGATTGTGGCAGCCAATTCACTTCCACACAGCATGGACTTTTAAATAAATCCATAATGGTTTTGCTTCTTGCTTGCGCGTTAAATGCTACATCAGGACCGTGATTTAATTAATTCTTTTATGCGGGCATCATAGCTAAATGAAATAAAGCACCAAATGGAATGGGAATTTGGAATATAAAATAAAAATATAAATTATACTCGCAACCCTTGATTAAAATATCTGAAAAATTGTTCATTGTCTCGTTAACGGTGAGAAAACTGGCAGTATCATGTTCGAACCCGAATAATAACCGAACGTGCTGAAAGCACAGCAGTCACATTATTGGAATATTTTTCTGAGCTTGAGTTGATGGAATTTCCTTGATGACTCATTTCTTTCTAATGGAAATGGGGGGGGGGGATCACAAGATGTTAAGTAAAAATATTGTTTTTTAATAGAAAACACTCATTTGTGCTGTGTGAAATTCGGTTTGTAAGCATTCATCTAATTAAAAATTGAAGTTTTGAAAACTCGCGCTTAAATTAGAAACAGTGGTTTCTGGAATTTCATTTTTTTAACTATCAGACTCCAATACGATTTTTAAAACATTTAATAAATATTTTACAACAAAATGTTTTCATAATTTTAGCTCTGATAACTCATTATGTAGTCTTTTTTAAATAAATTTCAAAAGATAAAAAAAAAGATTCAGAAAGAAAATGACTATCCTATAAATAATCAATAAGCAATGGATATAAAAACATTTAATAATCGTTTTATAACATAATTTTTGCTTGATTTTAGGGTTTCTTTATCATTAACACCTTTTATCTTATTTTTAAATAAATTTTCAAAATTGAAAAACGGGTAATTTTTTTTTTCAATTCAACTCAGGCAAAGAATAGAAGGACCTCAAATACTTCATTCGAATTAGATTCTTACATAGAATATCTTTAGAAATAATTGTGTCTGTATCCTTTATTCGTGTTTAATAAAAAGTGCTCCGAGTCTAAAATCCTATATTTGTTCAACTTAACAACCTTCTCAAGCATGTTAGAAGATAAATCTTTTAGCTGTATTTTATCAGAATTCTGTTCATAATCCCTTGATTATCTCTGATATTCAGGGCTGTTCTCTATTGTTTCTCCTGATTTCATATAATTTACAAAACTATTGGTTTAAAATATTTCAACAAATTGTTTTACATTTTTCAACCGAATTGTCTATTTTATTATCAATATCACCGGTAAAGTCAGTCGGTCTGTTCCATTAGTTGAACACTCAATTTTATTCTAGATTTCAAGAAAATGTGTTTGCCTATTATTGAAGAAAATCAACAATGAATTTTTTACACGCATCACTGAATTCTTTTATTAAACCACCAAAATAGTAATCAGTATATTATTATATAGAAAGTGAATTATGGGGGTCTGGGGCTAAATTTTAAGAGCATCACTTCACCGATTTCATCAGCAATGGATGCATATGCGCAATAATAAAATTTTAACTCGACAGATGAAGATGTGACTAATTTCAGATTTAGTGAATATTTTTTAGAATTTTTGATATCGAACTCCTTGTAAAGTTGCTAATTAGTATCCTAATAATGCATAAATATACTTTATCCCTAAGTTATTAGAGTCAATAAAAAAAGTGTAAGAAGGCATTTGCTTTTCTAACAGTTTTCCTCTAATCTATTCTTTTAGAATGAATATAGAAATATCTAAAACATGCAACTGCAATTTTACATTTTATTCCACATTTTTATTTGGCCTTTTTATAGTGAGGCCGTATGATCTGATGATAAGATCTGGGCTTCACGATTAAAGGACTCCAAGTTCGAAACTTACTCTCAGGAAATATATGTATGTGAGCCTAGTAGTTGTAAGTTAAACAAAATTCAAACATCCTCCCATTAATATGGCCTGAAAATCTTAAAAAAAGTACCTACTTATTTGCCTTTCATAGCTTCAAAAGTAAAGATAATTATAACTGTAGTTTTATTATTATTATTATAGCTAATCATATTATTATAAATAATAACCATCATTAAGAGGAATTATTCTGCATAAAGTTTCGATTGAATATAAATTTCTAATTAAATAGAAATTAAAAGCTTCTTAGAATAATTTATAAAATCACTTTTCTCTATTAATGATTACGATATTAATATTTCTGTTATCAGAAACACGTAGCCGTGTATTTATGAACGCTTTTCTAAGCTAGTTGAACTTATGCGCTAACACCTAAAAGCAACTCATCTTTAATTATATTTTATATCATAGAGTTCATATCATCATGGTTAGCATACGCTATATGGTAACCATGCGCACTTGTTACATTACATAAATGGTAGAGAATAATCTTCCAGAAACTGCCCCAGCATTCAGGGCAATTTGAACCAAAATTATCCAAGGCGAATCCATTCATCTTCCCCTAGAATGCGGAAAAACACTGATTGTTCATATAATAGCAAGCTGTTCCTCCTGCATCCATCTGAGCTAGGCAGCAAATATCCAGATGCCGCAATTCTAGAGGCCATTGGAGTCTTTCCTTTTAATTCTGGCAGGAAGGGGCTTTCATTTTTCGTTGCCGAGCTAAGTCTTCAATAACGGGATCACGTTTACCGAGATGGGGAGACAAGCTACTGTAAAGACACGAATTTATCTGGATCCTGATTACTCTGAAGAGAGTAAAATCTGGACCATGCTCCTTTTGCCGGTGCAGATAAAGAACGGGAAGAAATTTCTCGTGTTCATTTTCTTGGCAAGCGCTTCTTCTTTATCACACTGAAGCTCCATGGGGCAGAAACACATTGTCCAGCATTTGATTTTCTCCCCTCTGAAATATGTTCGTTGTTTTTTAGGACATTGAACAAACTGAAAGTATAAAGCGCACGAATAAAGTATGTCTTCCCTTGTTGAAAATTGCCCATTTTCTGCGCTATCCTAAGTTTAAAACAAATAATATCTAGATTTTATTTTAGTAAATCACAAATAAATGTTTCTTTTTTATATAAGTAATTATATATTTAGAATAAATAATTTGTATTCATGCAAAAGTAAGCTCAAAACTCATTGTTAATTGCATTCAGAAATATAAAAACACTTTTATAATAAAATTAATGGAATTATAGCATATTTGAATCTGATAAGTCAGTTTTATTAAAAATGGCTAATCATTGTTTAATTTATAATTAAATATTGCTTCTTTTTTTAGTAGTGTATTTTTAATTATTTGTTTTATCCAAGTTGTTGAACTTTTAACTTTGATTATAGTACATAAATATTGAATTATGATATGAAAAACTAACCATTCAATAAAAATGTTTAATTAGAAATAAGATTAATTCATATTAAAAATTAATTAACTCTAAATGAAGGTTTCTGGGCAATGTTTCGTTACATATTTCATTCATGTGGTCATATAAACGTAATTTTTTTTGAAAAAGGGAAAAATAATCATGAATAACAGGTTAAAGCTACATTTATGTAAATTGACTGTCTTATCTTGTCTATATATGTGGTCAATTCACATTTTGAAGAAACAGAGCATTTCTTAAAACGTAAAGTACTTTTATTACAGTCAGAGAGAATGTTAAATATTCGTAATTGCATAATATAATTTGGTAGAATATAGTATTTACAGATAGTAAAATTCTATAAATTCTACTGGGAATAAAAATAGAAAGATCCTAAACTAATTTAAATATTTAAAATCTATGATCAAGTCATATGATGATAATTCAAAAATAAAACAGATTCGCAAGAATATTTTTCTAGAATTAATGTTTATCTGAGTATTATCCTTCATAGAAAAATTCAAGTTACATCCTTCAGTTTAAAAAATCTTGGAAACATTATTTTATTACATACCAACATTTCAAAGAAATCTTGTATATTTTCTCATTCAAATGTTTTCTCAGTTAGCATAATAAATTTTATTCGCATACTTATCCCTTTGTTTACTACCTTAATTCAATAAAAACAATGTTTAGAGCCTGGTTTTATCAGCTCACTAAAAAGTAGAATTTTTTTGTTTATTATTTTCGGTTATCCCAAGTTTGCATCTAATTTATAACTCCTTATTATAAATATTACCAAATCTTGAAATTAATTTTTTTCTCAAATTCATTACCTGGCAACGTCATTCTCATGGAACGAAAAAGTAATTAAATAATTCTATTAACTGTTATTAAATTTTGAAATTATCTAAATCGTGCATTGTCATTGAAAACACACAAGTGTACAGAATTTTAAAATGCCATTTTCATATACATGGAATAAATCAATTTAAATAAAAAGGATAAATTCAACTCCTTGATTTCACCTTTTATTTTATTAAAACTATACACTAGCATATCTAATACCTATCAAAGTATTTTGTTTATTATAAGGCAGCCAAATAAGAGATATCAAAATTATTTTAAACGATAAGTGATTAAAGCGTGGAAAATAGCATAAAGTCATTCTTTGGGTTTTCTTTATTTCTTCTCAAAAATACTTTTTATCATATAACATGCAGTGAATATATTAAATTTCTTTTAATCATGTAAATATATTTCCAAAGTACCATGATTTCTTTCATATTTTTAATTGTTTTAACCAAAAATTAATTTCGTTATAACGCTTCATTTATGTATTATTCTAACTTTTATATGTCGTTAAACATTTCAGTCTGTTAGCCAAGAAATCAAATAATATTCATTTACACAAATCAAAAATTACGGATAAAGAAACCAATTTATTCTGACATTAAATCCGTGAATGTCGTTATACGCACGCACATACTCATTTGAGAGCGCTCCTTGAAATAAAGCTGATTGCCGAAGAGAACCTCAAGTATTATTTTAAGAATAATGGAAATCATCATTACGCTTCAAGTTAAGGTCCTTTGTAATAACATCTTTATTTGTGGCATAATATGAAATGGTTCAAAGCGAACCTCTGGCAAGGTAATTCGCCACTGCTCTTTCGTGATGATGGCTTTGAATAAATCTTGGCGAAATGAAAATCTTAAATATTCGATGTTATTCTGCTTTAGGTTGATTTCTAAATTCTTATCTTCCGAATGCTGTATCTGTTTACTCAATCTAAAGGTTACCATCTAAGCTCTTTATTGTTATATGGAATTAGTGGCGCAAATGTGGATATTCGATTGATTTCCTCCTCTCTATCCGTTGCGAAACAACTCTTATCCGGATTAATGTCAGCTTCATCTGGAAAATTATATAAAGTAAATGCATTGAAATTCCTTTGCTTACAGATTAAAATGCTTCTAAGTAACAAGATCTTTTGGAAAATGGGGAATGTACGGTTTTCGGAGATTAATATTAAATACTTTAATTTCATATTTATAATCTTTGTTGGAAAATATACAGCTAATTTATATTTGATAGATTTCCAAATGATTATGCTGAGAAGACTGATAAATTTAGTTTCCCTAATATGTGATAATCGGTAAATGTTTGCTCACTATAATTGAGAATTGAGTAAACTGATTAGAAGAGCTCAAGGGGCGATATTAATTATTAGATTGAAATGGAATAATATCCTTACTTCAATACACGAGCTATCAGTTTAGTGAAATTATATAGTATGTGTGTTTAAAATGGCATGAGGGTTACTGTTAAATAGTAACCTTTAAAAAATGAATTCCTCATTTGCAACTTTTTAACACTGAAGTTAAAGCTCTGACTTATTTATTTCAACACATAATATATTCGATTAATTATATGTCATAGTCACATGGCAAACTCTAGTACACATCCTATTTCATACATAAATAATCCTTATCTTCTTTTGTATCAGGATATCTTGTTATTTTTACTTTACTGTACACGAAATACGTAAAGTATAGTAATCTTCAAAAAATCTAACCGAAGTTTAGTTAAATCTAATCTTTCAGGACCACCAGAATCCTGTAATCTGTTTGTAATTATATCTACTTGTCAGTTCGTTTGTATTTGAAAACAATATCTTAAAAATGGAACAAGCTAGATAAATGAAATTTGGGAAGTGGCTTTAATATCAGAATTGTAAATATAGATCAAATTTTGAACTGAATCATTCAGCGGGGGAGGGGGGGGACTGTTTGTCTGTTCTGTATATCTAAATATGATAATTCAGAAATCGGGAAAAGTTCGAATAAATTTTATTTAAAAAATGTTTTTAAAACATATTTTTATTTATTTATTAAACAACATTTTTTTTTCTTTCGTTTTAATGCATTCAACTTTTTAGTCTAAAGATCTGCGGTTTCTCAAACATAATGCCAGATGCAGCGCCTTGCAGAGTATCAAAATATCCTTTTAAATAATGATAAACTGAGAGTTAAGCCATAAAATATTAAAACAGTACTTTGTCATCAAGAATGCATAAGAGAATAAAATTTTGAATTTTCAAAAGTGTGAAAAAAACGATTGTAAAATTCCATCATTACAAATATGAAATAATTCAAGTTAAATAAAAGTGTTCCATATAAATTAATTTGATTTGTTGTTTGATCACAAAATTGTTTGTTTGTATTTTAAATTACATCTATCGAAAGGAAGAACTCTGATATGTATTCTATTCTACGTTTCATATAACGAATCCAGAAAACTCACCATATTGTAGAAGTATGAAAGTATAGATACAGCACCCTTGCACAGTTTTCTTCTTGCAAACGGATATTTAAATTAAATTTTTTCTAGGTAAACTCAATATATTACATGAGTTTTAATTGAATTCATTATCATTTCACTTTTAAATAAGGAGTGAATATATTATTACTTCAATTGAAATCTGAATTAGAAATTCAAATGTTTGATGAATCATCGAAACATTTATTGTATTTGATCGATTCTAGAAAGAAACTTTTCCTTAAGAATTTTAAGATAACAACCAAATGTAAATAACATTAATCATTGACTATTGAAGTAGAATAAATAAAAACCAAATACAAATACAAATCCGTATTCAAACATTATTCGGCATATATTTCAAAGGGTTTTAGATAAAATCAAACTATTCTGTTAGATTTATCCATTTACACAAAGTAGCTATAATTTGATTAATTTTTGACGAGTAATATTAATCCAGACAAATAGTAACGTTCTAGATGATTCATTTGTCTGCATACTTCCATAATTCGTCAATCCTTGCTCACGGGATACAGATCAATCCAGTGTGCCAATTTATTTCCCGAATCCTCTTTGCATCTTAAATGACATCATTACACAACGTAATTAATTTGTCATATGATTATTGCTTCATAAGAATTGACGTCATTTTAAACTCATATTTTCAAATCAACCGTCGAAAGATTAAAAATAAATTCTGATAAAAGAAGACAAAAATATTGATAACTCATTTCAAATTAGTGAATATTTCTTTTATATCTTGATGTATATATAATTCATAAGGCTTGATGTATATATAATCCATATGTACATATAACCTTCATATATAATTTAGAAACAATTATTCCGCAAGATCTTTTTATTTCATTTATTAAAACGAAGAAAAGAAGAGCAAATGTGGCTATTAAACACTTATATCATATAATATATATTTTTTAAAGGCATTTGCATTCAAATAAATTGTAGTTGGTCATTTCTAATGAGAATTTATAATCTTCACACACGCGATGTCAATACATTTTATCAATAAACATTTACAAATAAAATGCTCGAATTTTAATACAAATAGTTTTACTAAACATATATAATCTTTGGTAATGGTAGTATACTTTTAAAAGATTTATGAGGCAAATGACCAAAATGATATTTATTTCAGCATTTAAATTACATGAAAACAGAATATGATTACATATACTATTTCTCTTGATTTGTGGATTCTAGATTATATGAAACGTTTAAAATTCATAGTAATTATATGTTTTTAATAAATTTAGAAATGCTAAAAATGAAGTGTTTGGTGCAGCATAGTCAGAAAAATGGCACTTCTCAAATAAAAAGAAGCCAACCCAAACTAATGAGAAGTTTTCGCTTAATATCGTCCATA
>JAPMOR010096801.1:321345-390598 GCA_026543865.1 Argiope aurantia | reverse complement strand
ATACTCAGAGTTCTATATTTTTAAAGTTCAGGTTTCTGTAATGAAGGAATTTTTATTTCTTTAATTTTCATACTTAGAATAATAGCACAATAAATTCGATTTAATATTTTAACAAATTTTGACTTTGTACACTTTTGTTGAAATTATCATGTGTGTATAGATTGATTTTAAATAGCGGTTAACGGGGATTTAAATTGCGGTTTGATTTTAAATAATAGTTTAACAAAAAAAATTAAATAACGATTTAAAAACACATGTGTTTAAAATTAAAAAAATATGTATATGTTATCCAAAATATGAATGTCAAAACAACACGGTGCAATCGTAGGGCACTGATCGTGGTACTAAAAGCAAATTGTAATTTTAATTGCATTTATAATATATTTTTAATTAATGTTTTGTAACTTTCTTTCTTGTGATAGTTAATGTACTTAATATTTTAACAGTATTGCTACCATCATCATCTCTTTAAGATTTTCTTTTTCACTTCCATTTTTTCGTGAAAATTATTTTCTATATTTTATTACACTAATGAAAGAACGTTATCAACAATTTTTACCTTTTTTTGTTATTTTCAGCTTCTTAACATCGACTACATTTCTTAATTCCTTGACGAAAATATCGTGGAATTCTAAAAATTTTCTCAAATTCTTTGCTGGATAGTACCATTTAAGTGGAATTAAAATTAATTTATGAATTTGTAACTGTGTTATAGAAATATTAAAATTATCTAATGTAATGGAAAACTTTCAACTGTACAAAATGTCAGAACATTAATTCATCAAAAAGTGAGAGCAAGACTAGATAACAGAAATCCTTTTTAGGCGCTTGAAAAAGGTTAAATAAAAGGGAATAAAAATAAAAGTAATATGAAAATATTTAATCGTTTTATTTATTTATTTTTGAAATAAAAATATCATTAACTATTGAATTACGAAAATTATTTATTTTGATATTAGTTTTTAGAAACTTTTATATCAGTACATATTGCTACAATCGAACCCTCCAACTAAAATAAAACGAACTTTTAATAAAATGAATACAGAATAGAAATTAATTGCAGATTTTACCTCGATACAACTTGAATAATGAAGTTTAGTTTAGTTTATATTAACGTCTCGTTTAAAGCAACACTAGGGCTATTTTGGGACAGACCTCGTAATTTTGAACCGCAGTCAGATGAAGAGGACGACACCTGAGCTGGCACCCCCCTCTCCACACCACACCTCACCAACGGGAGGACGTTTGACCATGACGGATTTATTGTGCAACAGACCCCCTTACATGGAGGTTCTTCGGTGGAATGAGGTCTCGAACCTATAACCCTACGACTCACAAGCCGAGAGCTTACCTTCAGGCCACCACGGTCCACTTGAATAATGAAAGTCTAATGAAAACGTCATTCTCTTCTATCGGCTGACAAGGTGTAAAGAAATTGTAATTTCAGCTTTTGTCCCCATAGTACTTCATAAAAATATTGCTATTTTAGTCTGAAGAATATATATTAAGTTTTGCCAGATTGATCCTTGTTTTACTGTAAAAAAGAAAAGAGCGATATATTGAGGTCGTCAACAACCCTTCCATTTCTTTTCAAAAGTAGCCCTTCTTATCATAATTCGCCACGAGAAGCTGTATTTATTTATTTATTTCCACATTACACGTCTTAGACATAAAAATGTATGAAGGAAGTACAACATCCGTCGCTGAATAAGAAGAAAAAAATTCTCCAAACCTAAAAATAATTGCAGGCTTGGGAAGAAAACAAAAGGTTGCATACAATACATTTATATATAATGTGTGAGAATAGATTTTTTTCCCCTTCTTTTTTTTTTCTGTTTGAAGAAAACGATCTGTCATGAGTCACAATTCTTACGATTTTGGAAACGAAATGCGGGCCGAAGCAATTTGAAGAATGTCAACCAAAAGACCTTTTCTTTTTAGTTTGGGAGAGAAGTTGTATGAAAAGAAAGAGAGAACTGCGAGAAAAGGGGATGCAAAAAAAAGTCAAAAGGGAAAAGAAGTGTTTGTTCAATGGGCTTGAAGTTACGGGGAAAGCGGAAGTTGCCGTGCTTTAGCCACATAATTCTTCGGAAATGATACTTATGCTTCCTATTCTTCTTAACTTTTCTCCCCTCTCTCTAATTCTTTTTTACTTCCGATAAGAAATACTTTGCATACGAAAGTGTTGAGATTGTTGTTTGTTTGTGTATTTCTTTTGGCCCTCGCCTGTTAGCTGGTAATATTTTATCAATTCGGTAAAGTCAGGTTATTAATGGAATGCCGTGGAATGTTTTACATTCTTCAGTCGATTAATACTGTAAAGAAAACGCATTGTGATTGAACGATAGAAAAAAAATACAAAGAGGTAGAAATTTCAATTAAAAACACACATTTTCCATTAGCATAAGTTTGAAATTACAATATTATTTGGATACAATATAATTAGAAGTTTTTTTGATATGAATATTATATGTTATAAAGATTCTTATAATATGACTTCAAGAAAATTACATACATCTTTTCTTATCATGGTCCCTAGAACACCAAATCACCCCTCATTTATAGTTTAAAAGTTATGTACAAATGCGTTAAAGTGTATACGTATGTATACAAGTGTGTACTTTGCCTATGTTATCGGTGACAAGATTATAGCACGATAATGAAAGCAACCGACAAAGGATATATTGTAGAGAGAAAAATTTTGTAAATGAATCATCCAACTCTAAAAAGATGAAAATGATGTTGAAATTGAACTTCGACTTCCTCATAACTCTATTACGATTGAATGTAGAAAGATTATGCAAATTATGTGAATTATCATCTAATTCTAAAGAACAGTTTTTGCAATGAAAGTTTTGAGATAGCTACAATTGCTTAGAAATTAGGATTGAAAAGTGATCGTCAACTAAATATTTATTCATGTGATAGCTTGTTGATAGGCTTCCGCCATTTGTTTCTCTTCTGTCCTTTTTCATTTCAATTACTTCACTTCTTGAGAAATTAGAGGAGTCAATGATCGAGAAGATAAAATTTTCTTTTCTTTTCTTATATCGGTGAAAATAGCATCTTCACCGATATAAGAAATTGTACCTTCATCTTCTGGCTTACCTACAGGGTCACAAAGCATATCACATTTGGAGTTTTACACCCACCTTCTTCGTATTTCTTCATCGGTAATCGGTGTTGACCAATGTCAGAGCTCATAAATCTGACATTTTGAAACCGTGCAAGTTTTTACATTCATGAGTTAATAACCATTACAAACCAAAAAGTATTTGGGCTAAATGGAAGGGGGAAAAAAGCAAAAGAGAAACTTATTCAGAAACACTTTTGCTATCAATACAAATTTACATTCATGACATTATTTGAATAATATATTCATAGCTTTAATATTGGAAGAATATTCCATTTGAAAATATTGCTTCCGTTTATTAATGATCCATCCTTAATAATTAGAAGTGACCAATTTTGGTTCATTTTCAGGGTTCATAAGTATAACACATTTTTCCAAATGTTTAAAAGCTGGAATATTATTGGCAAATCCATAACAATTCAAGGGCAGAATAATGTATATTACTGCCTAGAATGAGTCTAAATAAGGACTATGAAAATAAAAAGAAAAATTTTTACAGACAGAGTTGAAACTTGCATGCAAGAAAAACATGCATAGAAGATAATGATAGTTGGAAAAGCATATCATACGGATGCTTTCAAAAGAGACCTGAATGATAGTTTAAAGCAAATCTAAAGGAAATGAAAAGTCGCTTTGATAAAATGACATAAAGAAATCTTGTAATGACCAAAACTTATCTGAAATAAACTGCCTTAGCAGGTTATTCAAAATAAAAATAGCAGTGCATATCTTATATTTTCGATGAATATAGTTTAAATAAAAGTTTGGTAGACTTAAAAAAAAAAATATTTTTTTTTACAAGAAACTCTTGATATTTAAGGCCAAATGCTGTATTCTCGATCTAAGTACGTTGTTAGTTTTATAAATTAATTTATATTATCATACATATAGTGTAGTGTTTTCAAACCATTAAATGTTTTTAAAGATTTGTTTTCTTTATATGAAATTTAATATAATATAATGTACATTGTGACAAAATTGAGGAATTTTAAAGTTAATTCAAGCTTAAATTTGTTCACTATTCTAATCTATAGCCAGCTAAACTTTCTAGATCACAATATTCCATTTTCCCTAAATAATCATAGATACTTCTTAATATTTTTAATAAAATACTTAATTTGCAATATGTTTTGATAATTATAAGCAATTGCTCTTAAAAATATACCAGGATGTCTACCTTTTGGATAAAACAACTACTTCGACCATCTTCAAAAATATTTTAAAGAAATAATTTTCATATAAATACGAAAATTTTCTATCTGAGCAGCTTTTAAATCGATAATTAGCAAATTCCGACTTTTAAATTCGATTTCTTTTCGTAAAAAATGGTTTTTTTTCTTTCTGCATACATTGTTGAGACTGGGATTCTAGCATCCGATATGTTTTAATCATTAAAAATCATTCACAGCAAAAAATAATCATACATATACAACAAAAAATCAGAATGGCTGATATGAAGGTTATTTCTTGATTAAAAGCCGTTTATTAATTTCCTTTTCAAATTCCCCGTGAGTGGGAGAATACGCTACCGGCATTCTTTGTGTTGAATTCAACATCATTTGCAATCTTTTATATGCTTCGTAGGGTGAGGTTAAAATATTAAAGTAAAGCCGATTGTGAAATACTGTCGTCCTTCCAACAAGGAAGTTGTAGATATGCAAAAAATGCATTAATCGTACAATGAGGGAGTAAAGAAATAAAATGGATTGTTGAAGGAACGTCGGGAAAATGCTCCTGTTGAATTAGGCTGTGTAATGTCACATTTTTTTAGTTATGCTCAAAATCTGATCAAACCTTTTGGCCAAAAAGTATTCAATCTTTCGCCATATAGTTCAAATCTTTCTCCTGGCAATCGTCATTTCTTCACTCATTTGAAAACCTTTCTTGGTTTTAGGCATTTAGACATTGATAAAAAAAAGTCAAAACGACTGTGAATAATTGGTTAAATCACAATTGCCAGAGATCTATAGAGATCAAAACCTTTGTTGTGATAAATATTTGAAAGGAGAAGAATATTTTGAAGAAAAATTAGAAATCCTATTTGTATCAAAAATTAAAATTACTTCATTTTTAAGTCACTTGCTTCTGGTTTATTATTTATTTTTTAGAACGGGCCTTACAAGAATTGTTTCAACTTAAGAAAGGTTCGAAGAAAATTGCATTTAAATATTTGTTCAAAATAAATTAATCACTATGCATGCATTTTGTGTCTTCTGTTTCTTTTCTTTTCAATTTCTTTTACGGTGTACTATTATAACACTTGTGTAACATCCTTTCTTTTTTCCCATCTTTTGGAGTAGAAAAAAAAACTATAAAGATGATATTGAAGCAACATATTCAATAATTCATGAAACAACTAAACTGTATTGTAATTTTCCGATGCATCCTACTTGACAAATTTCATCGTTGAGAGATTGCTTTCAGATAAGTTCTATGCTTCGTCGAACGCTTAGATGAATGAATATTATATCTTCAGTATCATTTTTCATTTGGCACTCTCATGTAATTTCTTTTGAAGTAATTCTGTCATCATGTTTCATTTTTCTCGTCTTTTCTTATGTTCCGATCTTTGCAATATCTCTATAGGGATTTACTTTGTTTCTTATTTTTCAAAGAAATTTACTTTTTTTTATTAAATATTTTGAATTGTATTAGGAAAAACTGTTTTCGCAATGATAAATGCTTCTAAAACACGCATCGCTTTCTTGAAATGCTTTTCAATTTCTTTTCTTGTGAAGAGGAATTTTAATTTGTATTAGAACTTGTATTTTATCGATTGCTCCCGACTTTTATCAAAACTTAAATTTATACTGAATCAAAAAATTTGTTTGCGTTATTTTCTACAATGCACAATAAGAAAAAAAAGACGTAAAAAAGTTTTGTGAAAAATTCGAAATTAGATTTACACTTCGAGAACGGAATTTAAAGATCTATTACATACTTTTATTAACTTTACTTATTTTCCTTTTTCTGAATTGATAAGTTGTAATCTATTTTTATTCGTTTTTGAACATTTTCAGATTTTGAAATATTGCAAATTTATGCATTCGCGTTGACTTACAATATTTTAATATTTTTCAAAAAGGAATTATTAGTTAATCGATTAATTCAACTCAATTCTGTATGTGAAGAGCCACCTGAAAGTAAATTAGAAAAAAAGATGGAATCGAAATTTTATTACAATCATAACAGCGAATTATAAACTAAAGAATAAAAAATATAAAATAGCTAAAATATTAAAATCCTGCTTTTCATAACATTAATAAAAGTGAGTTTTTGAAAAAAAAATTCTTAAATTTGTTTGAATTTATTTATAATATTTTATAAAAATTGAAACAATTATTGATTCAATTATCGTTACCAAAAATTATATGAGAAGAAATTACTTTTTTTTAATAACATCAAAAGTTATATAAGAAGAAATTACTTTTTTTAATAACATCAAAAGTTATATAAGAAGAAATTACTTTTTTTAATAACATCAAAAGTTATATAAGAAGAAATTACTTTTTTAATAACGTCAAAAGTTATATAAGAAGAAATTACTTTTTTAATAACGTTAAAATATCTATATCTGCTTTTTGATTTCTATACATTTGGTGTAATTTTTTATTGGGCGAGAAGTAGTATGATTAGCTCGTAGCTATTATAATTAGCTAGTAGACAGAGCCAGTTGACGATATGGCACAGTCATATAGCGAACTTAACAATATACATTATATAACTGCCAGTTATGCTGCACTTTGCTTGTCCACGGTGACCTCTGAAATCTCATGTTCGCAAATAGAAGATCATAGCTTCGAGAAAATTTCCATGGCAGATCTGCATTACATACAGCCAGGTGCATGTTAAGCCCATCGAGGAACAAACGTCCTTCTGTGATGTAAAGGAAAGTCTGGAAAAAAGGTTTCTGCCTCAGATAAATGTTCTGTTATCTCACCACGGTTCAAAATTACGATGCTCTTCCAGAATGAACTTCGAAATAGAAATATTTAAATATAAATAACAAAGCTAATCGAGATCTGATTTAACCAATGATCCTATGTAAGAAATATGATAAATGTTAAATCTGACTTGGTGAAATATTTTCGCTGTGGCAAAAGTTCAGAAAAGGATATACATTCTCAAGCCCCATATCATGTAAATCTCGTCTTCTCAACATCGTTCAAAATAACGATGTTTGTCTTAATATTACCCTCCAGTGGCCTCAAAATAGAATTCCCATCTGACTTAACTGCACTAACCTAAACATTTATATTTTCTCAATTTCCAAATAAATTAAAGTCTTAAGAAGAAGAATTTTTACTTCAAAATAAAGTCCATGAAAAGTACTTCTCAGGAGTTGGCTAATCATACATTTTAAAGAGTTGTCAATATTAATAGTCTTTTTCAATGTATTTTTTAAAATTTTGATAGCTAAATTCTTAAGTCACTCATATCTTCTACATTCCTTAACAAGATAAAAATAAATAATTAATTAAAAGTCTGCTAAAAATATCCATTGCTAAATTTGTCTTTTATAAAAACAAATCCTTATACATACTCGGCTTTTAGGGAAAATTCTCCCTTTTCCAGTATTTTTCGACATCCGTGTTTTTTTTACTTTTCGTTAAAACCCTTTTCATTTTATTCCTCAAAATGCACCTACGCTCCTTCTAAATACGGTAGCTGCTTTGTACGGAGTAAATTCGAAACCAACCGGACGAGCCATCTTGCGAGTTCTCATCCGCGTAATAAATCCAAGACCCTCCTTCTAGAAGGGTCAAATGAAAAATTGTCCCATTAGAATTCGGCGCAAAAGAATTCGGGAGCGGCTTGGGAAGACGGCTTCGAAAACTTTTCCTTTTCCTCAGGATAATGCATAATGAATAAACTTCACTTTAGCCTCGGAACCGCAGGGGAAGGCCTCTGGAGAGCCTTCTGGTTAAAGCCCAACCACCCTTACTTCATCACAGTTAGAAGGGCACGACTTATAGTGCAGTAAACATCGGATGAATGGGCCCCATGGCTTGGAATGTGAGTGGGCCCTAGGGATCAGTAGTCGAGGGACCCAATCGATCAACGCGGTACTTACCCCCAGTAAAGCAGAAAGTCCGTTCATCTTCTCTGGCTTATGCTTTACTACACTTACGTCTCAGGTAGTTTACACTAGACTGAAGCAGATACTCGGCCCCCAGAAGATTTACGGTGACATGAAATGAAATTTCCTTTTGTACGCCTTACTCAACTAACTGTAGTTTTGCAGTTAATTGGTGGGGCACTGTAGAATGTTTCGTCCCACAAGAATTTGAATGAGAAGTTTTAGAAATGCTTGGAGAAGAAAAAAAAATTCGTATTTCTAACGTGAAATACATTTTAAGACTAGAGGAATAATATAAAAATAAATATTTCCAATTACAAAAACTTGTTATTTACACTGACTAGGAGATTTTCTATTTTCTCAGTGTCTCGCCATTTCTCCAGAAGCCTAACGGTATACCATTTATTACGGCATTGAATTTTATAAAAATACTTAGTCAATATAACCAATATTGCTCGAAACTGAAATATTTTCGTGCCTAATATTTTTTTAATTAATACTTTTTAATCACTACTTTTAATTAAAATAAGAATATCAGCTGTATCAGATGATTTTTGAAAGCCACCGTATTTCCATATTTCAGAATAGCCTGCATCTATTCAATTGTTTATTTTAAAAAAATTAATTAGATTTCATGGAAACATTGTACGAAAACGAAAATTTTATCATTGAAATGGAGCAAATTTCAAATTTAATATGGTATGTAAATTAATTTGTGTGGTTTCAGATATTACTTTAAAAAAACACGACACAATTTCGTTTAAACGTAATAATTTAATATTACATTTTGAAAAATTGATAATATTCTTTCTTTCGTGTTAAATAATAAATGTTTCGATTGATTTCCATCTCGTGGGTTAGGAGGAAATATGGAACATTTCCACCAGGCAGTAACCACTATGTCTTTTATTTATATAATATGATATCATTGCATATGAGTAACCATTCACGAACAGAAATTTAAAAATAAGGAGTCATAAAAGTAATAAGTAGAGAGTTAAATCAATGTTGGCTTGAATAATTAGAAAATCACTCCTTTTCTGAACTGTGGGATAAATAGAAGAATACTCAGAAATAAGCAAGAAAAAAAAACATTTCTTTTTACTGCAGTATAACAATGGTTCTCATTATTTAACAGGTTACAAGCAAGTAATGCATATATGGAATGACATATGTATTTGTAAAATATTTGCTAAAACTCATTTATTTAGGAAAAGTGAAAGCTTTTCTATTCTTTTTCCTCTATATTCTGATCTTTTTAACTTTAATTTATCATCCTTAAGTCTTCTATTGTTATTTTTTACCGGAAATGCTTTGCTTTATTTGATCTTTTCTGAAGTAACAAGACAAAGCACCTCAATTATACTTTTTCTTAATTTGCTTTTGTGTTTTCCTGATTCTTTTCATGTTCACTGAAGCTTCTTTTCTTGTATTTAAAATAATATGCTTCAAGTCATTGTTTTCGTACTTTGAAGTCAAATATTATCCTAAAAGAAAGAGCCTATTCTAATTGTGCTTGCATTTTTGAATTTAGCACTATTTCATTTTCTTAAGAGCATATTTACCGTCTGTCATACTCATCTGTAATTTAGGTAAAGCTTGGCAGTGTAGATCTTATTTTCTTACAAATAATTAGTATAGACCGTATTAATAAGGCAATTAACATTGCCGAGTATCAATAGTGTTTTTTTACAGTTGAAGAAGAAATTGTGTAATTCTAGCATCGATTGGAATTCCCTATTGAAGTATGGTTAAAAAAATACAACTAAGAAATAAATAGTAAGAGTTAGTAACATGAATTTACCTAACAAGGATAAAAATAATTGCAATTAAAATCCACATAGCCAGCAATCCCACATCAGAAGTAAGATAATTGTAACTTTTTTCGGTTGTGTTTTTTGTTTGTTTGTTTATAAGTTCGTGGATGAGAAGATGCTGCGTAAGTAAGGAGATAAGCTCTTTTATGGTGGCTGGAGTAAAGGTTGGTTAAGTTACCTCTTCTCTAAAAACGAAATGCGCTTCCTACAGGAGGGTTTCGATAACCGTAAAGTTTTCATCCTCTATTTCTGTTTATGACGACAACCATTCAGATCACCTCAGATGCCCAACTCTTTCGTGAATATAAACACATGTATATGCACTTACCTCTTATTTGCAATCAATGAATCTGGCAGTTAAAAAAATATTATCCTATTAGAAATAGACGCCATCGGTGACGAATTAACACGCTCAGATTAATGTTAATTAAAAATTTCATTTCAATAATTTGGGTAACTTGATCTCACATACTATTTTTAAATTTCAAATTCTGTTAGGCATATAATTCATATTATTTTAAAATGCGTTGCACTGTTATATTCATTATGCTATGTACATATTGACTATCCATTATACTTGTATCACTCGAAAGAGCAGCAATGTTGAAAAATAACCCCACAATAAAATTTCAAAAATTTCGCTAAAAACTTGCTTTATACTGAAACTTAAAAAAATAAGCAGAATGATCATATCTTGATCATTAACAGTGGGAAAAAAATTAGTATAAATTATTAATAGCAACGATGAAAACAATTTGAGTATCATTTCAATAATAAAATGTAATGTTGTAAAATATTCTTACATTATTTTTTGAAAATTAATTAAAAATGAAGAAAAAATGTATGGCAAGCAAATAAGTAGAATTGTAAAAATAATTATTTTGAATTTTTAAGATGATATAAAGATAATTTTTGTGACGTTATATTTTTAGAAATCATCGCGGAAATACATAATTTAACTTAGAATTTAATTATTTACAACTAAAAAAAATGGCTTCAAGGTGTACATTCTTACCCTCCAAAGCATATATGCTTCGTTTGGAAGCTCTAATTAAACAGTCTGACATGTAGAGAGCTAAAACTTGCTCGCATTCATCTTTATTATTAGTAGTATAGAAATTTAGACACATTTTTTTAACCTATAAAATTTCCCAAAATGAAAATCTCATATAACGCGATTTCCTTTTACATGGAACATATCTCCTGCGTTCGATTGAAATCACTGTATTAGCTGCATTTTAATGTGGCTACTTGTAACAAATTATCTGTTTTAAAACACAATCAAAATTTTTTAGAAATTGTACAACTTCCTTCAGCAAGAAATCGAAAAAATATTAGAAATATTATATAAAAAATAAATATGTATAGCAATAAATAGGAGAATAAAAGTTTATTATATTTCTCTAGCCTAAAATCTCCACTTCTTGCTACCTAAGGAATACTGAATTTTCAATCCAAACAAATAAAAGTGAAGGTAATGATCCGAACTAATTCGAAAGAGGAGAAAATGCTCCTGTGATTCGAAAATTCCTCAATTTTCAACAACTAGGCTCTTTCTGGCTAAGAAAAATTGAGCGTTTGAAAGCGAGTTTAAGGATGGTTTCTCAAAGGAGGCAGCTCGCTGGAAAGTGCCAAAAAGAACCGTTCTCGGCAGGATGTTGAAATGAATAATGCACCCAGTTTTTGGTCACTTTTCAAAGCATTTTATTCGGGATGAAAGTGAAATGGCCAAGAAACCTGTCAACTTGGTCACTTAAGTAGTGTGTGCAAGGGGTGGGTGTTTTCCTTCTTGGAAACTTTAGGAGCTTTAAGATCTCTCAATATTTTCTTTCATACATTATGTATAGTTCCGCTTGTAACCGTGGGTGAATAGGCTTCCTCAAATACTCTAGAGCACTGCTATTTAAGAGAATAATCGTGCATAACAAGTTTATTCAACTAACCAACTAGAAAACACGGCATAAATAACCGTTAAAGTATTTCCTTCGGAACTATAAAAGTTTCAGTAATTAACTAGAAGGTGCCTGAAAAATATATTTAAAAGTACAATTTTTGTCCTTGGGGGCAGATTCTTAAGACTAAAAGTGAGGCACAGGTATTAACCATCTCCCCAGGTACTCTTACTTGGAACACCAAACCTTACGACTCCCATTCCAGAAAACAAAGATTTCATTATTAAAATTAATCATTTTTCCACTATATGCCTTTTTTGTCGGGAACTTCAGAGAAAACTATATTGCGAAAGCCTGCATCCCAAATACAAACGCAAATTATTTCATTCTGCAGCCGTTGAAGATAATTCAACGATTCGTAAAGATTGTAAATGAATCCGAGCCTGAAACATTCAGCTTGTTAGAAATTACGCACTTCCAGATGGATAAAACGATTCGCTAGAGCTTCCCCAATGATTGCGATTTTGTATAGAATTGATAAAGACTTTTCTGTTTCCTTAGAACGAAAATTTTATTTTTAATTAATTATAATTTTTTTAAATATAAACATCTAGAATTATTATGGAAATATTGTTATAGTTTCCGAGTTTTAAAAAATTATATTTCACAAATTTTAAAGTAGGTGGAATGCTAACTAATTTCGGAATTTATGCAACAATGTCACTTAAATATCAATGGCACTTCATGACCAATAACTCATGCTAAGACTGAAAAAATGAATGAATGAATGGATCGACATTTTAAGAAGTCTAACCTTACTATACATATTTCATTACTTAAATAACAAAAAATAATAATTAAGACTTAATTTATGACTCAAATGACACAAAGTAATATTATAAAACACAAAATTCATTACAACAAAATAAAGTAAACTATTATTTATGAAATGAAACAGGTAAAAAAAAATTTCGGGTGGGGGAAATGATGCATATAAATAATTTACGATTTATCGAGATTAACTGAAAAAAATCTAAATTATTCTAGTTAAATTATAATATATATTTCATTCAACTTCTCTTAAAAATAAAATAAGCCCATTTTAACCAAATTCTGCTTTCATTTAATTTTTCTGCTTTTGATGATCGATAGCAAAACAGTCCCCCGATTTTGCAAGATTTATAAATCAGTTTTGGGCCTTTTCTCATTTGTTGTGAAAAGTATAATATTGTCGGGTTGTGGCCACCTGCAAATAACGCCAATGACACAACGTTGGTTCACCGAAAGTGAAAGGGTTAGTATAATTAATGATCAAGTAACAACTGCCTATTGCGGCATGATTGTCAGACAAACTGGACAAAGGTATTTCTCATATTCGTGAACTTGAAATGAAAATACAGAGAGAAAAAAATGTGTTTGAATGTTTATGAAATCCAATAAACACATAAAAATATATTGGAGCTGTAAAATTCTTATTTCCTAGAACTGTAGCTTTATTACAGAAGGATCATGCATTAACTCTTTCTAGGGCCGTGGGAAGTATGCTTCCCACCAAATTTATCAATTTTGGTATGAAATTTTGTAGGTTGGTATAAGTTCTGACAAATTTTTATAGAAAGACAGAAATTTAGAATCTTCAGTTCTTTATCTCAATCAAAATGATGCATCTTGATTTGTTACTTAATTATTAATTAACCAAATGAATTAATTAATCAAATTAAATTTATCTAATAAGTTAAAGGAATCCCTTTTCTTATTCTAATTTCAAGCCTAAAAATATTTTAACATAATATGAGTAGAAAAAAATGGACCTTTTAAAGGGTTAAAGCCTTAATCCTAATAAAGTTACAGCTTTACCATCGAAATAGAGCGCATTAATTTCGTCTAGACGTGTCTCACTTTGACAAGTCATTTTTGTCATCCGAATAAAAATAATACAACATTATTTTCATCAGAGTCTATAAGATGTTAACAGTGTGATTCTTTTAATCTTTTTGTTTATATGTATAAATTTCGAAATGTTGATCATATCACTTACTTTGAGTTAGTCAATATTGTTCCTTAAAAATTTTTCAAATGATGAATGAGTGCATATTTTAAAGCAAACTTTTATTTAATTTAGCGTGTTTTATGTATGTGAAGGTGCAATTTTATAATTAATTTTTCGGACCTTTTCTGGTGTGTTAGAGATTTGAAATTTTCTACTTTTGTATTCTACGAATAACAATATACTAGTTTAGTACTTTCAATACTGATTTATCAGTTAATTACTAATTAAATTTTTGGTGGTTTATTAGTGGAGTCACCTAATTATAAATTACAAAAATAATGGATGTCATGATTGAAATAAAGATAATATATAAATAAAAAAAGTTCTGATGGATAGACTAATACATGCTATTTTAAAATTTGTTTTTATCACATTTTTCTCGAAATTAATTCCATTGTATACGAAATATAATACAAGCAACAATAAATAAAACAAAAATGCAAATAAATGGTAAAAGATGTGTACCCCCATTCATTTCTTTCTTATCTTTTTCGATATTTTCATTCCGATTTATTAAAATCTACCAATTCAGCTTAAAGCAGGCCATCTTTCCGAAATATTATTTCAACGCTGCCCTTCATTGATATTGTTTTGATGTACTGATAAATACGCTTTCACAAATTGGTTCAATAAATTCAGTTCATTGCTAAACTAAAATTTTATTTCTTTCCATATATACATATTCAAATCGCCAGCAAAGCATCCAAATCCATGATTGTTTCTCTTTTGAATATCTTCCTATTCATCTGGATGCTCCTCTAAGAATTTCGGTCAAAAGACACTCGAAAAGGGATATTCTCACCTAAGGAAAACAGTTTCCAGAAGGCGAGGAAAATATCTGCCTCTTTGAAAAGGCCCGCTCTTAGTCTGCATGCACATAAATTTCAAACCGTCTGCAATGTTGGCATGGAGAGTGCAGCAGAAGTTTTACTAATGCTTTTATGAATGGAGTGATCCAAAGCGGAAAAGGGGGAGTGACAACTAGCCGAAGATGTGATAAATTAATGTTCTCCCCAAACTATTTCAACGTTGATAAAGCATAGCTGTTGATTGCGTTCACTAAAAGTGAAAGATCGCCAGAAATGAGACGAAGTTTTCTCGGCCGAGGGAAAATAATAAAAGTGTGAAGGAAAGGAAGAATCGGGAGCCACTTGAGTGATGGAAGACTAAGTGATTGAGATCGAAATAAAAAGAGGAATTTCCTGGAGCTCAGACAAGAACCATTAACGGATTTCTGGGAGAATATAGATGTATAAAGAGAGTTAATTTTCTACTTCAGTGCCATAGCTAACGGGGTGGGCGGAAAAATTGGATGATATCCGCTTTGACAGATGTGAATCCCTCTTAGAGTCGTTTTAGGAGGATAAGCTTTAAGAAAGAGGCTTTTCAGATTCGTTTTATGTCAGCTCGATTTCTGTTTTTTTCCCTCTAAAGCCGCCTTAAAAGCAATTAAAGGGTTTATTCTCGAGCAGAAAGGCAATCTGAATGATTTTTTAAAGCAATACCTTAATGGGCCGAACGGATTTTCGTATAAAATTATCGTTCCTCCAATAAGATGAGCTGGAACATTTTGTTCACTTCGTCCTCTTCTTTTGGTTTTTGGTAGAATTGAGCGTATTAATGATTTATCAGCCTCAACGTTCCCTTTCGACTCTTTGTAATTTTAAATTATTGCCATCTTCCAAATTTCTCATAAAAAAAAAGGTTATATTGAAGAAAAATTCACATCCTTTCCACAGTTATTTCTATCAATACATCTTTTGGCCTCTTTAATCAAGATTTAATACCTCGGAATAGAAATGTTGATGCAAGTTTTATCTTATCCATGGTCCATTTAGTTTTATCTTTATCTTATCCCTTATAGTTTTATCTTATATATCCATGTTTTAAATTATTTTGTATTAACTACCTATTTTTGTAAGTTTTATCAAGACTCTTTATTCTTTCAGAAGTTTTCGGCCTTTTTTTTCCTCTTTTAAATAAGGCTGTACACAATAAAAACTGGTGACTTTAAGACTTTTCTTTTTTATTAACGCTTGAAGCTTAGCATTATGTTGATTTATCCAGTTTTTCTCAATTCAATTCAACTTGATTTGTTTTCTATTTAAGAAGAGGGAATTTTGTAATCGATTCTTTCCTAACTAAATCTGCGAAAATTTTCAAATTCGGTACGTTTGGGTGCTTTCGATGATAATACGTAATTTTAATCATCAGTTTGATCAATTAATATAATTAAATTTTCATTTCCTTCTTGAGGTATCAGCTAGAAATGCATTAACGAATAATTGATTTCAAAATCCTTTAATATTTATTATAAAGAATTATATTTTAAAGACTAAAAATTAGACGAAAATTAAAACAAATTAAATTGTACTGTTTACCGTATAATAACATTGTGCTTCTAAAATCACTATTTTAAAGCTGTACTTTTTATTATAAAATGAATGTGATGGGGGACAATACTTTTAAAATGTTTTAAGCAACTGACAATTAAATCCTAATGCATTATTAGAAGTGATTCTTTTTTCTTGCACCATACAGTAAGAAAAACGTAAATTGTTATTTTTTTTATTTTTTTCCACGTTATTTGGTTGCTTATTACAAAACAGAATTCATATTAAATATATTCTCCTTAGAATGTTATTGATTAAATTTATAAAATAATTTTGAAACTTCGATGTAATCGGCTTTTTTGTCAAACACTTTAACCATATATATTTACGCTTTATACTTTTTGGTTATGGCTAAGAAAAAGAAAAACAATTCTTTAAATCTAGTTGCTTTCATAATATGATATAAAGCAAAATATGATAGCAAATAAAAATTTGTTTTTCGTTATACTCAGTTGAGCAATATGAAATTTGTTTATCCTGAATTTTTTTCAACAACAACAACAACAAAAAATAACCGCTTTTTTCAAAATGCAAGTAATCAATTTATCAATAAAATTTTTGGTTGGCATTAAATTAAAAATCATTATGCATCTTAAAAGGGATTTCTTAAAAACCCGTGAGAATTCAACCTCAAAATAGTTGATTACACAATTCCGCTGAGGCGACGGAAACTTTATGATAACATAATAGATATTTTGAAGTTTTGATAAAGTTTAAAATCGAATTATTTAATTTGAAAATGATTGCGCGCATTCCGGAATCGATCCTGGAAACATTTTTTATAAATAAGCATTTTTCCAATTATCTTTTCTATTTTTTCTGGTTTCCACTTTCTGTCTTTGAAGCTTTCTCAGACAAGAAATAGAAAACAAGGAAAGCTAAATGCCAACATTTATAATTTAACTGAAAGAGAATAATAATACGAAAAAAGAAGATAGGTTTTAAAGATAAATTTAATAACATCATTTTTTAAAAACGCTTTTTAATAGAGTTTACAGAGTATAATTCGTTAATCGTAACAATTTTATCTTGGATTTATTATCTAATATTATAAATATTATGAATCTAGTAATAACTTTTTCTCAAATTGAGTGCCATGTGTTGCAAATCATTTTAAACCAAAATTTAATTAGATTAATCTATTAAATGATATTTGAGTTCCGATAATATTAGAGTATATTAGAGTATTTTCATTTACAGATCAAATAAATGATAGATTTTCATAAAGAATACATAAATATACGAAATTTAGCTACTATAACATTTCAGAAAAACTCTAACATTCAATAAAAAAATTCAATACTAAATTCCAACTTTACAAATATAAAATGAAATGAAATTATATAATGAACGAGGAAATGAAAATATTCTCGGAAAGAAAATTTTCTCTTTTAAAATAAATGGTCTTATTTATATTTTAGATACTTTTAGTGTGCTCATTATATTTATAAAACTGTTGAAAACTTAGTTATCCTCTGACATTTGCGTTTGATCCCTTACACAGCCAAAATACATGAATTATATTTTTAAAATTAAATAATAATATATTATATTTTCCTTCGATGAGATAAGGGAAAGATTACATCGGGTTGTTTCTCCATTCATATACTAGTATATTTGGTAGTAATTTGAATTTAGTGTCATCTTCTCTCTTAATTTAAATTATGAAAGGGAAATATTTTTTTAGTTTGAATTCAAGATTTAATATATTACAACAGTATAAAATTGAAAGATGGCATGATGTTTTTTAAAGCATGAGAATTGTAGAGGAAGGGAGATGCGATTAAATAGCGACCTACTCTTTTTACACACACACACATTTATTTAACTTGAATTGTTTCATATTTGTAAGAATACAATTTTTTATGCCTTTCCTTTGTTCCTTTCAAATCTTGTGTGCTTGTGCGTTTTCGGTAAAAATATACTATTTTAATATTTTCAGTTCTTATTTATCAATTAATCGTTGAATGGAATTAAATTAAGATTTTATATGAATGCTGCCACTTGGCAGACAGGAAAAGAAAATTTGATTTCGAAGTTTTATAATATTTAGACTTGTAAATTATAGTTTAATAAGTAGAAAATTATTAAAATAAAATAATTTACATATTAAAATGTTGATTAAAGGGTATTTTTAAAAACTGTTTCTAATAAATTTTATCACTTCATGGTGTGATAATGAAACAGAGCACTAAATTACCTTTTAAAACGAGTTTCAGATATTTTGATCTTTTAATATAATTTCACATTATTTGCATCTCAAATATGTTTGTTTCCGTCAGTAATTTTTTAGAAATTCAGGATATCATTAGTAGTCTTATAAATCAAACATCCTCAATTAAAAATAATTGATTTTGATAAAAATCAAAAGGAAAAAATGTGTCTAAAAATGAATAAAAAATTCTATCGACATTTCACTTACTTTATTTGATAATAAATAAAATTTTAATTGCTGTTGGAAACTACAGGTATTAAAATATTAATTGTTGTATTTATCATATAATTGTATAAAAATATTAATTGTTGTATTTATATAAGAAATATTATTATTACATTTATATTTAAAAAATAGAATAAAACACCACAACTAGGAAAAATAATTAACACGTTTGGTTCCTGAACTCACGCCTCATTAATTGATTCGGATTATCAATCTAATTATAGTATGAGACATTCTTTGCTATCTCTTAACTGTAACAGAAAGGTGTGTATCATGCGGCAACCAACATTGCTATTCAAATCATTTATATAAATTATTAAATTGTTGGATTTTCGAAATAACGTCAAGTCGCAATAAAATGGAAATTCAATAAAAACATAGACAGAACGAAGTAGCACTCTTTCTTAAAAAGGATAGAAAATTGAAAATGCTTAATCTTCGAACAATTCAAACACTACCCTAATTAAATCTATTTTTAGTAGATTAAAATCTAATCATACTTTATTCAAGATCTGAGAAAAATACAATGGTTTCACAGTACATGTTAATTTTAACAGCATTAAATGTGTAGATAAGAAAAATGAATCAACACAATAATTCACGAGTTAAGAAAAATTAATAAGATAACTGACATCAAGATGACGGATGACATAGGTGCAGACTTCTGTATTAATCGCGCCCTGCCCTTACATTCTACAGATTCAATGGACAAGAGGAAAAAACTTGTGAAAGATCCATGAATAAAAAAATATCACCATGAAGAAAATGGAAAAATATCGAATTTGTAAATGTGGTGTTGTTATTGAAATTTTGGTTAAAAAAACATTTAAATTTGAATGCCAGTTATTTTTATATTGATTATAAATTTCTTTGACAATATATTTTTCTGCTATAATAGAAAGCATACTATGGTAATATATAACGGGATCAATTTACTGAATATGCAAAACTGCAATCTTTTTCTAATTAATTGCAAAAATAAAAATTGGATAGTTTAACATTAAGCGTACCTTTAAAGTTTATTACACAGCTTTGACTAGATTTTTTTCATGTTTGTAAAGATGCACTTTTTTAATTGATTTCTTCTTCAATTTGAGTCAGAGCTTTCAAATTTGCATATATGTAGGTCTCCAATGACAATACGCTATTGCAGTATTTTAAGGAATTGCTTATCATTTAATCCATTAATTTAATCTAATTTAGATTTCTTAATGACGGCTCCACTTGGAAGAGAAGTTCAGAAATGATTTATTTTCAAGTTTCAATAATGCATAAAATAAATTTTAAATCGAAGTTTAAAAAGTAAAAAAATAAATAATCCAAATGAAAATCTATTTATTTATTTTTTTATTCTAGTAAAACTGTCATTTAAAAAACTATTTTTTACTTCTTTAGCATAATTTCCAATTTTTCGTTAGATCATCTTTAATTGCTATTTATGGTTTGCTTAAAGTTTGAGTAATCTGATCCCTCTACGCATTAAATACGAGGGCATTTTTAACAGAAATTTTAAACCATAATTTATCTTTTTGTCGTTTTAAATTATCCTGAATACTGAAGTTACAAACCTCAATCAGTATCGTAATTAAATGGTTAGTTGTTTTTCTTCATGCTCATTTATCTGTCAAAAGAGAAAAACAAAAACTCAACTATTTGATTACTCTTTTTTTTTTTTCAGTTACTCCGAAATCCAGATAATGGGTGCAACAATTTTTTTCCTCCGACTTTATCTCAGTTGCTTCTGAGATCGGTCTAATATTTGAAACCTGCCTTTTCACTTTTTGCAATAAAGATCAATACGTACGTTAGCAGCACAGAACCATTATTTTAAGCGTTCCAAAAACATTTCCGTCCTAGTTTTATCGACGGCGTAGGATTTCGTCCTTTTGTGTCGAAATATTTTCCTTTTTGGATTTCCGGCCGAAAACCGAGAAAAATTACACATTAATCCCCAAAATAAAATAAACTTTTCTTTCGACCGTTTATATATAAACTCCATCCTACATCATATAATATATAATTACTCGAGTGGTTCTTTTTATGATCACTTGAATAGCAAAAATTTTTACGATTATTTCAACTTCGTCGCAGAATAATATCCCATAAAAATACTTCGTAAATGACAGAACATGGAAACATTTAACGGTAATAAGTTTGCTGCTATAAAGGCCAGATAAAAAAAAAGAAAGGGTTTTTGTTTTATCCTTTGCATATAAAGTATATAAATATATATATGAATCAATTAGATATTATTCTTGCTATAATTGCAAAATGTGAGAGTTCCACAATTTACAATTCAGGGAAAAAATATTTTTTTCAGTTTTTCATTACTTTATTAACACCTCTGAAGCTGTTGGACCACACTGAATTGGTTTAATAAAGAAAAATTGGAAATTTTAAATCTATAGATTTATTTATTTTTTAAATTGTTAAAGATGATGTAAAATTAATTTAGTTTAAAGGAATAATTAAAATATTGTTAAGAAAATAGTATATTTTTCTTTTGTATGTAAGATTTTATCAGCTGTATAACAACTTGAAATGAAACGAATAAAATATTTTACTTTTTGGATTCGTGGCAAAAGACCGTTAAATATTACACATTGTTTTTCAAATAATCTTTTTCTCTGCTGTTTATACATGTGCACCATCCTATGTCATATTAAATATAGTTACTCGGGTCGTTCTTTTCATGATTACTCGAGCAACGAAAATTTTTATGACTATCTTTCTGTTCGTCATAAAAACTATCTAATGTAACATGACTACCTAATATAAAATAATATCTCATAAAAATACTTGTAAATGACAGAGTTTAGAAACTTCTTAAGATAATGAATTTGTTGCTTAAAAAGTCAAGTAAAAAATTATTTTTGTGTATTTTTTACTTATAAAGTATATATATTAATGAATTAGATATTCTCATTATAACTGCAAAATTTGGAAGTTGCACAGTTCAGAAATTCGGAGAAACAAAGTGAATTTTTTTCAGTCCTCTATCACTTTGTAAATAGCTCTGAAGTTTGTTGTAGACACTGAATTTCTTTAATTAAAAAAAATATTTGGAGCTTTTAAATCAATCCAATTTTTCTCCTTTTTCTAATGTATAAGAATGACATAAAATGAAATCTACTTTTTAGTGAATAATAAAATTCTTGCAAGTAAAGGTTATATTTTCAGTGCTAGTATAAATTTTATCAGCTATATTATTGTTTGAAATTAATTGCATAACATTGACACGTGAATAATTTTCAATTACTGTTATTTTTAGCTAAAACATTCTTTTGAGTGCTAAAGAAAATAACATAATATCTTAGAATATCATTTTTTTTTTAGTTTTGAAAAAAACATTATAGCTGGAGAATTTTCTTTAATTAGAACTTCATTGAAGCAAAGTTTCCTTACGTAGAAACCACGATATTTCTTCACAATTTGAAAATTATGAAAAAGAAATGCATAGATTTTTCAATTCCGGCCCTGGAGATTATTGTACAATACTGAAATCTTTTAACCGAAAGAAAATAATTTGGTGATCTCATATTTGAACAATTCTATTTTTTGTTTGATTTTTCCACAGTGATTTAAAAATTGCATAAGAATTACAAAAGAGGAATTTTTGTTAGTTAATAATATTTTTATTATTAATAAATTTAATATTTCAGCTTTGTGCAAATTACTTTAGTAGCTACGTAGCAATTCGTAATATGTAAATTACTCACGACTAAATTTCTTCTACCTTTAATCTTAAATGAATACAGCTTTCTCTCGGTCATTAAAGAAAATAATATTGAATCGTTGAAACTCTTCTTTTTTCACTTTGCACTAAATTCTTATTAATGTTGACAATTTTTAATAAGGAATTTTAGCTTTATAGATATAAGAATATAAAGTAACCTTGTAAACAGAACAATTCCCATCTTCTTTTACCGGGTTTCAAATTCATATCTCGCAGTCATTTAATGCATATCAAAAGCAACTCATTGTATGCTCAAGAGTTGGATTGTTAAACTGAGACTGAAATATTAATAGAAAATAGTCAATTTTCGGACTATTTGAGATTCACTTCTAATATACTTGGTCAATTAATGCAGTGCAATACAAGTAAATATAGCATTCAAATATTCGCATGTATAGGATCAGATATTATATTTCACAGCATTCAAGCTTCAGGAATGTCCTTGTGATTTTTTATATAGACTCTTTCTTGGTATATTTTGCCGAAATAAATGCATAATTTTGTAAATACATACAAGGAAAAAGTTATTTTCAGAGAAACTATTTTAATTTTGTAAATACATACAAGGAAAAAGTTATTTTTCAGAGAAACTATTTTAATTTTGTAAATACATACAAGGAAAAAGTTATTTTTCAGAGAAACTATTTTAACAATGATTGAGTATTTTTATCATGGCAAAATTTGTAACTTTGTTTACATCAAAGAAGACAGCTCAGAGATTCACTGATCTGATTAACTAACAAAATAGCCATTATATGAAACAAAACAAGATTAAATACACCAGCTATATATTTCCCTTTTATTAGATAACATAGATTTAAAAAAGATTTAATACTAATTATGTAATAAATATGCTACTATTTTATCCTAAATATGGTTAGAGGGAAACTAAAGTTTGGTAATTTTATCAGTTCCCAGTAAGTTAAATTAATAGAGAATTGCCACAAACTTTTTAATTCAGAGATTTGTTTAGGTGTTTTATTATGAGACGCGAAGAACGCAAAATTGGTACAACTAGAATTCCACATACATCCACGGACAAATCAATTTGAAAATCCTCCACATCACGTGACTACCAGATACACTTGCGAATGTAACCTAATCAGACAGATATTATGTACTAATTTTATTACATACCAGAGTTAAAATATGGGATTCTAAATTAATGAAATTAATTTTTTTTTTATTGAAAAATGGAGTGGAATACCGTCCGGTTGCTAACAACATGTTTATTAAGATTATTTGCCAACCGCTATAAAGATTTTTTTTAAGTGTGATATATGTACACTATACCTATGTCAACAACGATATGTCACTTTATTTCACAGAAAATTGAAATAGTAAAACATTTCCTTGAGTAAATTTGATGGAAATTTTTATGTCGCATTGTTTCAGAAATCATTTCAAACATTCAATAATCTGAAGACATATACGATGGATGATGGAATCAAAATTGATTCATATATAGAATTATTTTATTTCGATTATTTTCTAATTTTTACACTTTAATTTATAATTTTTTAATAAATATTATGCAAAATTAGAATTAATTTTTCTTTAATTCGTTACTAGATTACACCACTTAAATGGAATCAAAATTTATTTAAACTAATCGATTTACTGATTATTAAAATTCCTTGAACAAATTTTATTTAAATTTCTGAGCTGCCTTTTTCAAACATAGAAAAATCGAAAACTTGAAATATTTAATAGCCCGACTACATGCATGATTGAAGCCTGATATACAAAGTGATAAAAAAAAACACATATCAGTTAAAATAAAATGGCACGAAATATAATCGATTCGACGATTCTTGTCGTATGAGATAAGAGTTTTCAGCCTAGAGTCAGTTTTAAGTGGCCAAGAAAGAGTTCCTACCTAATCTCCGATATTTAAGCTTCAACTTCCTAAAAATGGGTTTCCAAAAGTGAACCCTGTAAATGTGCCCAAAATTCTGATAGTGAGAAGGTACGGGGCAATTGACTCGGTTTCAAATCAAGACTTAACTGACTGTCGATACCTATACAGCGCTTTGGGTCGTATAGACAGACATTAGGTAGTTGCTGTCGTCAGAAATGGATCTTGTGGAAATACCAGTCCTCTTCCAAGAATCGAAGGAAGAGTTGAGTTGAACTAGCATAAATTGAAGCATAGGAAAAGGGAGGATATTCCTCTCTTCTCCATGAACTCTGGTTGCCATGACAACTATCTGTTCTGGTAATAATCGCTAATAAAGACTTCAGGACGCGGGGTTTGAAAATCGGAATTGATTCTTACCTGTTATTTAAATAGGTTCTTGTTGGGATCATTTGGACAGATTGTAAGTACTCATTAACTGCTATTCTGAAGGGGCACAACTAATGCAACAGTTTTTAATTCATTAATTTGGCTTACACTTTTCTTCTTCAGGTTGTTTGAGCTATATGTATAAAATATTTTTGAATGGTTTTTATTGTCTGTTTAAAAAAATGACATCAACATTGATCAAACTCGTTTATCCGCTGAATTTTGGAAACTTTTTTAAATTATCTGTTCTCTTCACTTTTTTATCAAAAATTGCACACGCAAATCTGATGTTAGTCCTTTAAGTACCTTTTAGCTGAAAATTTTGCGAAATTAGTAAAAAAGAATATTTCCCAATTACAGTCAAAGGTTAAAATTTAGACATCCTTCAAAAGCATATGCTGCTTTTTTTTCTCTTTCGCAAAAAGAAGAAACGAAAGGAATTATTTCAACTTAAAATAAATTTAATAAAGAAAACTATCTAGGGAAAACTCCGTTTTTGAGGATAGACAGCATTCTTGCTATCCGGTCGAAAAATTAAGTCCTGTCTATCGCTAAAAAGATTCTTGATGCATAAAAGTTTCTCATCACATTTATATTTTTCTTAATTAAAGCTTACTTTTAAAACAATTAAGAATATGCATTGGAAAGTAAAAGTACCTTCCTAATCTGTCGAGTTTTTTTTTTTCTTTGCAGAAACGAATTTTAAATTGGAAAATTTTACGAGTGTTTGAATGTTTTTCCGCTAAGAAAATAAAACGAATCATTGCTGCTATCCTTTTAGATTCTTTACAATTTCATATGTCTGAACTTTCGCTTAATTTGTGTAAAAGCTGTAAAAATTAATTATGGATTTCGAGCGATGTTTCTTATTAAGAAAAATCTGTAACTTAGTTAATTTAACTCTACTGGAAAACTTCCATTTAATTTTTTTTTTGTTTGTTTGTTTCTCAGAGTTGAAAAAAAGCGATATGAAATCCAATAATTTCTTTTCGCTCACTTTTTCCCCACTCAGTTATTAAACAAGATTATTTTTAATTTATTCTATTTCCAAAAGAGAAAATGTATAAATATTTCATATATACTATTGTAATAATAATTTATTAAGGAAAGCAATATAATAACATTATTATTGTTACTTGAAAAAATATGTTATAGTGTTCGAAGATTTCGAATTTGAGAACCTAAGTAATTATAATAATAATAATAACATAGTAATTACTGCCATAATACCATAAGTAACGTAGTAATTACCAGCAGATTATAATATAATTTAAGATTATCATTTCATGTAATTTTCACTTCTATAATTTTTTAAATCTTAAAAATAAATTTAACATCTATTTAACATAAGTGATAACTATTTTGAAAACGTTCTTCCAAATAACGGTGAATTCCAAAGGAATTCATCGTTTTTTTCCATCCATTCATTCAGTATTCTGTTCCTTTCATATTTCACATTCTTCTCATTCCCAATTTTTTTTATAAAACGATAGACACAGAGTTAAATAGACCTTAGCTAATTAACACTTGATGAACGATATTCTGAACTTTGCCAAACATGATATTGTCGCTACTTTGATAAATCAACTTATAAAAAAGTCATACCCTCTTTAAATCAGCATTAACTAAGCCAACCTGGTTAGATAAACATCTAATTCAGGGAATGAAAAAATCAACAATAGTGTCACTACTCTTCATATTATTCTAATGGATGCGGTTTCTTTTGATGTCAAATGCGCCATATTAATTTAACCTTCTAACGACGAGATAATTTTTCTCGCCATTAAATGCTAAACTTCTTATCGCCTTCATACTGTTAATTTTCGAATTACTAGCACATCCTGTCGAAAAAAAAGGAAGTGAAGACATAGCACAAAATAAAACAACATATATTTCCTTAGATTGTAGCTACATTTGTCATGACACTGTGACATAACATGAATTGACTTCATTGCGCAATCGTAATCAGTGTTTGTTTTTATTTTTTCTGAGCCTTTAATTATGAAATACGGAAACCTCTCAACAAAAACACGGGGGGCGCATGCATACTCCCGGTAAGCACTGCACAGTTGTAAAACCGTAACAAGTCATTTTAAATTGGAAAAAGAGACGTGAAAAGCAAATGCTTAAGTCGTATAAATGGTATTGGAATATCGTCGTGAACAAAATTAATCAGTCGGCGAATTATGTTAATAACAAATTAGTAAAAGAAATAAACGGTTTTATATCTAGTCTATTATTGCACATTCGCTCACCTCGGATTGTTTATAAGCTGGAAAATTTCTGATAACCTTTCTATCTTCTTTTTAGTTTGAATAATATATAAACTTGTGCATGCGTATGACATTCTGAAAGAATCATTCCACAAAAACATTCTAACTTGCATTCAGCAAAGCTTATGAAATTATTAAATTTTAATTAATTGTAACTCTTGCTCATTTTTATGTGTATTTAAGTCAGAAAAAATTCCGAGAAGGGATTTTGAAATGGATTTTTTTTTCCTTTCGTCTTGGTAAGCTTTTTCCCACTTTCTTTATTTTCAGAATGAATTTGCTGCTATTTCTATTTCAAAGGCTACAAAAACTTTAATATATGATTTGAATATTGATTTAGATATAGATTATCTTAATAGAAAGATTACGATTTTCATTATAACAAATTTTATTTAATTCATATCTTAAGAAATGTTTATAAACAGATGCATCCACTCAGGTAAGCAAAAAAAACACAAAATTAGAAATTAGATTGAAAGGCAACAATGAATTTTATAAATATAGTTTTTAAAAATGCTCTTTTATTAGTGTACTAAAACCAAGAAATTATTTTTTATGTCAATTACCTTCTACTTTTTCATCTTAAATTTATCTTAATTCCTTATTATTGAATTTGAAATAAGTTTCTCGAATTTATAAAAGATGGCGCCGCCAGAGAGAAATCAAAATATAATTAAATGAATGGATTAACTCACGGTTTTCTGTGAATATTAAAATAGAGTATTTTCTTTAAGAATGCAAAAGTTTGGAAAGTTATTATAAAATCATTTCAATAATTCTTAAAATGAATAATTGAAACTAAAGTAAGAAAAATCCGTTAATGCAAAAAAGTATGATTTTCAAAACAGATAAATAAATTTGAAAAAGCAAGAATTCAAAAACCACTTAGAGAAGTACGCGATAAAAACTGATATGGAATATCGAGCTTCAAATATTTAAAGTTGAGAACCGTTGCTCTGAAGTAATCAAGCAAAATTTCAAAATTCTATCATTTTTAAAAGAAGGCTTTCAATCAAGAAGCGGATTCAGCAGTTTTTCCGTTAATCAATGACTATTAAAAAGACGTTGAGCAATCGATCCGTCGAATGATATCCGAACTTTTAAAGAGTCAAACCTTTTGCCAAGAGCCTTTTGAACGTCCCATATCCCTTTATTCATTGAAACTGTTAATACTTACGTAATTCAATAAGAACCTTGGCATTAAAAATATTAATATTTGCGTTAAAATCTATTTTCTGCAGAAAGTACGTCGTTTCTGTAAAGGCAAACAAAATTTCTTTTTTAACTTCTTTTTCTGATATAATCTTAAAGGAAAAGTATTATATCTTAAGAACGCTAAAAGTCGTTGACTCGAAGCACGATAGCCGATAATCTGCTTCATCCTGGTTCAGATGGAGGTGATCTAATTAATTAAACAGAAATTATCGATTATCGGCGAAGGAGAAAACATTAAAATATTGTAAAGGAAACTTGTCTTTAAAATAAATGCTTCTTCTTGAAGAGTTTTTGCTTGTTTTGTTATAAGTTATTCTTTCCTTTCTTTTTAGATTTCTTGTAATAGCAGCTTCTTAATGGTTGGTTCTTTTTCGCAAAACAGATCAAACAGCCGCTTTAACGTGAATGTTTTAGACGTTATGAATAATCTTACAGGATTGATTTTGTAATCAAGATTCTGGCATGGATCCTTTTACAATGCGCTCAACCTTTCTCACACAGTTGAGGAGCTGAAACCGGTGTTTGTGACACCTGCTTTTTAAGGCATTTTCCTCAAAAAACTGAGGAAAAAAATAGAAGCCTGTCAATTCTCTTCTCTCATCACACAGAATATTTTTTTCTCACTTTACCTGCTCTTGAAGTATTTTTCTCAATTTTACTTTCCTATTCTTCCTTCCTGATGTGTTCCTCTCTACTTCTGGAAAAGATCAGATATCTGACACTGTACATTAACTTCACAATGTCGTGACACGAAGACTGAGGATGATAAAACGATGAAGCATCAGATTTTTGTGCATTTTGAAAACGCAATGATAGCTTTTTTTAAAATTTTAGTACAATGATGAATATTTCAAATCATCATTTCAAATGCAAAAAGTATTGAAAAATGAAAACGTAACTTATTTAGAGCATCTTACTGCATTTGTCTGATACTTTAATACTTAAGTTCCGAGTGGGTTAACATTATAATGGAAACGATATTTATTTATTCATATAACTCAAATATGGTTTATATTCATATGGTTCAAATGTGATTCATTTGATTTATATTCATAAAATTCAGATATGACGGTCTTTTTATTTAAATTCATATGATTCAAATGTGATTAAAAAATATGCTATGTGTCAATAAAAATTGTTCAATCAGTTAATCTTTACATATAAACTAGATTAATGCTAAAGTTTGTTGGAAATACATCAAGGTAAGAAGGTATTTCCGAATATATGCATTTAAACATAATTTTAGAAACATTGAGCTGAATGGTTTAAATTTGGTAAACACTTTTATCAGAAAAATTATTCATCCATATCAATATATTAGAACAACTATTTTACAGACAATCAGCTAGTTGGCAGGCTGTCAAATTTCTATTTGTTAGAATATGAATGTGATGAGCACAACAACTTAAATAAATAAATGAGATTTGGTATGTTTTATAAGAATTGTAGATCTGTATTACATTGCGAGTCCAATCAATTAAATTAAAAAAGGCTCGAAATAGATATTCTAATGTATTTGGAATTCAAGAAAGTTAAATTCATAAGCAGCATTGTAGATGTATACAAAAAAAGCTAACAGAAGAACACTCCCGCCGTTAATATAAAAAAATAGATAACAGTGTAATAGTTCAGCTCAGAAAAGAGAAGTATAAATTTAATCTAAAATATGAAATTTTTAAAATAAATAAACATGTTAATTTACTTTATTTTATGTTGGTTTTTTTTAAGATCGTATATTTTTGAATTTATATTTTTATTACTAATTACCTGTAATAAAAAAATAAGAGAATTGAGAACATTACTTTTAGACAAAAGAATTTAGAAATGTACCTTTGGATAAAGAAAGTGAGAACCTTTAAAATAAAGCCATGCGAGGTATAAAATTTAAATTATTTAATTAAATAAATGATAACCAAGCAACTCACATAAAAATGGATTTCAATAAAGAAAATATTTTTGTTATAATATAGAAAAAATAAACATAAATCAATAAATATTCATTTACTTTTTATTTGATGCCTAAAAATACGCATTTTATATTTATAGTACAGTAGCCCATCATTTATATTACATATTTTTGAATATTATGCAAAGTAAAGAAATACTTTTAAAGGAAATTAGGAAAGTTATCTCTTTTTGTTTTATTAAGAAAGTATTCAAAATGAAAAACTCTAAATAGTGGAATCCTGAGATATCTTTTGTTTATCTTTGTGTAGAAATGTGTATTTTAAAGACAAAAGAAAAAAGAAAAAGAAACGTTAGTTTGAATCAAATCTATTGTAGGGGACAAAAATTCCCAAGAAAGAATCTATTTTCTCAACTTTTGAATTAAATATTCTTAAATATAAAATTCTACTTTTATCTCAGTCAATTTCGTCTCATTCGAAAACTTAGAAAACATTTTGACCTTTATAGCCATATGAAAACCATCATTCTTTCAAGTAATAAAAACTTTATCGCTTCGCCTCGTTTATCTCCGTTATCAAACCGCAAGTGTTTTTTATTACTTGTCCGAAAACTTTCGCGAAACAACAAAGGAGTGGGAAATTAATTTTCGATTAACCTCATCTATTGATATTAACGCAAATACCAATAGAAAGGTGCTATGATTACTTTCAATAATTTTAAACAAAATAATATATGCTTGAAAGTAGGAATATTTTCTAATGCCTTGAATTTAAAAAGGAATCTACAATAATTGATGCGAAAGGTGCCGAGTTTATATCTGGCAGATATTAAATGCAGTTATTTCTTCAGATTAACAATTTAACTACTATTTAAAATATATTTTATCGTAAACTGTGCAACTTTTGTTAAAGTTTTGAGAAATTTTCACTTATCCTACCAGCGGCTTTGTCAGTTCGCTGTCACAGTTTATTCCTGTTATTTGGATAATCTGTCTAATTAGATGACTCCTTCTATACTATCCCTTAATTGTAGTATGAAAGGGTAATCTAATTAGACAGTAAGTGTAAATCACAGGCAAACCAAGCAGCAGCTAACGTGTCAAGGCATGGCTGAAATTAGGATCAACATTATGAATCGGAGGACATAGTATATGGGCTCAATCCTCTGGTTGCGCTCTTAACCAACATTATTTTAAATTGATCGAAAATTGATCCAGGCATATTTAAAAATATTTTTGATTCGGATTAAAAAATGTCTTAAAATATTTTCTGTGATCCGTGACTACTCTCAAAAGTTCGAAGAAACGAAATATTTTGTTTCTTTCGTCGTTTCTTTTTTTAAGTTACAGTTATCAAAGTAAATTGCAATTAAAATACGAATGAAATGAGATCTGCCTTGAAAAGTTTCAAGAATAAATTTTTGAAAAATTCACTTTTTTTCATACGTGAATTAAAACTGAATGTGCACATTATTTAGTTTTAATTCTACTTCATGAAATAATTCATTGAATATTTTTAATCTTTGATTTAATATTTATCTCACTTTGGTTTAACATTCGATGATTTGAGAATTGATTGAATTATGGCATTACTTAAATTAATTGCTTAGTTAGTTAAAAATTACATAGTATTATAAATACAAAATAATGTAATCTCGTTTATTAGTTGGAAAATGCATTGCAGCATATCTAAAGAGTAGATATTTAACGGGAATGTATTTCTTTATTTAATACAGGGTTATTCGATACTATTGCATAAATTGCAAATGATTACAGCCTCCTCTTAAGCAACAATAGAAAGGAAAATTTTGAACCTAATACAGAAGGTAACTTGGAGCTTTATTTGCTTTAGAAGTAATTTCCCAATGTGATTTTCCTTGGTAACGAGCAATGTTCGTACGATAGTTCATTTCACGCTAGACATTGTGAATCAGGTTCGTAGACACTGATGCGCAATCGATAGCTATATGCAGCTCTGCATGTGGCTTTCTAAATCTTCTGAAATTACTTCTTGTGTCTTCATCTCATTGGGATCCGTCTTAGACTTTGTCCCGACATTTCCTTTGCGTTCAACAGTGAATTAATTAAAGGTACACATAGAGAATGACCCATATGGTAATGAAAGTAATTATCGCACCGATGTTGCTCGTGTAGCAAAAGAAGTCATAGAAGCAGTTATTGTGTATGCAAACAAAATTTTGTTTTTGTTTTTTTCCTTCCTTTCTTTGATTATAAGAAAAATATAACCATCTGTAATCTATGTAATTACTTTGAATTACTCTGTATGTTAACTTTTAACAGTCTTATTATTTTATATTTAAAATTTAAAATTATTTGAAAAGAGCCCCGTAAAATCTTCAGCACCTTAATTAATAATTCTACCATACGCTACATCTCCTAATAGAAAGAAAATTGTTTTTCAATAATTTTCTGTTTTTCATAGATATTAATCACATCTGAAACGTTAAAGAAAAATTTTCAAAAATAATGGTAGAAAATAAACAGTAAAACTCAATTAACTCAAAGTAATTCATTCAATTCTTTTAAGATATTATCTTAATATTAGAGATATAAAAAGTAAATATTTCATGCAATTTAATTTTATTTAATTGCATCATTTCCCAATAAAACGGTACATGTACAATTGTTTAATTTACTGATATGCATCAAAATGAAAAATTGTTCTTAAATAAAAGAAAAGGAATGAAATAAAAAAAATAATAGAAGTTAATCTCTGATAATCTTCATTTTTATACCAAAATGTTTACTTCTCTAATGCAATAAATGAATTATTGCCTTCTCAACTATCTATATTTGTCAGAATCCAATATTCTAAAGTTCGAAGAAACTTTTATATTAAAAAATAAATTTATGGAAGAATCCTTCTAACTTTCTATCGAGAAAGGTTTCTTATAAAATACCCTCTTTCTGTATTTCCCTTATTCCAAATCTTTCTATTTTATAAACTTGGAGTTCCCTAAAGTAGGATTACAGCTCCCAAACAAGGTATTTAATGCAATTGAAAAAAGTTGAAACTCGGAAAAAGGGAAGAGAAACTTTTTCAAATTGGGTGAAGAACTTCCATTTTTTTTCCCTCCCTCTCCCTTAGAATAAAGTGAACTTTGTATTAGATTTATTTCAAGGAAAGTGATTTATTTTCTAGATAGGTTTTTATATAACTCGGCTAAATTTTCTGAAACAAATTGTATAATTTTGATTCAATAGCAAATTGCATATTTCTGGAAGCGACGTTTATTTCCATCAATTACATGTTTACAGTTTGAATATTTAAGTCAATTCCATTTTTCTTTTTTATAAAATTAAACATAATTAAACACCAGTCTGATTCGTGCTTCGAATTTTTTAAAAAAAATGATATTTGAATTTATAATTAAGTAAAAATTGTAATTAATTTCAAAAACTAAAATTTTTGAACGCGCTTATTCATCTCGGGTAACTTATATGTTCTTATATGAATTGAAATTAAACTAAATTTCTTAAGTAGAATATATGATAGGAGATTAAAAAAATTTATAAGTCAGTGTGTCAAGAAAATAATGTATTTAGCATATTATTATTTTGGGTTAGCTTCAATTTAAGGAAAAAATTATAATTTTTAATTAATAAATTTAAATTTGATAAATTTAAATTTGATAAATTTTGATTTGATAAATTTAAATTTGATAAATTTTGATTTGATAAATTTAAATTTAAATTGATTTGATTTTAAATTTGAAATAAGATTTTGATCAAATTTTATTTTTATTTTTCCTGAATTTAATGCATTAAATTTAAAAACTACTTTTGAGAATAAAAAAAGATCGCAAGAGATATAACTTTTATAAACTTCAAATGAAACGTTTTATAGCAATGGAAGTCCATTAGAAAAATTAATAAAGGGCAACTTTTGCAAACTTATTGTGACAAACGGAATGAAACCAATGTTTGTAATTTGCTTCAATCCATCCAAATAATTAATTGCTCCAAAATGTCCAAACACAAATGAACAAATTCAATCAGTGAATGATCTGATCACGAGAGTAGAGTAAGTTTGCGAGATATTATGGAATTGAGCGGCTTGTTTGAAAACGATAGATAATCGGATCATGCACTAATGAATCAATTTCATTTATCAGAAGAATGAATAAGTTTTTTATTAAATTAAAAGCCCTTTTTCTATCACTACAAAGAAGATTCGAGATCATATTAGTTTGTTTCTGATCACTCACTCAAATATGAAACCTTCTGAAACTAATTAATCATTGTGATGAATAAATATTTTATACCCAACAGAATTGCAGCAGGTTCATTTCTAATATTCTGAATATGGAAATAGCGTTTTCATACAAATTAATCTCAGTTTGAATTTTAACTTGCTACATTATATTGAATAGTCGTCCTAATGAAGGCAGATTCACTTTATTACACACTTAACTCGACTATTTTAATATTTTTGTCATTTTGCCATTTATTTTTCATTCGCTGCCAAATTCTCTAATGTTTTGAAATCTTAGGCGAATGTGCATTCTCTGTGATAATGTACTCTTTTATTATGTCCAATGGCGGTATATGGTTGTAAATTTTAAAAAAAGATTGATTTAAAAATTATATGACATTTATAGAAAGGAATAACAGATTAAAGGACGCGAAGTAAAAAATAAACTATAAAAGTAAATCCTACTTTATTTTTTAATTAAATTTATTGTATTATCCTTTTCATATTTACAAATTAAATTGACTTTTAATTCAAATTTAAATTTCCTGATTTTTTTTCAGTAGGACATTTATTGACTCAAACATCATAAAATATAAAATTTTTGACGCCATTCATTTTTTTTTCAACAGGAAGTATATCCTTATTTTTAACATTTAGAAATTAGTTATTGGTTCTCAATTAGAGTGGGAAAACGCTATATATATTTACTGGATGCTTTTGAAGGTTTTAGAAAAATTATCATTCCTGCATCTTTAAATATTAATAAACAGTTCCATTTTTCTCTTTCAAAATAATGATACAAATTTTAAGAAATATCTCAGTTGCCTCTTTGTTACCTCTTTAGACAATTTTCAAATAAGTAAAAATGTTTTTTGGAATCATTACTGTATCGAAGTCCAACTGTATCGAAGATGTAAAGTTGACATTTATGCTTATCCATCATAAAATCATAAAAATGCAATATTTTTGATTTTACTGTCTTTTTTTCATTTTACCTTGATTTTACTTCAACCTTTGCTTGCCAAAAATCATGTCTACATGTATGAATAAGTTCATATTTCAAATAAAAATGAATAAATTTTTGCTAGTCGAGAAAATCATTTCGTTGGTAATAAACTCGTTAACAACATTACAGGAAAAATAAAACGACAATGGACATATCGCTTTGCAGAGAACTCTATATAATCAGATATCAGAAAAGTGAAATAACACGAGAGCTATTGAAAAATCAAATAAATATCAAAATATCTGTTAACATCATCAGTTATGATTCCAACTTCATCAAACATATAAAGCTGCCATTTATTCATATCTTCCGAAAAAGGATACCATACTACATAACTTATTTACTTATATGCCAAACGCAGATAAACAAGTTTTCTAATCTAGAAAATTTTTATTGTAATCCATTTTTCATCGACACTTAAGCAAAAACAAAACAGAAACTAAGGATTTATCAATCACGTAGTAAATCTATATTCATATAGATCTATTGAAATATTAGATAGATATGGACATGATATATATTGAACAATAACGCTCAGTGCAGAAACTGAAAGTATCTTTAATAAAAAGATAGAAGCAAAGACAGTATATCTATACAAGAGTGAAACGATTATATATATATTGACTCATAATATTTTTGCACGGAATGGAAAACAGCCATTCTTCGTACCTGGAAGCTATTTTCTTCAAATATTAACCTCCGATTCCGTTTTCCGTTTTCTAAAGGTAAGAACTAAATTTATTCTAAAGAGAAGGGGGAGTGTTTGCCGGATGGGGAAAAATTTTCTATCTAAAGAATGGAAATCGATACTTTTCAGCATGGGGGGTTTTTCGACCCCCTTTCTCTGCACAATAATCGTGCTGTAAAATCAGTCCCATGCAGATGCAAAAAAAAGCTAGAGTTCCGCGAAACTTTATTTTGCGCGTCCCACTATGAAAGAATGGAGGAAAAAAGCGTTATATAGAGGGGAAATATCTTCCGCGCTCTTTTCCTTTTCAAATAGACTATTGTGAGAAACTTTGCCACAGCATGTGCGAAGATAACTTACGGCCATTTTTCTCTTCACTTTTTCGCAGAAAAAAATAATCAAACGCTTATTCAATTCAATTCAAAGAAATTTTTAAAAGGAGCTGGTAATAAAAAAATACTGCAGTTCTCGGCACAGAGAAACGCATGATTTTTTCCCCCTAGAATTCGGAATGCATATACACATGAGGAACTTGAGAAACATATCATTTTGTTTTACTCTCATACATATCTTCATTTAAGAAAACGGATTCCTTTTATTTAAGAATTTTAAAAAATAGCGAGTGACATTTTCATTTTTTAAGGAATCAGAAAAATTCGTTCTTTATTATTATTATTATTATTATTATTATTATTATTGTCATTATTACTATTATTCTATCGCTTTTTCACTCTGGAAACATTTGGATCTCAGAAGTGGGGTTCGTTTTTATTATGGCATCTGTTTTTTGAAGGAAAAAAAACGATAAACTTTAATTAATTACTTTTGATTACAACGAAGTATTTCTTTTTACTTTAAATTTTCAAATTATACGCATGTGGTTATGAAAAAACTTTAAAATAATATCCAGCTCTCTCTCTCTCAAAAAAAAAGCTGAAATATTTTTGGATTTTTTTAATATTGTTTTAGTTGTAACATTTATAAGATAATAAGTTTCTTACCCAAACCCAAACGCTTGGAAAATCATTTGGAGACTTATTTTATAAATGAAAGGAAGAGGATTTTTAATTTTTGTAAAAGTGAGAATTTTTAAAATTATCTAATGTTTTTAAATATTCCCTAATTTGAAGAAAATGATGTTGCATAAGTTTTGTTTATAAGTTATTTATAAATTTTATTTTTATGTTGTATATTTATTGAGTTTTATTTTTATTTGTTATATATTAATTTACATTCTTTCATGAAGCATAATTTAGTTTAGTTATATTAATGTCTCGCTTAGAAACAACGTTAAGACTATTTCAGAAGAGACCTTGTAATTTGGAGCCATCTATAAATAACGCTGGTATTTCTTCTCCAAATCTCCCTTGAATCAAAGTCAAAAAACTCACTAATGTTTGTTTCTTAGTCTTAGTGAAGCATCTTTTATTAGTATAAAATGAAAAAAGCATTTACTTCTAAATCATCTGTCGGAACCTTAATCTACGGCCCCTTTTACCCTATAAAAGGGCCTTGCTATAGAATAACACCCACATCTTCATCACCCTCTAAATCACCTATATTCGAGTTCAAGTATTAAATACTCATTATTATCTATCAAAATAATTATTCTATCAAACAATAGGGGTTTTCTCTCCTTATCTTTCCCCCATCTTAACACAACAAAGCATTTTTTTTTCTGTTCAGGTTCATGCAAGAAAAAAGCAAACCGAGTGTTACTTTTCTTTATCCTATTATTATTTATTTCATTTTCCCAATTTTAATGCAATTATATACTTTCGGTATGAAGATAATGTATCAAATTTCATTTATCTGCCTGACAGTCAATCTTTTGACAGAGTTGCTCCAAGATTTGATACTGATTTCCAATTGTGACGATACAACCATGTAGCAAATTTCCTCCATCTCGTTTATTACTTTTCTGAATCATAATTTCACATGCACAGAGATGCATAAAGAAACAGATATTTCTTTGCAGGATTTCTTTCAAAATCTGACTTTATTCTGCATTTTTGGAGTAAAGAACTGATACAAAATTTCATTTATGAATTCGTTCGGTTTTTTAGTATCATGCTCCCAGAAAGACGGAGATAATTCCAAAACTGGTTTTTGTAGACTGAGGAAGTTCTAAAACAGGAATATTTATAAAATATCTAGTTACCTAATTTTTTGAAAATCACAGTACCTACTCTGTATATTTCATAGTTAAGTTTAATTGTATTTACTTCGAAGCAACACTAGACTATTTTAGAACGAACCTAGTAATTCTGAATTACTGCAAGGCGATGAAAACGAAACTCCTAATCTGCAACCCCTCTTCAAATTCCTGCGCCACACTAACTACTGTATACTTCATACATGATAAGGTAAATTAAAAAGATATTTTTGTTGATTAAAAACAGTTGCAAAAAACTTCCTGTGCATTGTTCCTCAAAAATGTTAAATGAACCAGCTCTGTAAGCTAATGAATTACAAATAAATAATTAGCTGAGTAAAGACATTTTATTGTCTACCCATTAACTGGTCTATAATTGACGCAATGTTTCATAAATTAAGCTTAAATTTGTTACGCCTCGTTTAGAAGTCCAGATTCGTTATTCCATCGCCTATTCTTCTGTCTTTAAAAGCAGAATCAATTCAAAGTTTCCAGCCTTTTATCTATAAACTAAACATTTTAGTCAGCAGAAGGTCGTTAAATCAAACATAATTGAAAGCTGAAAATGGGCAATCATCCTGTTCTGTGTCTCAGGTTCTGAAATGAGTCAACAGCATTCTATTCATGAATCCGACGAAGACAGCGTTCTTAGTCTTTTCCTTAAAAAGAGTCTTTCATAAACGACTTGAATGGGCTTCATGTTTCAAAACTGCATCTTTAGTTACATAAAGATAATTTATTTCAGATGACAACTCAATTGATATGCTCTAGAGTAAACTTTAAAGTTTAATCTATTCTTTAAAAATATTTCAAAGTAACTACTCATTTTTCATATGGATCAACAATTTATCTTGTGGCTATTATTGTCAAAGTTTTGTTTAAACGAAATGTCTTTATTACTTAGAAAATTATTTAAAATGTTGGCTAAGAAATAGACAGTCCATTTTTGTGTCTTCCATTGTTATGATGTAATGAAATTTGCTAACGTAAGCAAATAATAATCATCAATTGCAATGATTTATTAATCCTTTCCGGGCATTCGATATCATTTGACATATTATCGGAATAACATGATGTTTTTATGCGTTTCCGCATTTAACATTCTGATAGTAGCGCGTTATCTGACAGATGCACAATTATTTCTTTTTTCAGTAATTAGATAATGCTATGTCTGAGAGAAAAAAATTCTTTTTTGCGTTCATGCTCATTCGTTTCGGAAAAAAATTATTGTGTTTTTGCTTGTGTATACTTTAAATTCTGTTTATATATCTATGTTATTCTATTACTAAACTATATTATTTACTAATGTTAACAATATATACTGGTGCATCTGACGGATATAGCGCGACCGCAGTTGTTTGAAAAAAATCAAGCGACTAACGGAGTGTTCATTTGGGCTTACTTGGGCTTAGATGGCAGCATAATCTGAATATTTATAATAATGGACTAATAATTATGATTAATTAATTAAGAAAAATATTAATTAGTCATAAATGCAAAATTTTCAGAATAAATTGTGTTAAAATTGTTGTTGTTTTAGTTTTTATTATTCCTTTACTAACAAATAATAATTTGAGGTTTCGAAAAAGCTAACAGAACTTAATGTTTGGGTGAGTATCCAACATTTCCCATTCCAGTTATGTCCTACCGTTTATAACCTACTATGACGCACTTATATCTTATTGTTTATAAGCTATTATGGTGAATATCCGTCCTGTTGCTTATAAGTTTCTGTAAAATATCTAAATCTCGCTGTTTATACAACCTTATTCTATGGTTTATGCGCTAATACCATGCACCTAGAAAATAATATATTGTTTTTACGCTTTCAATAAATGAGATGCATAAAGAAAATAGCTGGCTAAATCCGAAAACGTCTTGTTTAAATGAAATATCCCTTTTGCGTTATTTAGTTTTTAATAACAAAAGAATAGTTTTAAGAAAATCGGTTAAATATTTTTAAAGAAAGATATCAGACTTCAATTACTTAAGCACATAGCTCTTGACTACACCAAAATTTCATTATTTCGATTCGATTATGTTATTAGCAACAATTTGGTAAGCTTACTTAGTTTGCAAAGTAATCTGCAAATGCAATTTAATTTGCGATCATCGATTAATAAAGGATAATTACTCTAATTACCAAGAATATAAATATTTTTCACCTTTCTTCGCTGTTAACATTTGGAAAAAAAAAGTTAATTATTTATAACAGATAAAAAGTAATAAACATGCGAAATATTGTTATCTAATGTCTTAATTCTTTATTTATTTATTTTTTTTTTGCTCGTGCTTCAATATTTATCTTAAATTTATAAGTTTACATTGAATCATTCTAAATTCTATCATTCTTCTCAATGACAAAAATTACACATCATCCATAAACTTCTGAATTATTAAGGCATGAAAATCCAAGCGAGTGAAATTCCTGAAATGACAAAGAGTAAAAACCTTATTCTGTCTGGCAAATGTCTCTAAAGTTCTTCTTCAGGTAGCGTAAAATAAAGAAATATGATTTATTTCGTTATTTTATACTACCTGATGCATATACCACAAGCATAAACCACAAACTTCAATTCTTTGAATTAAACAGAAGACATCAGTTAATTAGGTGCTAAAAAAACAAAGCATTTAAATAGTTAAAGGCCATGCAAACCAAATTTACAAATAATACATCATTCGATATGAGTTTATTGCCATCTTTTATGAATCAGGGGAAATAATTGCAAAATTTGACAGTTAGGATATTTTCTATTATATCTGAGAATAGATTCTTCGATTTGTTTTCATTTGGCTCTCTATCATTTTAAATATTCATCTATCATTTCGAATATTTTGAATATTCGTTATTTTTATATCTGTAACTTTTGAATCGTGAAGATGTTACATCTCTATTTAACTTTACATCCGTTAAATTATTTACCTTTTAAATTCTGTCCAGAAGATAATTGATTTTTACACCAATATATTTTTCTCCTTTTGTTTTTGCTAAGAAGTCTGGTTAATTCTCTTTAATGTTTTATCATCAACGAAATTTAGAATAATAAATCTCTGCTTCAAATTTTTTGTAAAGAATTATTAGAATTATTAGAAAGAATTATTATTATTATCTTTATTATTATTAGAAAGAATTGTTAGAATTTCGGATGTAATGCGTTTCTTTGCGTAATTAATCGTTCGTGAAAGAATCCAATGAATCGATTTAATGAAATTTCAGAGTTTATACTTCGGTAGAATATTAAGAATGTTTTGGATTCTGCAGTACATAAGGAATAATTTTTACCTAATTAACTTCTTATTCATTCATTTTTTCCTTCCTACTTAACTTTTTCAAAAATATTTGCTTAAACTTTGACGAAATTGAAAGAAAAAACTGAAATCTTACTCAAATAAAAAAAACATCAAGATCCTTACTGAAATGAACTTAAATAACCACGCTGCAACTTTAAGCATTGTAGTTTTATTAAAATTCTTGTAAAGCAAATACATACTCTCGATCATACCTAAACTCAAGCATCACAATAAATGGAAAATTTTTGCTTCTCAGATAGTACTCATTTTATTTTTCATCGTATATGATTTATAATAAATATGCACAAATTCAATAAATCAAATTTATTTTGAAAAGTTTTAATGGCATGTTTTCTTAAAAAGTTTCATATTCTATATAATTCATAGTTGTTGTTTTTTTTTTCAGAATTTTAATAAACTTGGTGCCGTATCGCAATGGGTTTATGCTACAAAAATGCTCGAAGAAATGAGAAACGACGTGAACACCATGATGAGTTGGAAAGCCAAAGCAATTACGGTAAGGATTAATTTCTGACAAATAAAATCTTTAGCCGAAATTAATTCTGCGATTACAAAATTTTATTTGTGTCTTCTAAATTATTTAATTTCTATAGTTTTTATAAATGAAAATTTGACTCATTTTCCAGACCATCCGGGACACAGCCGAGATGGCTGTAATGAAGTATACTTATGATCCAGATATGAAAGTAAGTTTGGATTGTATTTATAGTTCATATTTACTTAAAAGTTATGTAAATATCAATTTCAGATTTGTTTCCTAAATTGTTTTAAAATTTGATTCTAATAAAACATAAATATTAAGTTGGTTACTTTTAACACTAGACTTTTCAGAGAAGACAATATGATTCATTCAAGAGTTCTTTACTGTTTATGTTAAAAATTTAAAAATCATTTATAAAAATCATATGTTCGTAATACTCTAAAAGTAATACTCTCGTAATACTCTCCAATTCGAAAAAAGTAAAAACGAGTTATTGTTTTATTGCTGTTATTTTAAAATGTACTACTGAAATTACGAAACTGTTTAAATACACTTAAGTTTAAGATGCAAGGGCAAGGAGTGGTGTTATGTTTATGCAACAGAAAATATTGTTAATATCAATATTTTATGTAAAATAAATATTGTGTACCAACTATATATTAACATGCGTGATATTTTTTTTTTGGGGGGGGGTGCTTACAGTGATGATATTTTAAAACAACTCGTCTTTTTTACCTGGTCGCTTTTCTTAGTATAACTATTCATTGCTTTATTTTATTTAAAGAAACTTTAAAATATTAAATCATCTTTCCACCCACTCGTTAATTCATATATGATATACCTATTTTTACGGTTATGAGTCAAATTGGCATATAAAATAACTTTCTAAATAGTTATTTTGAGTACATGAAATTTCTTTCTTGCATAAAGAAATTTTTAATGAAAATTCTAGAAACTACTAATGCGTAAGCCTTCATGTTCAGTCTTTCCAAATTATTTAACTAACTGCATACTAAATTTAACATTTCGATTATATATGTGAATAAGGTTAGAAAGTTACTGCAAGATGTAAAAATATTAAACTAGATGTGATAAAAACACCTGCGTAAAATTTACTACAATAGCATTGATAAAAAATAAACACATTTTCAGTTAAATTTTTTTCCTCCTTTATCTATTGAAAGTACTTGAAGGTAATATGCTCCTTTTTTTCCAAAATAAAATTATGAGGATTCTAATGAACAAAACAAATGAAAGGAAAGTACTTATATGTTTGATATCTATCATCTGTAAGTTTTTAAATGGTTTTTTATTTTTACTTTTAAGTTTCATGTAAAATTTAAAATTAAGTAAAATTTTATTTTTTGATGGTAACTGGTCAGAGAATATATTTCGACCATTTTTTTTATTTTCTGATTAAATTCACTTTCATTTCATATGCCAAAACGACAATGATAAAAAGGCAAAACATTTTTTATTGACTAAACTTATTCGTTTCTATATGAAATTATTTGAATGTAAATAGAAATTATTTTTTAAAAAAATATTAAAACACATTACAAAATGTTGACTAAAATTCAAACAATCAAAAAAGTCTTGATCACTCATCTGAATTTCTTAGAATTTTATATAAGTATTTTATCTGTTCAAAAGTCGCAATATAAGTATATGAAAAAGGTGGTCTTGTCTTGTAAGACCCATACATAATAATCGGATGTGTTGCCCACAAACTGAACACATGCTCATATCCTAAACATACTCATTTTCAAAAATCCGATAGAATTAATTTCATACCTGTTCTGTTTCTTCATATTATAGCTCTGCTCTGAAGCGATTTCTCAATAATGTAAAATAACCTCCTTTAGTTTAATTTTCCTACCCAAATTTATTCTTCAATTCTTCATTCTGTCTACTTCTGACTGCCAAGCCAAGAGCCTTTTCAGCAATATCATATAGAAGCGTTGTTAGAGAAAATATTATTGTGTTATTCGATTTGCAATTTCTGAAAACACTTACCTTGATCAAGGTTGATGATATAATTTATTTGTCAGTAAGTCAAGTTAATCAATTCAGATATTTACAATACATTAAAAACCCATTTTCTAGCTAGTTCAGAAATGACAGTTTTGTTTTTAGCCAGGTAGAAAAGAAACATACGCCATGGGATGTCATATTTCAGACTGACAACGAAAGAGTTAACCTTTCCCTAAATGCAGTAATATACAATTCCCCTGACGCTAATCTCCTCTAATCCTGTCATTTTTGACGCCATGTTAAAAAGTATGAAGAAATAGGACAGAAGAAACATTGAAATAAAATTAAAAAAAAAAAAGCTCGAGATTTTTGTAAAGAAGAAGCACGCAGAGATTACGACCATTATATAGTGATCTTATAGTGCTGCTGCTGCTTTTATGAAATATCTTGCAATTCATGCGCAAACCATAAATGTTTTGAGAAAATTCATCATATGTTTTAGAACATTGACATACTTTACATGGCACGTTTATCCTTCGATAATTATACCAGAAAATTCAAATTTTTCTGACCAAAATAATGATACCTCTGGAAGGCAAGTAAGCACCGATATCCTCTTCCACATTTAATATTATTTAACTAATTCAGCTTGGCGTGATGCCTTTTTAACTTCTTTTGCCATGTAGCTCTCATTGTGCCCTCTTTCGATAAACATTTGAATTAAAACCTTCTAATAGCCATATCAGCACCTCGATTCATATTAAACAGATACTTTAGATTAAAATTGATTTTTTTTCATAAAAACTTGTTTTGATGTGAGAGTCAGAGACTAATACCAATAAAAATTACATAATCAAAACTGTAAATCTAGTGTAAAAAAATAGACAAAGTCAGACAAATTTCCAAAATTATTCAAGACAATTATTGCAAAGTTAACATATTTTGATAAATTTAATGAAATAAAATAAGCATCTCAAATGAAACTTGAAACTCTTAATAATTTCATACAAGAAATAAGCGTTCTTTTTCACATGTTGTTAAAAATTATATATAAGTAGTAAATTAAAAAAATTTTTGTCATGTGAGCTTATATTTTGACTATTCTAAAAGAATCAAGTACTCAATGGAATGATAGTAATTTAGGAACTCAGACTGGAGGGTTGTAAGTTTGACAGCCGATTTCATCAAAATTCCGTTGTGAAGATGAACATTTTTATAGCGTGTTTATATAGCCTAAGTTTTGTCCACTCTAAAGCTATAGCCGCCGTGTAGCTTTAAAGTGGAGTGTTAAATCAAATATAAAAATCCTCAAAATACTAGACGCATTTTTTTTTCTCTTTTCTTATCGCAATAGTAAAGTCTATTTCATTCTTTAAATTTTTTGTTCAGCCAATGGTTTACCGAATTGACGATTCTTGAAGCGACACTAAAGTGAAAATAAAATAAACTTTTGAAAATTTTTATTAAGTAAATAAATATTTATAAAACTTTTAAGAAACAATAATTGTGGTATTTTAAAATTCTGTTTAATGCATAGAAGCACTTTCTTCATTTAATTAAAATTTACAATTTAATTTATTATTTAATTAAAATTACAGTGATTTTAAAAAAAAATTTCTTTGCAATTTTTCCTTTAACTATATAAATCAATTAACATATTATAAGAATTGAACTTGAAATATTTAATGAATAAATAAACTTGAAAAATTACCAACCCTAGAAAATGCAAATAAATTTCTCTTAAATATCTTGAATAAATTTCATATTGGTAAGCATGTAGAATTAATTGACATTCGGAAATTATCCAAGATTCAAATGCCGCGTTTTCATTAATTTTTCAATTTGAATAAAATATAATATAAAAGCTATGTGTATTAAGAATTAAAGTAGCTAAATTAAATTTATTTTCGTTTAACATACAATAATTTTTCACATACATATAATATATTTGATTGTGTATGTGCATAATAAGTGCATTTATTAGAATATATTCTATTATTTATAAAGCCAACATTGAATTTTTTAGAGAAAGAAGCATATTAGATAAGTGCAGATTACCAATGGCTTAGTTAATAAAGAAAATGCTATAAAACATGAATCAGAAAATAAAGATTATTGATTCGATTCTTTAGTTACGATCTTAATCAAGACTTTTCAAAAACTAGTGATATGATGTTCTCTTTAGCAATGAATATCTCTCTGTGTGGGACAAACTGATAGAGATATTCCTGGTTTTCCACTGCGTGAAACATAAATGTGGACCAGTTTCTTCTGGAAACCCTCATGAAAGGCAAAATACTCCCCTATATTAGAGTTAAATAAGTCTTCTACCTAAGAGTTCTAAAATCTCTTTGACCAAGAGAAGATATTTCACTTCTCTTTTCTCTTCTCTCATTTCTCTTTAGAATTAAGAATATATTTCTTCATTCTTTCTTAAATCATTTTATTATCTTGTCGTCATTTCTTATTTCTATAGTTTTAGAGAAAGGCTTTTTAAATAGTAAATCCTGTCCTTAAGTAGGGTCGCCTAGAAAAAATTGAAACGACCAAAATTTTCATAAAAGAGCAAGAGTTGATAATCTTATTCTCAAGTGCAATGTTGTTGAGAATATAATATCGATTTAGTTTCATTGAAATTTCGCAGTGCATTCACTAAAATTAAATATTTTTAATTATATTAATTAGCGCTTCATTTTATAATGTGCCTTTTTTCTGTTGCTATAAACGAAAGGGGAATCGATTAAAACTCTCGAAGAGGGGTCGCTAATTGAAACAATTTAAGAAACCTAGTGTTAGAGAAATTTATTAATTTTTTTCTTAGATAGAGAGAAAAACTTATTAATTTCTTAATCAGAGAAGTCTAAAAGAATTCATTTGTATAATTTTTAAAATTATTGCATGCTTTTTTTTTTTTTTTTTTTTTTTTGCTAGATTGATTATTACAGTGCAAAAGATCCTAGGACTTCGGATGGAAAAACTATGGTATTTTTTCCTCATAAGAACTACGGAAACACTCCCATAAACACAAATTACAGTGTCGTACATGTGCCTACGAATGTTTATGACCAATGTAAGTATAAAAGCCTCTATGAATGACTATTTCATCCGCTGTTATGATTTATAATTGTAACTATATCCAAAGTAATTTATAGCAGAATCAAGACTAGTGGGAGGTGTGCGCTTGTCAACGATAATCATATTTTCTTATATTCTTAATAATTTTAAATTCTTCACTCTGTAATATTCATAAAAATATAAATAAAGTAGCTTGAAATTAGTCGTAAGATTGTAATAAAATGTAAATCATATTTTAAGCTTCTGCTGTGAATTTCGATCAAATGGAAATAAAAATTGACTATAATACATAAATTCGAAATTAATTTGTGTATAAAATATTCAATAGAAAAATAATAAGAAAGAGAGAAAAGAAGTATGCCATTGAAATAATTATTTCTTAGATTCCGAAATGCACAAATGTGTAAGTGACACCTCAAAAATGCAATGACATGTTTCATGTCATTTCAAATAAAAAAAATTTTGATTCACTTTTAATTTTTTTTTACTTTATTGGCAGAAGTGGCTTTTCATGTTGACTCCAACTGCAGATAATTTGTTTTTATATGTATATTTTCTTAAACATCCATAGATAAAATGTTCTTATAATTTCAAAAATATTACATAAAAGAAGTCTGGTCTAAATTTAATTTTAAAACCTAGTTTTTCTGACTTGAAAGCGGCAAGATTATGTTAATTGGGAGAATTAAATCTCATTAATTAATTTAAATGCCTTATAAAAGTAACAGCTTAAATAAAGATTACTTCATATGCATATTATAACCAACATTTTGAACTTCACGCGTATGAAATAAATAAATTCATCTACTGACATCTTCCCTTTCTTTTAGCCCCTGATGTTTTGAATGCCATAAAATGGTCTGGAGAGTTGAACACTGTATTTCGTAACAATTTAGCTTATGATTCGTCCCTCATCTATCAATTCTTTGGCAGTGCAACTGGCTTTCTTCGGCTATATCCCGGTGAGTAATACATTACCTCAATTAATGTTATTCGGCTTACATTTTATCAAAAATCATGTGTATCAAGTAAAATGCTTTATTTAAAAGATTACATTTTAAGATTTTTCTCTCTTTCTTTTTAGCTATCAAATGGCGTGCCCCCGTTGGACCAGATATGTACGATTGCAGAATGCGGCCATGGTAAGTATTTTTTAAACACTTTTATTTAACTTCATTTGTTTCATAATTGTGAGGATATAATTTTGTAATCGGTCTATTTTCAATAACTATCTTGTATGATAAAGGGCTGAAATTGTGCCTTCGTATGCATTTTTGACTACAATTCGCTACTTCAATATTTTCAGAATTTTATAATCAATTTATCATCAACTTTTATTCCATGGCAACAGCTCCACCTTGTAGTAAGTTTCAGAAACAATAAATTTCAAGATTAAAAAGTCAAAAAAAAATTTTTTTAATCTGCTGTTTAATAAACTAATAAAGGTGTATTTATAAAATGTATTTTACAAAATTTATAATTTTCGACGCTTTTATTTCTAGTTCTTTTGCTTATTGGCCGTTTATTTGTATGCTCTTAATTTCTTATTAATTTTTTTAAATGTATAGATATTTTTAGAACCATTGTAATTACTTGAAACTACATCATCTTAAAAACATATCTCCACTCTTTTTAGTTTCACTTATCCTATAATCACTAATTTTAGAAATCAATTAAATAAAAAAAACAATTTGCAATGTCTTGTGGATATTAATTATCTTCAATACATTACATTTAAAATAAGAATTGGTTTATTTCTAATCAAAGAAACTTATCTTTAAGTAAACTGATTTACTGCTTTTTTTCTCGTTTTTTAGGCCCTTTTTTACTATCATTCAACTTTTGATTTCTCAATTTTATAATTCTCTAAGAAACAAATATTTTAAAAATACATATTTAATCAAATTATACGATTATTTTCTGACTTCAGATTTCTGTATTTAACATTTCTTGTAAATTGATACTATTTACATCGCTAATCTCCCATATGAAATAGTTTGGAGGAAAGAAAGAAGACATTTCGTCGCTAAAGATTAATTTTCAAAAGCCGTAAATTGAAAAGGATAATAATAAAAAAAATTAAATTTAACTGTAAACCTGTCTAATTAGTTCAAACCCTATCATAATTTTAGACATTGTAATTTAACTTGGCGTCTTCCATACTTGTAAATTTCATATTTGTAAAAGTACAATTTTACTATCGATTTTTTTTATTCATTTTTTTATGTAATCGAGCTCTGCAATTTTAAATAGTTGTGTATTTTAGATGACAAAATGATATTTTCAGAACCTACTTATTAGTTAATCTATCAATTTTAATTAACTTTTAATTATTTTTGAGAGATATCTAACGCTGAATTAGAGAAAAAAAAGTAATTTAGAAGACTCTTTGACAGTTACAACACTGAATTATTAAATAAAAATTATGTTTTATAAAAACATGCTTTTATTAGTGTGCTAAAAAAGTAAAAGTGGTAATTTTTATTCAAAATTTGTTCGTCAAATTTAAACATACAATCTTGATTCGCCGAAAAGAATATTTTATGAAAATTGCACAAAAATAAATAATATCGTAAGCAAAAAATTCTAAAAATTAATCAAAATTTAAAAATATATCATAAATAGGATTAGAATTGCAATTTGCTTGACGCATTTTTAATGTCGAAATACGCTTTGACGATTTTATTTTGATCTATATATTTTGAAAGAAAATAAAATATTTACCATTTCTCATTATACTGATATTTATGCACTTTTAAAAAGTAATTTGTTGTAATGAATCATTTTGTTCCACTCTTAAACAGCATGAGGAGCAAAAATTGCAAGCAATTGTTTCTGGTAAAATAATCTGCTTTTCGCTACTCAAGGTTGTTTTTTTTTTCCCATTTCTTTCCATCCTCAAACTTATTTTCTCAAGTCACAATTTTTTTTTAATTTATTTTTATTTATTTTTCCATCGCAAATGAAAATTTTTCATCGCAAAATCAATTGTTCAAATGTAAATCAACCATCCACATTTTATCTTCGAAATATGAAATTCATATCTTTCCTTTTGTTACTGCAGTTGCTTCTTTTAATCAAATTTTAAGAAGTGTTTCCTGTATCTTCTTTTATGTTTAGCTAATGCATATTTTTTCATAAAAATTTCCTCCAATTTTTTTTTTGTTAATAATAAAGTATCTTTCATACAGAAACAGAATTTAGGCTTTTTTTTAAATTTATTGAAACTGAATTCTGATAATCTCGGAGTGGTATCATCTTTTTAATCTATTGCTTCTTCTTCAATCTATTGCTTCAACAGCAGCAACAAAATCATATAGTCGATTTTCAACAGACATAAGCCATCAGTCTTCTATTCTTGATCGTCATGCAATTTATCGTCAGTTTCCAGTCCTTCATTATTTAATAATAAAAATACAAAAATTCCTTTTTTTTCCAAAAGAAAAACTACGATTTCGGATTCATGGACCAATAAAATCCCAACGAGAGTGTTGTATAAGTTGGAGGCATAATGCATAGTCAGAAAGGTATTTATATTTTATTTTCTCCAAAGATCCCAGAATATTGGAGAATTATCGGTTTTTCCTGCATCCGTCGACTAAAGAAGAAAAAGCAAAGGATGCATGGGGGGTTGACGGTTTCATTCTGCTCCTGAAACCTATCCATCCTCGCCAATCAATATGAAAACATTTTGTCATCCTGACATCGTGCCATGATCCAAGGTATCTAATGAGGAACTAAAGAAAATGATTGAAGCCCATAACGTTCACGAATAAAGCTTTACGAGAAGGGTTTTTTTATTGGGACTATTACTCAATCCCGCTGTATTATGTGTCTTCGGCGACAAGGCTGCGCTCTCTGGTAAATGGGTCTCATCAAAGAATCTGACCTTTAACATAAAAAGGGCTAGTAACCGAATAGTTTTTTTTCTTTAACTTTATAATCCATTCTAAATGGAGCCCCACATTACACAGAATCATAAATGAGAAACATTAAAGCAAAAAACGCATCGATCTGCCGACTGATAATTTTCATAATTTTCAAATGGTGGAGAGAGAATTTTTTGAAAAACTAAATATCGTCACTGTTATGAAAATGAGAGATGTAAAATTTACCAAAATATTTTAATTATGCAAAATACTTGTACAGAAAAGATATTTCTTCGTCTAAAATAGCATGCGATATGTGGTTACTGCATGTTATCCCAAAATGCAGTATATTGCATTCCAGTTATTACATCAAGATTTCTTGTGTTTTCTTATGTGTAGTTTTTGACATACGACATTTTGTATAACAGCGATGATATGTTAGCCTTCCTGTATAAATATTAATGTTCTGGTAAACTTGATAATTTGGAAAAATTAGAAGTAAATAAATATCTGCTGATCTTCGATAACTACAGGCAAATTCCTATCCAGTCAAAACATATACAAAAACTAAATGACCAGACCACCACGGACAACAAGCCAGTTCTTAGAACCGTGCAAGCATCCCATGAACAAAGACCTCACAAAGAGGTGCGACTAGTTCTACCAAGGGAAATCAAGAATGGCCGCTTAATCAGGTATTTTCTCATAACATCATACTCAAAGAGTGGAGAACCAGAAATAGCTACTAGAATTCACACCAAAAGAAATGAATTATCGGAAATTCGTGACAACATAAGCGAGAACAGTGGTTGAGTTCTAAAGACCATCATCGCCCACGATACTGCCCCTTCCGTGGTAGACTCAAAGCTGAAAGTGGATGAATGATCCATGACTATGCAAAATTTAGCATTATTTCCAAACTATGCATAAATTAGTTGGCAAAGAAACGGTTTTTTTTCTGGGAGTGCACAGCCAAATGAAACAAATTCTATAGGAATTTTAATAAATCATCTGTTCCTCAAAACAAAGTCTGTATTATGAAGACTTTTACAATTTTGCACAATCTGAAATTAAATAATATGTAGAAGTATTGTATAATGTTTTTGAACTTTAAATGGCATTACTGTTATTGAACGCTTACGTAAAAATATTAAAGTCATATATCTATTTAGGAAGGAAAAAAAAAAAAGACGAGTGGTAATATATTTTGATCCCGGTGGCATTAGAGAAAAGCGAGCCATATATTGATTACAATATTCTTTTAATATTTACTTTTTGACTGCTTTTTTTTTTTCAAATATTGGATGCCTAAATGTTTCTTACTAAAAATAATTTTTACCCTGTATGGAATCAAATAACTTCTGATTTGGGATTTAATCGGAAAAAAACAGAAGAGTTACAAAATTGCTTCGACCAATTCTTGACACTTTCATAACATTACGTACCGCCATGTCTCCAGTATATCATCATAACGAGAATTCACAAAGACATATTTAGAAGTTTTTATGTAGAGCATTTTTTACAGATAAATTCCATTTCTGACACAGTTTATTCTATAATTTTAAAACAGACATGAAAAGGACTAAGTAAAAACAGAAAAAGAAAAAATAATTTCATTAAAAATGTTATTGCAAGTTAAGAATTTTTTTCCAAAATAGAACGAAACCGCATTTGATGTTAATGTTTCCTTCGTTTTTAAATAACAGTCAGTAAAATATAACACCATCACCAAAAAAGCTTATCGTTTATTGACACGCTGTTCTACAATATATTTCTAAAAAAATCCAGTTAATGTTGGCTTAGATAAAAGCTCGAGTAATACGCAATTGACTTCAGAACGGATTAAAAATCTAACAGAAAAGGATATTGTATCAAATATTTTGAATATATATATATTTAAAACTAGAATACAAACATTCTTTCTAATATAAGCTCTTTTTAGTCGAAGAAAAATGAAAAACCAACTTGTTATTTTAACGAAATAGGAATAAAATTAGAAACCGTTAACCTTTTGATAAGGAATATTACTAACAGGCACACATTGGATGAAAAAAAGTATATGTCATAATCATTCAAAGATAACGACTTGTTATGAAAATAAATCGTTTTAAAGAAATCTTAATGCTTTAAACTGAAAATAAATTATAAATAATTCAATTATTTTTAGACTTGTTCAGATTTTGCACACCGTACAACTCGTGATAACACATAATTCTATTTTTGTATAAAACTGTATTTTTAAAAATGGAAACACACATCTTTAATTTGAAATTGATAATGATTCTCAAATATTTTTTTTTTTATTTAAACGTAGCTATGAATATATTTTAGAAATTAAATTTGCAAAGTGTACAAATAGATATCTAATTATGTTTAAATGCGCAATATTTTTTCAATCTAAGTACATACCCTTTTTTTTTGTATTAAATAATTTGCTTCTCATCAAAGAAGTTCTCCAAATAAAAAAGAAGAGAAATAAATTTCAAAAATAATCTAAACCTACTATCCAAAACTTGGAACTTTAATTTTTTTTTTTTTTTTGTTTAACCTATTTACAGGTTTGCAAATATTTTAAGTTTATACTATAATTAGACAGCAGAAAGACAAAAAAAGAATCTTTTATAGCCCAGACATTAGAATCATAAATATTTTAAGGATATATATGGCCTTTTTGCAAAAATTTCAGAAGCAAGAAATATATTTGCGTTTGGAGAAACCCGTGGAAAGTAAATCAAAGGGGAAAATTACAGATCGTGCTGCCATCTATAATTCTTATTCTAAACTACTTTTTCTGGATTAATTTTATTTTGAAATCCCAAAAAAACTTTATACAAATAATACGAAAGCTATTTTTCTATAAAAATTTTACTATAAATTAATTCAATTGCCTCTCATTTCATCTTATGATAATTATTTATGTAACTTAATTGAATTTGACTTTAATAATCAAAACAATAACTTTTAATTAGTTTTAAATAATTAATTAAAAATTAAAAATTAATTGTACAGTTAAATTCGTGTATCTTCCTGCTTGTTAGATTACTCCAAATTATAAATTACACATTTATGAAGAAAAGTAGGTCTAATGCTCGAAGTAGTGCTTACCTTGCAGATTTCACTCTATATTTGATACTCGAAGTCTAACTATTAGTATACTTATTTTAATTTGTGAAGCTTAACCTAATGAGAGGGGGGATTATACTTTACCAAGATATCATTTATTCTTTCTATGCAACTACATAAACTTTCCACTTAACGGAAATTCTATAACATTATTATAGCGAATGCAATATTAAAATAAAGCAAAACTAATATTTTGAGGAAAATGAAAAAAAGTTTCCTATTTCATTCCTCAGATATTTATGTGGTATGAATAGTTTTAAGAAATGAGATGAAAAAATAAATCCTAAAATGAATGAAAAATTTAGTTCTATATTCTTTTAATTAAATGTTATGAAAAACTATTATTAAAATCATGCAGCTGTCTACAAAAAAAAAAAAAAAAAAAAAAAAAAAAATTGAATGGAAATGTTTTTTTCAGTCTAGGTAGAATTAAAGTAAAGATAATCATATAAGAATTCAAGTATGTATTTTAACAATTTTTTCTATTTTACAGCATTTTTAGAAAAATTATGGAAAGTTTAATTCTTTAAATTATTTAACCTGTGTTACTAAAAATCAGGGTCATGCAAGAACAATGTCATTTGTACTTTACTTCGAAAAATTTTCCGGCAATTCAGAAATAAATGAAAATCTCCCTTTTGTATATTATCTTTAATTACTGCATCGTTTTAAAACAAAAATGCAAAGCATCTCATTTCTCATTGTTTTTCCCATCAATATAAAATTATTATTATTATTTTAATATTAAAGTAACGAGAAACTTTTTGAAGTAAAAAATATATTGTTCACTTTCCTTATAAAATATTTTATCAGATCAAACTCCAAAAGATAAGTGAAGGGCATAATGAAGATATGTTATTCTCTTCTACATTGAGATGAAATGCGATATTTTATTTCTGTCAAATATTTAATGAAGCGTTTTAGTTTAGTATCAACATTATTCTGTAGATGGCACCTCTGTGAATTACATTTTGCATTCTGTCTTTTCTGTTTAATTCAGTTTTAAATAAATCTCGGTCTAAACTAATAGATAAATGAGAAGGAAATTTTCTTGTTTCCTTTGATTTTAAGCCGATTATTTATTCCTTATATTACTTCTCCAGAAAATGGTTTCTTTTTTATTTAATTATTTTTTTATTTACTTTAATAATCGAAACTAATATACGTAACATATAATAATAAATTTCGTTCCGAAAAATTGGGCCATATAAAAAAGGCTATTTGTATTTTATTGATGGATGCATAGTAGTAATTAGTAGCATGCATAGTAGTAATTATAACTAGAAACATTATTTGCATCATAAAAGTTTTGCAAAAAAAAAAAAAAAAAAAAAAAAAAGCTTGGAAGATGCAATTTTATCGAACAATATTAAAGAAAAAGTTGAGAAATATGTGAAACATCTCGAATATGAGCAAAAATAAAAAAATTTTAAAAATTCAAACATTTTTGAAATTGCATTGCGAAAATGTAAAGAATGTAATATTAGATTGCTGATAACGTGCATAAAGCCCTCGTAATTAATTGATAAATTACTATTTTCGAACGTGCATAGTGCCCTCATAATTAATTGCAATTTTGTACGGTTCCGCGTCCTTTATCTTGTGTTAATAGCCCTATTAACATAATCTGATATTTTCCATATTTTGAATACCATACAATATGGTGAAGATATCATTACAATTTTGTAGCACATTTTATACTGATAGGGAAAATAGTAGTGGCGAATATAGGAATTCTGCGAACCTAGGCAGTGCTTATTATCATTCTTTAATAACTGGTCAATTTGTTTTCATATTCTTAGCTTAATCATCGTTTTAATGATTTATTTCGTTTACTTTTTATTTTAGTAACTTTGTGAAAATGTTTATTTATTTACTTATTTTAGTAAGTATTTATTTTTGTGTTATTTTATATGTTTATAGAAAAAATAATTAAAGTATTAAGATGCCTGAAAAATTAGCCATAACAATTAGTTAATGATTTCCTTATCTATAAACAAAAGAATTTAATTATTCGGATAGATTATAAAGGAATGCTAAACTTCAAACAATTGTAACAACTAAAATTATTATTTTAAAGGACCTGTCAAGTAGAATATAATATATATTAAATAAATATCAATCTATTTTTATTATAAAAAAGTAATCAATTATACTTTTATTTATTTTACAGTGATTTTAATAACTCATTTCAAACGCACATTGTAGACGTAACATTTTGCAATTCATAGAATTGAATGAAAAGAATAGAGATTTATTTATTTAACAATTTGATTTGTAACATTTTTAATCGACCTTTTTAACTGACCACTTTTAGCCCAACGAACCTAGATAACTGTCTAGTCGAAAAAGTCACTGACCACTAAAACACTATAATGGTTGTAAATTAAATAAGGATGATCATTTATCGATCTAAAATTATGAATAAAGTTTCATGAATTTATTGCCGTTGAACAACGAGAATTAATAAAGCCACAACTCCTCCCAGAGGTGAATGAACGCTCCTTCTTCTGTCAAATGAGAATCCGCCAACGATAAGTTACATCGTCCCTGTAGAGAAGATGTTATCTTTTACTTGATTGTGACAGGCATGAAATGATGTATCCTGAACCCGTAGAATTCCCCTAACACTACTTTCAATCTTCAATGGATTTCTCACGGCTCTCACTCCTAATATATCTATTCGTTTTCCCGATTTGTTAATATACCGTAAACAATGATTATCTTTAGCCTTGTCTTTCGTTGTCTTAGCATTCTTTTCCATCCGTAATAAATATGAATATATTTTATTTAAAATTTCGTTTCTCGTTGCTTTGAATTTTCTTTCTCTCTTGCCTATTAAAGAATATTTCTTTCCTCCATTCTTGAGCTTGAAAATTTGATTGCTCATTAATTTCGATTTAATAAGGGAATTTTCGAATTCTTAAGAACAACATAATTCTTGTGAAATTATAAACTAAATAAATTTAAAATTTTATTCTTGTCTTTGGGGCAAACAAGTTCTTTAGCAATGAAGTCAAATCACGTATGTTGCAATTACCTGACAGCCGTAACAATGCATCTCATTTAAGGTAATTGTACGTTTCTCTTTATGTTATGTTACGATGCCCAGTTTATTCCAAAATTTAAGTGGTGAGATACTTTTGATGTATGCCAGGCGAGTATAAATGGACTCCGTCTTAATGACTAAAAGTTTGCCACCAATGTTTTGTCAAGTTATTAAAAGTAATAAATTGCCCAACAAGTACAAAATTCTCACGCTATTGTTTGGCATTCAGGATATAGAAGATCCTGAAGATATCGTATAATATCTCATGAAGGTTCTAGGAGTTACTTTAAGGGAATACAAACTGTTTGTTTAATCGTTTGTTGGTATTTTTTGCGACACATATAAATAAAAACTGAATTCAGCAACAATTTTGTTTGGTGGTACATGGCAATATATGTACGAATAATGATTGCAGTGCAAATTATAACATGAATTTAGTTATTTTAAAATTTTATAAACTCCAGTAAAAACATGTATCTAAAAAGTCTGAACATAAATTAGTATCACTTATTGTTGTTTTTTTTCTTTCAAATGTTAATTAATTTTTGAAACAGTTTATTGCCCGAGTTTGAAAATAGTTGGAAACATATGCGCGTTGGAAGTTAAATTTGAATTAATCTGGAATTAGTCTGAATTTGATAATCTGACCAAAAGTGCTCATTTAATTAAAATGATGAAATTTATAAATTAAATAATAAAAATCATTATTTGAAAATTCTTGTGAAACTTTCATATATTAGCTATAGTGAATAGTTATTGAATATAAACTAGAGGAAGGCAAGTTAGATATGCTGTGTTGGTTGAATAATACTCTTCATTATTTTGTTGCTTAAAGTATTTTTAACTGTGATATAAAATACCAAGAATATTTAATTTTCAGTTTTCTCGACGTTCTTCAGCTTTCCTAAACAAAATATGTTTATTGCAGGCATTTTTGTGAATTAACGCAAATTGGACGTTTGTCAGATTAATTAAAGGTGATTCCTTCTGCGTCAAAAAAAAAAATTAAAACCGCCTGCAGAAAATGCTATTAAACAGTTCAAATTTCCTCTATAAATTTTAAGACACATAATTTAATGTTAAAAATATTAATTACAAATTCAGAATCAAATTCACATTAAATTGTTAATAAATATTTAATATGAAACATTATCCTGGAAAGAAAAATTGAAATTATGAAGAAATACTTCTTCCCCGTCATTTGAATATATAAGAATTATACGTATAATGACGTATCTGTGATGATGAAACTATGATGTGAAATTAGAAATAATTCTGATTCTGTTTACCATATATATTCATGAATGAAAATACTATCTTTTTAATATAATTAATTTGAAACACTTTTTTCAGGTACATCCAAGGTGCCGCATCTGCCAAAGATATTGTGATATTGTTGGACGGAAGCGGATCAATGACAGGTCTTAGAAAGGAAATTGCAAGAAATGTAGTTTTGAATATTTTAGAGACGCTGAGCGAAAATGATTTTGTTACTATACTTAGGGTAAGATTTATGTTTCTTAGATTATTATAAATTTTATTTTTTATTCCCCCACTACTTAGGAGTGCGTTGTGCATGACAAATAGACGGGATGATTTAAAAGATCCGAGCAACTTTAAAAAGCAATAATTAATAAAGATAAAAATTAATAAAGTAAAGAATAATAAAATAAAATAAGAATTAAAAAGAATTAATAAAGATAAAAGAATACCATTCTCACGTGAAGGGTGGAGATGAAAACTAGCTCCTTCACTTATCTTTTGTATTTACTTGGTAGAATAGTTTACAGTTTGAGCGTCAGATAGTTTTGAAGATTTTAAGATGATATTAAACATATTATAAAACATTGGTCAAAGTAGTAGATACCACTGCCCAACGTGTTCTCATTTATTAAGCCCATCCTTCTAACGAAGAACTATAGTTTTTCATGACTTTAAGCACCGCCTGTTGCTCCCTAAAAATAAAATTTAATTTTGTGAGATGTGTTGTTCTTCATTTTGCAACTGAAATCAATGAAGAGCTGCATTCGGAACATATCCCCCCCACGCACACACACCAGGATCTTCCATGCAACGCATCGCCCCGATAGTTGCAGAACCATGTGTTAGCGTCAGCTGTCAATTTCAGATGAAAATCCAATTTCTTTTGCACAGTTTGCACTTTTTTTAAAGTTAATTGATTTTTAAATTATTTGAACTTTAGAATCTACATAATTATTGCTTATAAACCATTATATATATTGTAATCCTCAGACGAATTGGCATAGGTAATTGGTAAAAACGCAAATTATAACAAAAAAAATTAATGAAAGCCAATTCATGGTAAAAAAAAAGAAACTATTAAAATTAAATTAAAATATAAATGGAGGGGAACATGCATCCTCCAATTGGTCCGTAAGTGATGACAAACCTAAATAGTCCGTAAATGATGTCTCATATTAAGATTTTGGGATTCCATGGAATTCATACAAATATGAAAATTATCTTAATTAAAACGTTAGTTGAAATGATCAAACTTTCGTTTTTAATGTTTCATCTAGATGATTCATTTTTATGTATAAATATATAAGTAAAACTTTTCGAATATTCTGAATTTCTAGTGCCATAAAAACACCGTTAATGTGAAAGTTTAAGAAACCTGTGATACAGAATGTTAGTAATTGTTGATGGGCGATAATTTGATCTAAATTTGGTGTACATTAGGCTTAATTAATTGTAATTACGCGGAGATATAGGTGTAATTTTCAAGCGCTTGCATTCTGAATTCACATAATGGAGGAGCTGAGGAATGTAATCATGTGTTGATACTTTATTAGTACTGAAGAGTTTTCAACTAGTGCTGAAACCATAGAATTAGGAAATTCACTGTCACAGAAGAATCTAATGAATGCTTGGCTGTCAGAGAAAAATCTTCAATTAATGTTTAAGATATGGCAAGGGAAAATTTTTTGTAGCCTGATAATTCCAAAATCGATTTGTTGGGCTGACAGGACTTCAATTTCAATTACCGCATATTTCAAAATAATAATAGCATCCTAAATTAGAGAATCGGAAGAAATCATGACAGTTATTCTTCCAAACTTTACACCCTGAATCAAAGTAACTCAGCCTAATATTATACTCCTTAAATATTATGCTAATTAAATCACTGAAAGGATTTACCATATACCTGTGTGCATGATATTTTGTTGTTCAGAATGTCGCCATGTTATTTTCAATGAAACATTTATATTATTTCTTATACATGAAAGTGGTTCAGGACAAACTGAATTATTGATTGGAGAGTTATTTTTATATTATTGCCAAAAGATACCAAGCATTTTCAGAATACTGACTGTCAAAAACTGTTTGTGTTATGAAACGGGATTTCCAAAATTTGCTTATTATTGAGTATTAAAAATAAACAGTTGAAATAATATACTTAAATCAGAAGGCTATAATATAGTAAATTTTGATTACTTATGACTAAGACAGATATTGAACACAATCTTCACAAATGAATCCTGATTTACATTTTATTGACATAATAAACAGCAAAGATCTAAAAAACGGAAATTTTGTTTTGATATATAATATTTATGAAAATATATTGATTTGATGATAAAAGGTGGATTCTGTATGAGATACTCAACAGCTTATAGGCAAAATCTACTAAGTATACGTTTCTAAAAACTTTTGTCGTGATAACGCCACAACTTTTTTTATTCTCATTATTTACCACTTAAATTAATAAAAGTTAGTATTGATGGATTTTTCTTGAGAAAAGAAACATTCGAAAGACTAACAGTAACAATAATCATATATATTGAATTGTTTAAAATTCATTAACTTTAAAAAATTGCTTTTCAAAAATGTAAAAATATAATTGCAGAAAATTTGTTTATAATGCTTTTTATGAGTGAAGCATCATTGCAAAAACGTTGTCTAGAAATAATGGAAATCATATTTCATGCTAAAGTTTCTTGCATCATGTTCAAACACCTCTATCGTACGAAGCCGATATCTTTAAAGTATATATATATATATATATGATACTTTCTTTAACCTTTAACTGGACAGGTGCGATATGGCAGACAGCTAATAATGGTTTTCTCGCCAATTTATATTTGACACAATTGAATGGTTTCGATAATTAGCTTCTTGTAACATGGATTACATGTATACACTTTCTTGAAGTTTCGATCCTGTCTTTTTTTTTATATTTCAGTTTTCCCGCATGGTCTAGTAGGACGCACCTCCCCGTTAGTGTTCCAATATTTTCCAAGCTTTATATATGATATGCTTTAAAAAATGGCACTGAAAATTGGTTCTCGGAATATAATCCAACCTTCTGATCCTTGTTATGATACAAAACATCAAAGACTTCTAAATAAAATAAGAAGTGATTTCAAGGATGAATTTTAACGCAAAGCTTGATGTTAAAGCTTCATTCAACAAATTATGAATTATCCGCATTTGAAGGTGGAGAAAATCAATAGGAAAGTGAAACATCATCTTGTAAAATTATTAGTATGAAAAAAAATCGCTTCAAATGATTATTAGTTGAATAAAATTTGCTACATCCGTGCAACTTCCGATGCCCTATTAGCGCAGGATATTGTATGATATTCTGAATGCTGGCCAACATCCTGACACTACAACTGGCCATTTTATGCTATCAGTATGGTCTGTGGCTGTTTTCTATTCCCTACTTGATAACAATTCATACAATTTAAGTCATATTAAGAATAGAAAAAAAAAGTTTTTAAAAGCCTTAGCAAATGAATTATTCCTAAAATAAAGTGAATTGAAAATTCATGAATATACCCAGAACAAAGCTTAGCAATGGAGCGATTTTTAGGAAGTTCCAAGAGAGGTAGACAAGAATTCAAGTTGGAAACATACAAACATGTGTTATTTTTGTCCACCAAAGAAGTTAAGGAAAACTGCATATTTATGCATACGTAAAATATCAGTGTGTTTCAAAATGCATTCTGTAGTTGTTTTATATATATACACAAGATTAAGAACCGAAAATATTCTGAATAAGAACAAGTCAATTTTATCCAATATCATTCTTTTAATTATGCAATATCTAATTTTTATATACAGTTAGCTCCGAAATATATTAATATAATGGGAAAATAAATATGATTTAAAAAAAAAAGAATATGCTTTTCAAGATTGTTACATTTTTTAGGGATTTATATTTTATATAGCAAAATAATTATAGTAAAAGCATATTTTGAAAAATTTAAAAGATATATATTTTTACTGTCATAAAAATATCTATAGACTATACAGACGGAATCCCATAGTGGTATTTTTATTAAAAAAATTTATTTGCATTTGTAAATAATGAGGTCCCGTAGACCACACCTACTCAATTATATACAAACTTGCAGGAAAAATTCACGAATACTTTTTTCAATCTTGTACTTCTAGCTTTAAAATACATTTGCTACATTATCCATCGTACCAATTCATGCCAAGTTCATGACCAAAGGAGCAAAATAAGGAATTTAAAATTGACTAATGATAAATATTTCCTTCCAAAACTACTCGACCTTTTACTTGCTAAGAAATCTAATAAAATTCGAAAGGACAAAAGTTATTGATTGCCAGTATTTTCCCCCAAAATAAAAATCTTCCCCTTGGTTCCGAAATAACGCTGCCTTATCGGTAAACTATTCAAAGTATATTGGCCAATATCCATAGTTCTGCCGTTTTTATTCCAGGTTTTCTCAATGTTTTATGCATCGCTTGACTATTCCAAAAATCTGGCATCTGTTGCTTTCATATTTTGTTGTCACACATAAGTCAAATATTTGAAAACATTTCTTCCCCATAAGATATATTGTAGGCTTGAAAAACCAATGCTCCGTTTCTATCAGCAAAAATATTTACTTTACAATATTGCTACATCTTCAAAATATTCCGAGGCATTTCGACCATCAAGCAATATCATTGAGATATTATGTAATATTGTGTACTAGATAGATAATAAATTTTGATAATAGATATTTTGCTCATATGTATTCCAGTTTAGAGTCTCGCTGAAGTTAGAATACAATGTTGACTATATAGATTTTACTATATAGAGAGAGAATGATTGCATATATTCTGCTAGATCTACTTTGATATATGGATTCAATCATTAACCCAATAACTTGAATAATTGTTCTGTTAAAGAAGTGTAGAATGTACTGCAAATTATTTTTAGTGAATTGTTTTCCAAAATATAAGAAATATTCTTTAGAAAATGGTTATATTTGTAGAAAAAAAGCATATTTTTAATTCGCACGTCAGTTTTTCAAAGGGTTTTTCTAATCACTAGTACAGGTACTAATCACTAGTAGTGTATGAATAATTAGTATACTTTATTCATCATCTCATAGCGAAGACCCCGATGGCCTGGCAGTTAGGTCTTGGCTTCAAACTCTAGAGTTGCAAGTCCTTGATTCAATTCCATAGAAACTCTCCCTTGTATAAGGATGTTGCCTTTTCAGTTTTTCTTGGAGAATTATATCTCACATGCTATGGCGTCGAAATCTTAGGAGTGAAATATCTGACTTAACTTTTTTTTACCTTTATTTGATCACTATTCAAAATTATTCCTTCCACCTCAAATTAATCCTTGATGCTTTAAAACTAATAGTTTTTAATTTGGATATTTATTATATATATAAAATATAACTGCTTCCTTTGCAATTTTTGCTTATTTTTTCATTGTGAATTATTGCTTATAATAAGCAAGTTCACACAAAAGTTTCCTTATTATTTCACCAGTTTAACCATCTCTGTTGAAAAATATCTTATAATATTTCTTTCTATTTCTATTATTTTTATGGCTTTAATTTTCATTATTGTATTACTGCCGTTTCCAGTACGCTTACTATCAAAAATTTTCAAATATATTTTTTGTCAGTTGATATATGTAAAATATATGTTATCCTTACTTGATTCTGTAAAAATCCGATTGAACTTGGGAGATGCACGCTAGTCTATGATCGGATAAAAAGAATGGAATATTATACAAATTTGAATTAATGAGAAAATATCATGTTATATTCAATAGTAACTTTTCTCACTCATATTATAATGAGCTATTGTAAACAATCAAAGTACTTGGTGGAGAAATAATTAATTTTTAAAAGCACTTAAATGTTAAATTATTTCTCTCATTTTTAAAGCTGTGTCATTTTTTATTACTGTAAAAGACTAGTTAATATTGCTTATTTTTGAATCTAAAGTCATTGTTGATAAAAGTACTAGTATTAGTATCTTTGTTTTTAAACACTTATTTTATTTGACTTGTTACATATAGGTAAATATGAAATTGTATAATCAATTTTATCATTTTATCCTTACCTTTTAATGTGTCAGAGCTTTGAAATTTTATGTTTCATGATGAGAAAATATTATTTGAATATTTTCAGTCTTAATTATCAGAAAACTGATTTATAAAATTGGAATTATTAATAAAAAAATAAAAATAGGCCATATTTTTTTCTTTTCATTAATCAAATAAAAGTATTTTTTATAAATTTATTTCAGTTCTCTGAGAACGTCAAATCTGTAGTACCTTGTTTTAAAAACACGCTCGTTCAAGCTACGGAAGAAAATCTTAGGGTAATTTGTTTTATATCTAAATGTTACTTTTTATATTGTTTATCTTATAATCTTAATTTCTTATTGTGAGTATATTTTACAGGAGTTTCGAGAGCTTTTGAAAGATTTAGATACAGTTAACATTGCCAATTTCACATTAGGACTGATAACTGCATTTGAGCTTCTACAAAAAGTATGTATAATAAACTTATACACTTGATTGCAATTCTTTCTTTCCATTAGTTTATTTTTATTGTGATAAAATTATTTTTTGTAACTAGAGATCTCAACTAAATCTATTGCCATTGAAATGAAACTAATAGAAACTCCCTGTAAATTGAATCAATTCTTTGTTGCATAATACACGTCATGATTCCAATGCCGATTTAATTTTAAAAACCAATGTATATCTTACAGGAAGAACAAGTTCTTGACTTCACAACGCGGAGGAAGAGAACTTGCAGTAACCCTTAAATGCGCTATGTGGCCTTTAAGCAACATACCTAATTTTGTCTTCTAAAATATTAAGGCAATAAGAGTGATTTATTAAAAGCGAAATATTCAGAAAATAAAGTGAAGCTATACTGTCTTTTGTTGCCAATGAGATATATTCTGAAAATGTTGTTAAATAAGTTTACGTGAGTGTTTGAAAATAAAAACAAAATTTAATGATACTTCTTACCTGCACTGCATATCCTTTCCATTTTGTTTGCATGATTCAGAATACCATTTTTATTCTACAATGCTCAATTAAAAGTTACTATTTGAAAAGTAAGTAAGTGAGTCTCTATGTATCACAGTTCACGTTTTGTTTTCTCAATTAAAACCAATTAGCAACAAGGTGTGTGTTAAATGCACAACATATTTAAAACAAAATATGACTTTTTAAGCATTTTCCAATTATTTATTTGAGATTATTTTTTAAAATAGTAACTTTTAATTAATGAAATAAAACTAGATATTTAAGAACATACGTAGTTACGTTAATTTTGTGACTGTAATTTCATATGAATAGGCTTCATTTTTCAGAAAACTCACCGAAATATTGCAATGACTGAAGAAAACAAATTCTTCTCAATTTAGCATTTATGAAGTAAAAAAAGGGATAACACTACCAAATGAAATATTTGATTTTCCAAAAGAAGTATATGAGTTATTTCCGTATAGTGTTATGTTAGTTGTGTAAAGATATGACAAATGTGCGCTCCACCTTTAAGAACAATGCCACAGTCTGGTACAAACTTCTGGGCTGAAAAACGAGGGAATGTACGAAAACGTATACAAAGCCACAAAAATAAAGCTATATTCCTGATTTCTTGATAATCAAAATGTTTAATTTTTAAAATCATTCTGCGTTTTTAATTTGTGAAATTTAATGTGAACACAATAGATTTAGTTACTTTAAAAGAGCTTATTATTGTTATGAAAAGAAAACCAATTACCGATGTACTAACATTTTAGAAATTCTATTTATAAACGCGTAATCATTAAACTGTTAAATTCTTTTCACGTACGACTGGTATTGCTTTCAGAATACACAATATTCGATCATATAATTTTCTTAATTCTGTAATGACATTCTATTATTAGGTTGCTGAATTTTTGTCTTTTCGTCTTTTTAAACCAATTGTAAATTTGTGTTTTGAAATTTCCTTGCAATTTACGACATTAAGATTTTTCTGTCGGCAATTTTTGCAACAAACGTTTTTTCTAAACTTTTTTTTCGAATTCTCATTAGTCCTAAGAAATTTGGCGACTTCCTGATTTATATGAAAAGTTACAGATGGCTCTGAATACTATCAGTTAAAAAAAAAATTACCCTGAATATAATACACCTAAAGCGTAGAAATAAGGTAATGCACAGATTATCTAAGCAGATTAATTAGATCAATCCGTTAAAGTATAGGAATCGTATAATTTTTTACAACAGTTATTCTGCAAATTGTTTAGATAATCTGCACATTAATAATTAGGCAAGTATTAGAGTGAAAATTATATGTTAGTTACAACAACGTTTTTGACACTTAATACTTAACCTAACAAACCAGTAATGTATTGTATAACTAATTGAAACATATGCTATAATTTTATTCCATAAAATTATAAGTAATTTCGCATCACAATCAGAAAATAATTAAAAGAATGACAAATTTTTCAAAATAACATTTGTCTAATTGTAATTTAATTATTTATTTCATTTTCATTTTATTTTTTATTTATTTAGTATTATTTATATTTATTTACTTTTATTTACTTCATTATTTATTTATTTACTTTTTAAACATATTTTTATATTATTAATTTGGTGTGAACATCAGCATATTATGAAAACAAATATTGATAATTGTTGAAACCAAAATTTATTTATTTTTGAATGTTAATGTGTTAGTGGTTTTCGAAATTCAAAAAATATCTTTACAATTATTTATTGCATTTTTTACCTAGTTTTTATTTTTAACTCATTTTCGATTAGTGAGATTTTTTTGAGTTTCTATGTCTTAATTTATTTCTTTAAGTTATTCACTTTTGGAAAATTATCTCGTTGGAGAAAAAAAAACCCTCGGTGCTTTCGTATAACAAAATGAAGGCAATGAAATGTCGCATTGTCTTGTCACAAAGGTGTATTGGGCGTCAGTTTATTACATCAATAAAATAAGTTTTTACTGCCACCGTATTATCGAAGAATTTCGAGTCAAATTATAGAAGTTTTAAAAAAATCTGAAAATATCAAATACGTGATAAAATACTGATACATCTTTTAAACATTGATTGCCTTTAAAAGGCTTGTCATTTGACAGATAAGTATAATTTTTTACTTACATTTCTCTTTTAGAATGTAGATTCTTATTTTTTGTTACAGATATTTTATCCAGTTAAATGTAACAATAGAATCTTTTGAAAACGTAGAATCAGCTTCAAAATTCTACTCAGCAGATCTTATTTCTGCCTACTCTGCCAAAGATAAGACAACTTCCCCGTTGGGAGGATGTCTTATCATTGGCGTGGAAAATAATATATATAATTGCCGTAGGAAAGATGGATTTTAGGTTAGGGAAAATATTGAACAATATTTGTGCTCTCATCAGATTCTTCAGCATTAGTAACTAAAAAACCAAAAAATACTTTTCTATTTAAAGCATTTCTTCAAATACTTATCAAAATTTAACCTAAACTGCATAAATTTTCCTAACTAAAGATGTATGTATTCACTCTAAAAATTAAATATAAATAATAATGATTTTGACTGTATTATTGATTGTTGTTGTTGTTATGATCGTGAGATCTGAAGTTTTAATTTTAATTAATGTTAATTAATTCAACTAACAGAAGTGTAATTTCCTTTACTGTCTCGTATAGTTAATCATTATGGTGAGTTTTGTATTTAGCTTCGTCTAAGAGATGGTACTCTAGCGTGGATTCTGTGCCTTCCTCAGTAGCATACATATATTGTACAGTATTGTGCAATATTAAACAGCATTCTCAATGTTTTAAAATATTGCTGAATATTGAATAATACAATATCACACAATAATGTACAATATTGAGCAGTTTGTTATGTTATCTGTGTTTTCTGCTTGTCACATTGGAGCCAAAATTCGAAATGGATTCATAATTTTTATTAAAAAACTATGTGGCAGATTTTATCTATTTGATCTAGTTTATCGCATTACCAAACACAAAATTATGAGGTAATCCTCTGGTTAATAAAGCAATTCTGCTAATAAGGAAATATAGTAAATTTCACCCGTTTATTTCGTGACATTGCTGAGATATCTGGTTCACCAGCACGTGAGCAGAGAGATTTCCCATTGATAAATTCCGTACATAATTGAATGCAGATCTGCAGTCTTGTAAAGACCTCATACCATTTTTCATTTGTTTAGCTCTTGACTTATGACATACACAAAGAAATAGGTATAATTTATAATTTGTAAATTGAACTGATACTTTTCAGAAACAGTGACGCCTAAAATACTGCACTTGAATTCTGCAATAGTTAAAAAAATCATTTCTAACTGAAGCATTTCTTTAAGTTTTTGAAATAACAATAATAAATTAAATTCTTTCAAACTATTTAGGGAATAAGAACGTCTATTAGGAAAGATGATAATTGCAATTATTACTTATCATTGAGAAAAAATAGCTAAATTCTTATTTTAAACTTAGTTCTTAACTAAAATTTACTAATAATTTAAACGTTTATTTAAAATTCCTTCCTCAAGTCAAAGATGTAATGAATCAATTTTTTATTAATCATTAACTAATTTATTTAAAAATAACTGAAAGAGCCAAAATTGATAATAATGCAAATTATGAATTATTGTGCAATATATGGTTAATGTTTTGTTGATCTTTCTCATCTTTCTGCCTATACATGTACTTGGTATTGTAGACATTTTGCCAACCCAAATTGAATCATTGTTGGGAAAAATTTAAGGAAGCAAAATTTAAAAGAATCAGCTGTTGAATTTTAAGACAGATTTTTTTTTCTC
>JAPMOR010096801.1:177236-321335 GCA_026543865.1 Argiope aurantia | reverse complement strand
CTAAATACAGAATTAAAAATATTATCATTACAATGTTGATCAACATTATTTTATGAAGATTTTACCATATATTTTTGCAATATTCTTCAACATTGTTAAATATTGTATTTGCAATATAGTTTACACAATTCCGTGCAATATTATACAATATCCGGCTTTTAAATAAAAAAAATTGCCCCAATGAAATTTTTTGTATTAAAATCCCCAATGAATTGGATCATTAAGCAAAAACTAATATATTAAGGCTGAAATCTTACATTTACAATATTTTTAAGAAGTTCGGTCCATTTTTAATATTATTTGATATTGTATAATAGTGTAGATACGGTATTTAATATACCTCGGTATTCACTATATTGATCAATATTTCAGAAATATTAAACAATATTATGGTGCTACTAGGGCAATCCTTCATTTTCGCTCTAAACTGCATATTCATCTTGGTCTTTCCATCATTTTATGCAATTGAGGTCGTGAACTTTTGCTGCCAAAAATTATTCACTTCTAGAAAAAGTTTATAAAAGCCAAATTAAAATATATATATATATATATCTATAAATTTATTGAGTCAGGGGGGGGGGGGGGTATTGGATCATTCATTTTCTCCTTTATTGAATACAGGAAAGATTTAAGCATTTAGGGCCCCAGACATTGTACACTATGAGGTGTCTCACCAATTTAGTTTCAGATTTCAACACACTTATAGCGTTATCAACAATCATGTTCATAAGTTTTTTTTATTTATTTCAGTGAAACAAATATTGTTTGCTTATTTTTTTTAATATGTATATCAATTAAAAAAGACTAAAGTAATAAAATTATTGAAAAACTCACCATAATTAATAATTTAATTAACTATTTATAAAAGCATTTAATTACTATTACAAATTATTAAAAAAATATAAATTTCAAAGAAATATAACAGTAGAAATAATTTTTTGGCAGGAATTTAAATATAATGCCACAAAACTAAGATAATAATTAATATTCGATTAAATTATGAGAAATTAATTATTCTTCAATTTATTTCATAATTTTAATACTTAAACGTAAGCAACATCGTAGTTTCAAAAATTCAAAATTCATAGGTTTTTTTATAAATTTCCTTATTTAACAATTAGGCTAATAAATAATATTGTAGGAAACATAAATTGGTCTTCCGCTTAGCCCAACAGCACTAAGCAACAGCCAAGTTGGAAATCCGTCCCTAACTATATGGATAAAAAATGTGCTGAAAAAAAAATGTGCATATTATCAGAAGAAAATAGTTAACTCCATTTGATGTTTTTACGCTTCAACGTTATAGTTTTTTTAAATAAATTAAATTTCTTCTTAATAATAGGTTGCGAAAAGCAATGAAGGAAGTCAGTGTAATCAAGCCATAATGTTGATAACTGATGGTGCTCCATACACGTATGAGAAAATCTTTGCTCAATATAATTGGCCAAACATACCGGTAAGAACAATGCTTTCTGCTTTGGTGAGTTACTCTTGTTAAAAAGTTATGTACAATTAAATATATCAATTTTTAACAGGTGCGTGTATTCACTTATTTAATTGGTAGAGAAGTTACTGATATGGATGAAGTACAGTGGATGGCATGCCAAAACAGAGGTAGGCTAAATAATTTAATACATTTTTTTGCATTTCTCATGTGATGCTCCCCTCATTCAATTAATAATACAATGAACTTAGTTAACTGGAAAGTTTCGTATTCGAATTCGTCGTAATTCAAGATTTGTCTCTGTTTCATTAAATCTCTTAATTGCATAATTTTATAACATCATCAATAATTCGATTTGAGTTAATCTAATTCAAAGACAAAACGGAAAATTACTTTTATTTCTATATTGTTTTTCGGAGTTAAATTTGGGTTTGGTAGGGAAATTATTTTAAATATTCTATTACATTTTTGTATTCCTTATTCGAATGTAAATGCAATGGAGTTTGCCGATTGGAGCGTTCTTTATTCGAAATAGTGAGTAATCCGTGATTCCCCTCCGGTTCATTAAAATTTTTATTGACATAATGTTAAACTATTTAGCTAATTATATTAGCAAAATTGAAAATTGCGTTCATTTTTCAACTGTTTTCAGTTGCTAAATTCCTTCACTTCTTGGTTCCACCATCGCTGTTCCATTTTAAATGGAATCGTTCCAATGGCTGTCTATTTTGAAATTATATTATACAATTATTATATTCAAAAAGTTGCATTCTGTTCATTAATAAAATATATTTACAGCTTTTAATAATTAATTAGATAGTATTTAGCAAAATAATTGAATATTAATAGATCTTAATTCTAATTTTAAGCTCAAAATTTTTCACTTTTTTCTTATTCTAAGCATTTTTAAAACATTAGTCTTCCTTAATCCGAATATTTAAGTAAATGAAATTTTTATTCCGGTTTTGTCAATTTCAAATGAGTCGTTCATTTCTCAGGTATTATACAATATTACGAATATTGTTTATTATCTTACAATATTGTTCAATATATGTATGCTACTAGAATTGTAACATGATAAAAGGTATATGCGAGATATACTAACAAATTTTGAAAATCAATCAAATGTTTCATTATAATTTCTTTTATTTCAGGGTATTACACTCATGTAACTACTTTAGCGGAAGTAAGAGAGCAAGTACAGGTATGTAATTCCTAGATATTTTTTTTTCAATTTGGATTGATCTTATTGTTTTATTAATTCGTAATTCATTTTACTTGAAGATAACATGTTTATACATTCTTAGCGCCATAGTAATAGATAAGCTTTGTATTAGATTAGTTCTTAGCTCTTACTTATATTTTGGTCTCTTTTTCATTTTCACAGAAAGGGGCATATGAAATTGACTGTAATGCATTTTTTTTCCTCCAAATATTTAGTTTCAGGAAACATTGTATGTTTCCCTCAACTATTCAAAAACAATTAATAATTTTCTCCTAGAAGTATTTGTTCAGTTAAGCTTACTCGTTTTGAAAAATAATATCAGAAAACACGAAAAGTAATTGGAACCACATATAACGGAATCGATACTTTTTAATAAATCTTTAGTATAAGTCTAAAGAAAAATTTTGATAAAAACTAGCTTTGCTAACTTAAATTTTAAATATTTCAAAAATCATATAGTATGAGAAATAGATTTCACTTAATTTTCTGTTCCAGAAATTGTTTTATTACTGTGTCCAGTAATTTAAAGGAATTATTGAGATAATTTTAAAATTAAATTTGATACAATGAAGAAATTTTGGAGGTTTGGAAGGTTTTGATAAAAGCTGTCGTTGTTTATTATCCTAATATATCATGTCCTCATTTCAAAGAAATCTACAAAATCCCTATTCAATGTATGAAGTGAAATGAAAGCAAATTTGTGATATAATATCTTATTCATTATTTATAAAGCACATTGGTAAAGATCTTCTCTATAAAGTTGTTCATGTCTTAATTTTTTACGAAGGGTATCAATAAATAACTCACATAGTTGTGAATACAGTAATTAGAAAAGCAATGAAGGACAATTTGAGATAGAATTGAAACCATTATCAATTTATTACATTTTGACATATCAAGCATTTATCCCAGATCTGGTTCAATTTGAAAATCCCTGTCTCACAGAACGCTGTCGCCTAGTTTGACGTCATAATAAGAGTCAAACTTCTGACAGTTGAGGAACCCTTTCATAGGTCCAAATAGATGACAATTTGAGAATGCCAAATCCGAGTAGTGCCGTAGGTGCTCCAAGACTCTCCAACCGGATTCTTGCAGTTTTGCACGAACGGGATGGGCATTTGGGGTTCTATGAAACCTGATTTTCAAATTCATTCAAACAATGACAAATACTTAAACCTTGAGACAAATGTTTTAACATGAATGGCTTATCTAAAAGTAAAAAATTGATAATATTTTCATTTCCATTTCACGTTGTTGTTCATTGCATTTTTTTATTATTGCGTTCAGTGTTATGTGCGTTACTTATTGATATTCTCTTGAAAAATATATTTGATACTTCAATAATTGGAATATTAAATATTTCAAACAACGTATTTCTAATTTTTTCACAGAAATATATTCCTGTAATGAGCCGACCAGTCGTATTGTCTGGAGAGCATCCCATAGTTTGGTCTTCTGTTTACGCTGATGTTACTGTAAGTTTTGAATTTTTTTAAAGATTTAACATCTTACCGTCTCCACAAAAGAACAATTTTTTACCTGGTTTTGTTTTACTTGAATTCTTATATGCTTATGAAGATGAAATTTTGCAACAGATTTTTCGCTCATTTGATAATGTACTAGAGTCCTGAAATTTGGTACGGTTGTGTGTTTGAAATAATAATAAAATATTTTAATATTTAAAAAATTTATTATTGGTTAAACTCTATGAGAAACACCATCCATTAGGGAATTTGAGTAAAAGTTTACTTCAAGATCCTTTATTGTTTTTGAAAAATCAATTTAAATGCTGAAAAGAAGAATATAAAATATTTTAAATGGAAGGATATAAAAAATAAAGAAAAAAGAAATTTTTATGCCAAAGCCTTTCAAATTTCTTAATAGTTGTTTAAGATTATGATAAAATTATTAAATATATATTAATGTTACAAAAAAGAAAATTGCAAACAATTCTTATCTTCTGACGTACATTTATGACACCACTCATACTAAATAAATTTATGAGTCTAGACATCACATTTGAAACTTCACTCTACTCTTGGTTAACAAGTTTTAACTAATTCAAAATTTTTAAAAAAATACAAAAATAGTTAAGGATAAATATCAAAAGTAAGTTGCAAATTATGAAATTATATTTCGTGTTTGAAGACAATTACATCTAATAATTGACTCTACACTACACAATTTTTCAACAAAATTTCCCAACATCTACATAAATCAGCGCAGGAAATATAGAAAAAATATTTTTTTAAATATAATCATAAACTTAATATTTAATCAAAATTACTTTGATAGAGAGTTTTTCAAATCAGAAATGTGATAATCAAATTATTTTATCAATTATTAAATTTTTCAAAATAAAGAAAAATATATATAGTGTTACTGTAAGAAGTTCCTGTTAAGGTATCTATGTGATGGAAGATCATTGCTTAGTTATACTTATTTCCACAGGATGTAAAACTTTCTGATTGGCTGTGGCAAGAACGTGAGCGAGAAGTAAAGATGAGATTGAATCAGAAGAGCCGTGCGAAACGTCAGAAAGAAGATTTGAGCCTTCTGCAGTATTATCCTGATGGTAATATCTCTATGATGGAGCGTTATGCCGCTCCAAATAATGACTACGCTGCTATGGAACCAGATATACCACGAAAGCCGTTGCCAAAGAAGGTAATTTTAGATAGTTAATCGTGTTTTTTTTATTGAAAATAATCACAGCAAATTCAGGATTATATGTGGCGATCATAAAAAAGGAATTTATTTTTGATTAAAAAAACACATACCAATTCTTAGATCTGCAACATATAAAATGTGGATTGCAGACATAACTAAAATCTTTTTTATAAATCGATTAATTATTATAAACAGTGTTCTTAGTTTAGCATTTTCAAAATTTTCGCAAATTCATTGCAAAATTAATATTCAATACTCTGTAAATAATTTATGTCTTGATAGTCAATTATTTTTTATTTTGTGGAGTAATTTAAGAATTCGACATTATGGATAAAAAAAATTAGAGACTTTCCTTCTTCGACAAATCCTTAGGTCACATATTTTTTATATTCATCGATCATCATAATCTAATCATAATTTGAAAGTTAATCTTTCAGAAGCACTGGCTGATAGTTTTATTATCAGTCAATATAACATTTTATGTTTATAATAAAGTAATCAATGGTAAATATTATTATTTTTAACTGACTACTCTAAAGCATGTTTAAAAAATAATAATTCAGAATTAATATTTTAATTCTTAAAACTGTCACTTTCTATTTCATTCTTGGGTTAAATATGAAATGATTAGTTAGCATATGGAATTGCTCATTTAACACCACAATCAAAGTTACTGCATATACTCTCTAACCATGTCCCAACAACTAATTTCTAAACAATTAGAGATAAATATACAGCTCTAGTTAAAAAAAATATTTTAAATCAGAGTTATTTTTGTATAGTTTCAATCATGAATGTAATGGTGAAAAAATATTCGTGGAGCACTAAATTTAAAAATAGGTTTCTCTTTTCTACGATCGATTTATGAAGCTTTTAATATCACTATTTTGGACTATTTTAAAACATTTCAGTGGCTACCTCATGAAAGATTACACTATCAATGGCTTCCGCTTTTTGCTGAATTGATTACTGATTGGTCTCAAATAAAGTAATTCAAGGTTCCAAACTGATCGGTATTGATAACAGAACAGGGGATTTTTTTTAAATTTTACTTTGCCAAGAATAGGTAAGAGGATTGTACCTTCGATCAGCTCTGGCAATGGGCGACGATATTCGAATGTTTTTTCTTTAATACAAAGAAGAACCACTAATTGCCGGCGTCCTAGCACAGGGGTAGCGTGATCTGGGCGTCCTAGGTTCGGACATGGTTGTTCTTCTTCTGTGTTCTATCTGCGAGTAGTGTAAATGCTCCCCCCCCCCCGTAAAAAGGGGTTGTGCAAGTGAATGTGACGCATGAAGTAGCTAACTCGTACGCTTGATCCTAGTTGGCGTTACTGATAAGCATGTTTGTTTTATAAAACTTTTTATAATACCTGCAGGTCAAAGGTACAGTCCTCCCCCCCTGTCAAAGTTACAATATTATGCTGTACCTTTGGCCACCATGTAAGTTTTTTTAAAAAAAATAGATTAAAATATTTTTATAAAACTAAGATTAAGATTCGCGACATAATTGTGAGGTTGCATACAACTCCAATAAAAAATTAATAATGAAAATCTCCTCCATTTTTAAATATGGTTAACATAATCAAGAAACAGCCTAAAGTTTAGATTTCTTAATTTTCAAGCAATACATTTATTATTTGAAATAACCCGAGATTTTATTCTTTACGTCATTTAAAGAACTTTACCAGAAGGAACTATATAGCTATGACTAACAATTTAGAAAGGATCAATTGGACCACGATTAGAGTAGATATCTAGTATAACTGGGCTTAAGCTGGTGTGTCACTCAAGCTTTTTTTTTTCTCTAAAGATTAGAAATGAATTTCTAAATTAAATTCTCGCGTTGTACTTTACAGCACATATGACACAGGATATGACAGCACATAAATTGGCTCACGCCTGTATATTCTGGAGTTAAGTTTCATGGCGAAAGTTTATGACTACATTTAAGATTACTGCTAAATGAATTTCCAATTGGTGGTGAGGATGTTTTATTCATATTGGAAATATTTAAACTCATTTTGATATTAGTTTGAATTATTTTTTAATCTAATAAATAGTCAATTCTATTATTTATGAAAAAATGAGTTTTTAGAGAAATTCGTTAAAAATTAGTGACACCAAACCGATTTATAAATCTATCATTCAACAAAATTACTCTGATTTCATTGAATTTTACGTAATAACATAATCCTGAATTTCACTTTACTGTTATTTTCAATACTCATATATCATTTATCTGAATTAGCATTTACTACATGCCTAGTATGTTATTTGCCTGAAATATTTTTCTTCTTTTTTTTTTTCTTGGCTTCTTGAGTTTTTTATTCTATTTTTGAAGTATCATTTTTAAATTACATCTTTCTGCACCTTTTCACGTCTTTTTGCACGTATTTAAAAAAAATGTTTTTTCTTCATTTGCATGTTTTTTAGTACATCTACTTTATTTTAGTTCGAATATTTAAGTCAATTTTGCTTAGTTATATTCATGAAATTACTTCTCTTATTAAAAATATCTGAGATACTATCGACTACTTTTTCTTTTTCATTTCTTCTAATTCAAGAGTCTTTACCTTTGTTTACAATAAACTTATTCCCCGCATAATTTTTGATGAAATAAAATTTACGGGCGCACACACTCACCTGAATTAACAATTGATTAATACTGTAAGATCTCACGAAACTTCAAATTTGCAAGAAAATCTAATAATTTTTGCATTCATGACACAAATTTTATATATGATATTCTTCTATCAACAATATAATCAATCAGTTTTAGATAGGAAATGTTAGAACACGAAAACGCCAATATTTTATTGATACTTTTGTCTAAGTGCCTCTAATTGATGCGTTGTCTAAGTTTCTTGTTCTAAATGAATAAGCTTGTAAATTGCTTGAAGAGTTTATGAAAATTCATTAAATCCAACGTTGTAAATAAGACTAATTTGAAAAAAAATCAGTTATGCTATTTATTATATACTTATTTAATTTGTACTTTTTGTTGTGAAGTATTAAGGCAGCATGAACTCGTATTTAAATGAAAAGTAAAGATTAATGAATTTTGGAGAAAGGCAAATAACTAAACATACAAATATCTTTTATTCAGAGAATTTCTGGAAGACTTTGTCCTATACCCTGCAGGATCATATAAAAATATGTAATGAGTAATGATAAGCTAAATTGAAACTCTGTGGAAAGATCAAAAGAATGCGAAACTACTCCCCTCTTTAGTAAAGTAAATAACCCTAGAGAAATCTTATTCATAAGCGGTGAATCTTAAATTATTTATACGCACATCATTTAAAAATATATCTTCCAAATTATGAAGCTTTATATCTCACAAAACAGTGTAAATAGAAATCTTTTGAGTACAACTAGGAGTAATCTCAAGATGTATTCTGAAAAGAAACGAAACAGAGTAGTGATTTTTCCTTAATTTGACGCCGATTGAAAATTTGTAATCTATTACTACCATCTGTTAGCTTAATTGCTCTTATTTTAAGCCCATTAGCAATAATGCATATAACCATCACATATGTAGAGATTTAATAGACAGGGCAGTAAAACTATTTGCAGAGTTATTTGATTCTTTACACGGATTAGTTCCACAAGATAAGGACATTTCTAAAAGCTTAGTGGTGCATCATCTAGAACACTACTCTCACTCAAAAAGAAATCCAACAGTTCAACATGTGAAGCCTAAAAATTGTTTAAAATCTGGACTGCATTCTAATAAATTAATCCATCTTAGATCAGTAATTTCCTCCTTTCATAACAGAACAGAATCTTTTATCATTGAGATCCAAGTATCTTTTGCTCTTAACAATAATACCTCTAACCTTCATGCATGAAATAATTAACAAGATAAAACATTAAAACTATCTATAGGGTTTCTTGGATTTCATAGCCTCAATTGAGATTAGTTCCTCAATTGGAGCAAAATTCTAATGTCTTAGTGGTATGCCATCTTTAACACGTAATCTACAAAGGAAGGAACTATACTGGTAACACATGCACTTACTGAAAGGGAAAAAAAATTAAAAATAGAAAATAGATTTTGAACTATGAAACTGCAATTTGACAAACCTATCCGTCTTTAATAGATAAAAATCCTTCGCTCAAAACTCAGCGTATCATTATTGAAATTCTTGTATACATTCATTCCAAATTTTTTACTTAGAGCTTCCAAATTTTCTAGTTCTACTCATCAATTTTATCTTTACATAGATTTTGCAAAAAAATCCTCCATTCTCTTTTCCATGTTTTCTCTACTTTTTTCTCTATTCTGTTTTCGGCACTGAATTATTTTCTGCACACTTTTTAATATCATTTTTAAAATAACATTCGCACACTTTTAACATCGTCTTTCTATTTCAATTTTTGCCTCGAGTCAATCTAAAATAATGACTTTCCTTTGGCCTTTGCAGTACCAACCGAATTCATCTCCACCGTATAGGGTAAGTTTGAGGTCATAAATACCGACGTTATTTATATGAAATTGATATGCATTATTCAAATGTATCTCTTGTCTTTCCTTATTTGCGTGAATAAATTCACGGTCTGTAATCGATGTTCTTTTTGTAATTTGCATGTGTACTAAAATCATTTACAAAAAAATGTAGTAAATGATTTGTGCTGCTATTTTGATTTGGCTTTTCATTAGCTTATTTTTTCAGTAAATAGCATGTATTACAGTGAAGATAAATTTATGCGTGAAGGAAAATGTGTGAAATTCTTAATTTTAAAAGTAATCATTTTTTTTTTATAAATTGTTATGAATTTAAAAGCTTGTCAATTAATATGTGGAAATGTCTGAATGTATATTTTGTGTAATTTTTGTTTACACTTTACAAATATGAATACATTTCTTTGATTTGTTCGTTGTATTTATGTATGCTTGTGTCAAACTGCTTATTTTATACCATCTAATAGAAAGTTTTCTTATAGCATTTTTAATTAAAGAAAGTGACTTTTTTTGAACAGACATGTGTTGAGAAAAGATGCAATATCAGCTAATTGAGCAAATAACTTGTAGATTATCAGATAAGAAGGTTTTCAGATTATAATTTTTAATAAGAAAAGAAAATTTTTAATATTTTATTGTTTGAAATTTAAAATCTTACTTTTATTCCTCTAGAAAAAATAATTCCTTTTTTGTAGACCTCTAATATTCTTAATTAAATGAGAATTCAAGCCGATTAAAATTTAGAATATTGAGTAAAATTCGAAAATTAGGTTAAAAAAAAGAAGATATTATACATAGAGAAAAGTTAATTATAACCCCTTAAATTAACAACATTTGATAGTGAAAATTTTAAAAACAATTAAATTTACATAGAAAAGAAACCAAAAGTGAAAAAATATATGAATTTTATAATATATGTATTGAAAGTACATATGAAAAATTAATTATGGATAATCCAATATACAGGGTGTTTATTTAGTCCCGGATCCATTTTAATGTTTAATAACTCATAAAATAATAAAGATAGATTAAAATTAATAACATAAATGGTTAAATAGACTCAAAAAGTTTCATGACACTTGTCAATGAACTTCCACGTGTGCCCCCTTCGTCGCACGGAGAATATCAAGTCGATAGTCAATTTCACGCCAGGTAGCGGCAAGCATGTCGGGATCCACAGAGCCTATTGCGGCTGTAATTCTGGCTTTTAGGTCATCAATGTTCGACACTCTCCTCCTGAAAACGTTCGCTTTTACAAACCCCCAAAGGAAAAAGTCCAGAGGCGTTATGTCAGGTGATCTGGGTGGCAAAGGAATTGGACCTCCTCGCCCAATCCATCTTCCTGGAAAATGGCCATTCAAAGAAGTGCGAACGATGGTATCCCAATGAGGTGGCGCACCATCTTGTTGCAAAATGACATGTGGCTGAAGCTCTTCTAGTTGTGGAAATACGAAATTTTCCAACATGTCTAAGTATACGACTGATGATACCGTCTTTTCTGTAAAAAAGAAAGGTCCAATGACTCGGTCGTGCATTAGTCCGCACCACACATTAACCTTTGGGGAATCCCTTTGTGCCTCACTGTATTCATGGGGGTTTTCAGATCCCCATATGCGCACATTATGGCGATTAACAATGTCAGAAACATGAAAGGATGCTTCATCGGAGAACATTATGCGCTTCAGAAAATCAGCATCATCTTCTGTCCTCCTTAGCATATCTGTTGCAAAGCCCATCCTCCTAGGCCTATCGTTCGGTTCCAAAACTTGAACAATTTGAACTTTGTATGCATGCAGTCTTAATTTTTTCTTAATAACCTTGTACACCGTCGAAATTGGCATATCCAATTCTGTTGCCGCTGATCTCACAGATATTCTAGGATTGTGTAAAAATGTCTCTCTGACACGCTCAACATCAAAATCACTTGTGCAAGGACGTCCGGAACGTTTCTTATCTGCGAACTTCCAATTTCTAGAAAATTCTTTTTCCACCGCAAGATGCTGTTTTTGGATGGAGGATCTTTTTGGTAAATTCTTCTGAAATTTCTCTGTGCTTGCACTATCGATTTCGTTTCTATGAACCACCATAAAATCTGTGCTTTCTCTTGTGGTGTATGCATTCTCCTTAATATCAGCTCGAATAAAACATCACATACAAAAGTACTACATAGAAGAAACACATCAAATGTAAACATAACATTTCAATAGTTGCCAAAAACAAAAGAGAGAAAAATGCAATTAATAAGCAGACGGTATTTAGAAAAGTACAGATATTTAGACTGGAAAATGAAATTATCTGAAATTAACCACACGCGCAGACGATATTTACAAAAGTAAAAATATTCAAACCTGAAGAGGAAAATATATGAGTTATTCCATCAATAAATACCATAAGTTTGTTTATATCTTCATTATTTTATGAGTCATTAAACATCAAAATGGTTCCGGGACTAAATAAACACCCTGTATATTCTGGACCTTTTTTTAGTTACTAAAAAAATCCCTTCAGTTTAGAAAGTATACGTAAAAATTACCGACTGCGCTCCCAGTACTATTGCTTACAATTTTGACAGCTGTGATTTAAATTTTGTTTACAACTTTTACAGTTTTGATAGCAAAATCCATTTGGTTAATTGAGTGTTTATATAATTTAAGCGACACAGCCACTGATGCAGAAAAAAGTTATGGAATAATTATTTTTATTTATTTTATTATTGTTTTGTCATCACTAACAAGTCATAAATTATTTCATTAATATTCTTTCAAAGCAAACAGGGTATAAAGTCTTATATATAAAGTTATAAACATGCATTTTAATACATATTTGACGACATATACGAGTTGAAAATTTTTATTTTCCGATTGTTTGTGACAGGAGACTCTAATACGTATTTTTGAAAATTAATATGATATTCATTCTTTTGTGAGCATTAAAACCAAGTGTATTTTGCAGTATGCTGTAATAAACACGTTAAATACACAAGTTCACATGCAAAATTTAAATATTTCTAATTAAATCAGTCACAGTATTATACAATAAGTTATTGTGAAAAAATTGTAACCAAATAAATAATTTAGAAATTAAAGTTTTTTTAATTAAAAATATTTTTGCCCATTCGTAGTTAGCATCAGTTTCACATTATTTATTTCCAGGCAATTTTCTGTTGATAAATTCTCTGTTTCCCGGTAATTCTCTGTTGATAAAATCATGAATGAGATTAAATTTCAAGATATATATAATTTAAATACGATGACAGATTTTTGGACATATTGGAAATATATATTCTTGCGAATTCATTCGCCTTTATTTGATAACTGCCTTAAAAAATGTAACTAAAATTATATAATTAATTAAGGTATTGAAGTACTAACTGAGCGATAAAATACTTTCTAAAATTGTTTTAAGATTAAATTATCTTTTGGGTTTACTCATTTCGGAGCAACAAATAAGAAATAAAGTATAATATCCATTTACAGGGTGCTGGAAAAAAAAAAAAACCTTAGACAAAGTTATTGCATCATGGAATAGAAGTTCACTCATTTCTTTTTAATTTGTGTGTTCATTTCTTTTGTTCTAACATTTTAATTATAAAATAATTTACGTATTGTTTTTTGGCTTTTTTTACAATGTCAAAAGAAAGTTCCGGTATTTTAGAGTAGTTTAAGCAAGGGAAACGATAGTGTGAAATCGTTCGTTTGCTTTAACGGACCTTGTAAAATAGTGTCTGCTACAATCTGCAGTTTCAAAGAGCTTGGCAAAGATGGTCGACGTTGTACGGTGAACACTTCCAATAATCGTAAGACCATTAAAAAGCGAGTTCAACGAAATCCTAGTGTTTCTATGAAAATTATTGCTCGTGAAACGGAAATAAGTGACCAATCAGTGCGTCGAATGGCAAAAACAGAGCTTGGATAAAGCTTAAGCAAAAACAGTCTAACAAATTCCAAAAGGTTCAGCTTCTACTGAAGAAAACAAACTCTTGCGGTTCCAAAAATGCCAAAAACATTTGAGACGGGCCACAAATCAGAGCTGGGAGCGATTCCTTTTCACTGATGAGAAACTCTTTACCATCCAACAAAGTAATAATCAACATTACGATAGGATCTGGTCTGTAGACGATCTAAGCACCTCGGCAATTGTTGAACTTCGCAACATATAAAGTCGATCATGGTCTGGGGAGAAATTTACGCAAGCGGCAAAACATCGCTGGTTTTTGGGAATGAGGGCGTTAAAATAAATCAAAAAGTGTACCAGCTAAATATTCTAGAAGCTATTGTACTTCTGTATTCAAAAAGGCACTTCGACAATGCAAACTGGACGTTTCAACAAGACTCCGCATCAGCTCACAAGGCCAAAAAAACACGAGTGATGCAAGGAGCATTTTCCGGACGCGATATCTTCTGGAGAATGGCCATCCTACTCTTTAGATAACAATCCCATGGATTATAGTGTATAGTCCATTTTGGAGTCTAGGACTTGCACTAAATTACACAAAAGTTTGGACTCTCTAAAGAAATCGCTTCGGTGGGAATGAGATAGATTAAAGGTAGAAGACTTGCGGCCCATTGCTGAAAATTTTAATAAGCGTTTGCGCCTCTGCTTCGCTGCAAAAAGCGGCTACTTTCAAACCAATTAAATTTATTTATTAGTAAAAGTCTACTCTTATTATTATCTGTTATATTTTGTTTATTTATTTATTTTTAATAAAGATATATTAAAAATCGTTTGCCCGTTTTTTGCCTCACCCAGTTTTTACTTATGGCTTTTTAAAACTTTTTTTCTAGTCTTCTATTTGAAAAGAGAAATACGTAAAATTCCACCTCCCAAAAAATTCGTAAAGAAACAGGAAATGGTAAAATTAAACTATTGTCTAAAGAAACGTAGGCATTCTGCCTCAATTATTAGTTAAAATTTAGTAGGTTATACTATTATAGAGCTATACAAGGTGTCTCAAATTCCACCCAAAAAATCTATGAAGAGGAGACGAATAATGATAAGAGGCATATTTGCTTACAATATCATGGACACAAATTCGTCCATAGGATGCGGAAAAGATGGAAAACTGCAAAAAGAATACAACAATGAAAGGGGCAAGGAATGTTTTGAGGCGAAACTGAATTATGTAGTTGATATGCACAGAATAAATATTCTTAAGAAATATTCAAAATTCATTTTTAAACGTTTTAAATATCTCACAGATTTCAATAATTTTATCTGAGTCTAAAATTTGTTATTGCTTTCCTAAATTATACGTAAAATTAATCTAGTTTCCTAAAATAAATACTTCGTTTAATAGATAAAAATTATAGCTATGTAAAATAATTCTTTATGAAATGATTGCCAAATTTGGCAGACAATAATTTGTGTCTAAAGAAAATTAACGCATGTATATTCGTTAAATATGTATTGTGTAATTGTTTTTTAATGCTTTGTTTTGATAGATGTTCGTATTCGTAATAAACTTGTATTTTACAACGCATGTGTTTGAGATTTTAAGTTATTATGCATGATATATCTAATACTTGGAGAAAATTATTTAATCAAAATCGAGGCAAAAATATTGAAGAGAGATATAACTTATTTTTAAACATAATTATCTTGTTATAGAAAGAATTTGCTCCAAAAAAACTTTTTTTGTCTTATATATTTATGTCATTGATGATTATGTGCACTTATATTGTTAAATGTAATATATAAGTTCTATGTTAAATATGTAATGTATCATTTATTTTGATGGACGTTATTTGCAATAATTCATATTCATAAATAAACTTGTATTGTGCAATGCATGTTACTGTGTTTCAAATTCCCTGTTATTGTGCATGAAATATGTAATTCTTGGAGAATATTATTTGACTAAAACTCAGACAAACTATTAAACTCATAAAAAATAAATTACAAAGGCAGATATTATTTGTTCTAAAATATAATGATTTTGTTATAGAAAGATTATGCTCCAAGAAAGTTTTTTTTTTTGTTTTATAACACAAGGTATTCCATAAAAGTGGAACAAGTGTTTATTTTCTTAAATATTGTACCTAAACATAGCTTGCAATTACAAAGTTTCATTAAAGAAGATAGACAATTTATGAAAACATATGGGCTTTTTTTAATTAAAACTCTATACGTCTCCCATAGAGTAAATGTGTTAATAAATAAAATTCTTGTTTTATATTCATCTGTGCACATAAAGTTTGCAGAGATACGCTTAGTTTAAAATTTTGAGAGACGTATCATAAATTTGGGTGGAAGCATTTGTTATATTCAAATCTCGAAATATAATTCATCACATCACACTTCGAGAAAGTGAACATTTCAAATATTTCTGAAAAGTAGCAGAATACCAAAAATAAAAAAAGAATGCATCGCTTACAATTATGTGCATGAAATTTGTTTTCCAAAAGAATGATATATTTTAGTTATGCAGAACCGGATTATTAACTAGGGAAAGTAGGCAACTGCTTTGGGGCCGGAACCTTCGGGAGTTGTATTTTTTTAGGTATTCTGAAGATGTTTAATTTTGTGCTTTCCTTTAATCATGAAGGCCATGCAAATGAGCAAAATAAAATCAAGTAGAATTTAATTTACGAACATTATTCTTGTAACATTCCTAATTAACTATGGTTTGTAAATTTTATTTATAAATATCTGAAACAAGTGAAATATTTTTTAAATAATTCATAATTCTAAAAAATAAAATGCTATATAATTTTAAAAAAAATCTTATTAAATTAAATCTTATTCATTTAAACATTATCTAGCCTGTTTTATGAAAGATTTTACCATTTTTCCCTATTTGTTTAAAATCACTTTTAACTATCAACTATAACTATTAACTATCACTATCAACTATCCTTTTGTATACGTGATATACCAAAACTAACTATTTAGAAAATGATATACAATGAAGTGTTCTGCTATTTCATAATTTGTTACTTCAAAATATTTATATTAATATTAAATTAAAATCAATAAAAATATTTAGTTTTGAAAAGAATATATTAGCTACGAGATTTGCATTTTCAATAGGTCTGTAGAAGGCGTGACACAGCCTTGCAATATCGAGGATCTTCTTGGAATCGTTGATGATTTTGACCGTATATAATTATACCGCTGACCTAGTTGCAAATGAACACTAAAATCCTTTCCTGTGTTTCCAGCATCTTTCTAGAAAATGTATTTACAAAACATTTGAGCGATTGCAAATTACAGGATTCTTGTTTTCCTAGGGAGGGCGAGGTGTTATATAAATGATTCAGAAATTCACATGTTGGCATGTTTGTTTTTCATGCAAGTGTACGAGCAGTCAGGTCAGAACTCATCATCTCCAAAAACGACAGTGCAAAAAATACTTTAAGGTAACTCTTGGCATCCACATAGCATTCGTGAACTCCATGGGCAGTTGCATTTAGATCTTTAACCATGTTTAGAGTTTTACAGTTGGACCATCAAATCTGTCTTTTCTCAGAAATGAAATTTCGACAGAAGAAAGTCCTTTAATTGAGGTGGAAGCATCAGTCATCAAAATGATCCCTTTTCAAACAAACAAAATCCCATTCTTCGTACAAAAAGCTCATCATCGGTAACAATTTTCTATAAACATGTGGTGTGGAATTCTTAGAAACTATTTGGGTGGTCCTATCCAATACAATATTATGCAGAATGATGACCGATATATTCAGTTTTGAATGGCAATATGTCTGAATTCTTTCGCCTTTGACAGTACTTTTACTAATGTTGTTGCAATTAGATGGTGCTCCTCATCTTCATACATCAATTATAAGACTAAAATTGGGTGCTTATTTCCACGATATAAAGGTTGGTATAAAGGCATCTGTTGAATTTCCTCCTATGTCACCCGATTTGATTCCTATTCCTTTTTATTTTTGGGTTGCTTACGTTCTTCTGTGTATAACACGTCTCCTATAGATGAAGCAGACCTTCCCGACGAATTTAAGACGTTTGTTTTGAGGTCACAAGTGATAAACTGGATCACTTGTATGAAGTATTTTTAGAAGAATGAAACTTCGCATAAATGTTGAAGGTTTTCATTTTGAAGAAGTTTTTAAGCACTTCGATTAATGTATTATTGGGCCATTTTTCAAAATTTAATAAACGTTAAGGAATCCATTATAATTGTGTCTTTTCAATAACCGTTTGTGATATAGATATTATCCCTGAAAAAAAAGGACTTACTTAAACATCAGTCTGAAGTATAGAAAGATGGTCTAAGTCAATAAATTTGCCTTTTAATACCTCATCAAATTTTACAGACAGAAAAATTAAACTTTGAATACTAATAGATGAGCGTTAGAGAAATATTTTGCTTCTTAAAAGTTTTCTCTATAGGACCATGTAAATATTTAACTTTTGTAGATTTTATTTCCAAACTCTACAGAAGCCGAAGTATGTTCATGCATTTGTGTACCTTATTTGCTAAAACTTTGCGATTGAAAGTGTATGTCTATTTTTAATAGTTAAGGAAATCCTGCACATAGATGGCCACGCGCATTTTCATTGATCTTTATTTGAAGTGAGTATAGAGGTTCCAATCATTTTAAAGAAAAATGTATATGAAAGTAACGGTTATTATAAGATATAAATAGCTTCCTCAATTTTGCTAGACTTGCCGATAATTTTTATAAGAATGATTTTTTTAAGTTAATATATGAAACTTCCTTTACAACATAAATTCTTTCTATTTGGCCAAGTAAAACTTTTTCACTTTATTTGCTTTTACATGATTAACTTCTTAAACTTAGACCAATTATTTTTAATTTAAATTTTACAGCCTTGTCATTGTGTAGAACTCAAAATTAAAAAAATATCAAAAGATATTTAAAATATGCTTTCCATGTTGATCAATAATTCTCATATCTGTTTATGAATGGGAACCTCAGACTGTTAAAAAATGATTATTATATTTGATACTATTTTCTTGAAATAGAGCACTGATTTAGAAGAAATTTAGATAGAAAATTCTTTTCGGTAAATATGAAATGTCAGCGATAAACAAATGACTTCCGTTTCCAATATGAAATAGATGTTTTGCTCGTTAGATTAAAAAAAAACGTATCTCCAATATTATTGCAAATAACGTATACAGAATCATCATTAAACTCTATACAAGAACTTAAACTAAATTATTTCGTGTTTAAATTGTGTGCAATTTGTTAATTTTTGTAAAATTATTCTACTCTAGGCCGTACAACTTCTTATCACTGTGTCAACACCTGTGTTTGACAGAAGAAACTTTTCTGTAAGTAATTTTTGTATCTTATTGAATTTCATTTTAACTTCCAAAGCGACTATAGGCATTTTAGAAAAAAAAATTAAATAAAATGCTGGATGTTCATAAGTAAGGTTATCTTACATAGAGATTTTAGAATTATATTTAGAGATGTTACAGTTCTTACATATAATTGTAGCTATTAAACTTCGATATCACTAAAATTGGAATGGTAAAGATGTAAAGGAAAAAATAATTATTTTATTTTAATAAGTTCAAAAAGAAAGTTTTTAACTGTAAAACTATTCAAAGCACGCATGCTAATTATTTTCCAATACCGTCATATCAGCTCTATTAAAATGTAATTACACGTAATTTTCACTTTTAAAGTTTCACATATTCAAAGGAGGAAAAAATGTCTCTAGTGCCTTCACTACTCAGAATGATTTTAAACATGCAAATACTTATTAGATCTTTTAACGCACTATTCTGTGGCAGCAGCACTTTTGCAAAAACAAAAAAAAATCAGGATTTTTGTAAATATTTTGCCACTAATAATAAGGTTTAGATTTTTTTTTAATTTTCAATTTTGTCATTTAATATTTTTTATTCTTATTTAATTTAGCGCCATTTCACTTATTTTAACGTTTTCGCTTAATTTAACATTTAATTTTTTTTTTACTTTTTTCACTTAAAGTTTAAATTAATTTTTATTTTTTATCTTTTTATTTTCTTGATTAAAACCGAGATTATATCAATCCACATGGACTAACACAATCGTATTATTTTCAAAGTTGGCAAATAATTTTTATATAATCTCCATTCGAGAATTCATACAAAATCAATGGCACTTTCCATATATTGCTATTTGGAGGTGAGACAGGGGTGCTAAGTAAAGGCCAAACAATAATAAAAGTTCGTTGGACGACATGTCATTTTTGATTTTCTCTTTATAATCCTTTCTTTCATAATTCATTTCGCATTACTGTTTCACCTAAAATGTCTTAATATAAAGTACTAATTTAATAAATTAAGGTTAAATAAGTGTAAATAAATTCAGCTTTTGTAGAGAAAAAAAATTTTTTTTTTCAAATATGGCAATTTGCATCTATTAACGCAAAATAAAGCATTTATGCCATTTTGTTAAAAATACAAGCAGCTGACGATTAAAGAGATGCTTAGCATTGCATTCATTTTATGCATTTCTTTTCATGTTATTGTAATATATCACTTTTTTTCCTAATACATCTTTATTATTTTAGAATGTTACTGAAAGAATAAGGAGTAGCAAAAATATCTGGATTGAAAAAGTAAAAGAGGTAAGAATGATGCGTTAAGCTTTTTTCTGACCTTTCAACAAAACTCTAAATTTTAAACTTAAAATACCTCTTTCTTAATCTCCCTCTTTATTTATAAGTAAGAATTTATTAGAAGTAAAATATTATTTATGATTGTCTTTAAAATAAACATTCTTCTTGACAGATGCGTGTTGCAAATATTCTTGGAGTAGCTGGAACAGATGTACCTATACGTGAGATTATCAAATTGACTCCTCCCCATAAGGTATGACTTTTATTATGTTAATTACTTCTTCAAATAATTAACATTTATTATTCATTTTAGCATCTCATAATTCGGCAAATAAAAGAAGCTTTGTGTTAGGATTTTCTAATTTTAATAATTAAACTTAAAACACTATTAGTTTTACCGTTTGCAATCCACTGTAGAATATGACTCGGCATGCTAGGTTGAGTTTTTGCATCATTATGATTGATATATTTTAATTTATGATTATAAAACGAAATTAACAAAAAGTTTTATTTTGAGATCTCAATAGTGCCGAACAGAGTTTATCATACTTGAATAATCGAGGTTTTAATTATTTAAAAGAGTTTTGAAAAAGATTAAATAGGTATTTTAACAATATTGCTGAAACACTGATCGGCTCTCAGCTCGTCATCTTTAGAAACACTCCTTAAATCCAGGTATTTAGAGTTCAATGGTGCCTTAATACAAATCAAGAAAGTTTTTTCTCTGTTAAATTCTGACATATTATTGTCAGAAACTGACATATTATTGTCATCCCCACTTTTCCAAATTTCTATAATGAAATTCGATTGTATGCAGTATTCTTAAAACTTTATTTTAAAAATAGGGTCAAATACATAAAGAAATGGCTCATTTTCAAGTAAAATCTATTATCCAAGTTTTTAAATTCTAAAATGCAGTAAAGTTATTTAAAACGCTTTTTCCCGAATGTTTTGAATACTTAGCTTTTTTCTTCTTTTTTTTACAGCTTGGAGTTAATGGCTACTCCTTTGTAGTGACAAATAATGGATTTGTACTGTACCATCCTGATCTCAGGCCACTGGTAAGTAGAAAATCTATTAAAGGAGAATTATTGTAAAAGATTTTTGAATAAAAATAGAGCTTTCCACGAGTCAGTAGCAGTCAAAGTAAAATACTCCTAATCTTCAGAATGAGTTAGTTTTCGCCAAGTTAGCCAAATAAGTTTGCTGCAAACGGCCTCCTTGAAATTGCTTTGAGTGTGTAGGAGATTTAACGCCAATATTTATATTTATTTACAGTTGATGTAGAGCAAACAGAAAATTGCTATAAAATATAACATAGTTATAGTTATCTTTAATCACATGTAAGCAGCATATCCTTAACCAAAGTACAAACGCTCGTGTGTTTTTATTGCTAATACCGGACTTACGATTATTTTGATTTTTTTTTTCTAATGGGCAATTCAATTTTGCACGTTTTGAAGATGTGCACAACTGAATTTCTCATTAGAAATTTTAAAAAATGGAGTTTCTATTAGCAATGAAATATGCTTTTGCTTATATACAAATAATATTGATAGTAATTATGAATTGTATAGTATTTCTTGTAAAAATAAATATGGATTTTTATATTTTTATTACATACTATTTTTGTATGATGTTTATATGGTTTCATTTCTATTTAATATTGGTAATTCATTTATTTTAATTAATCCAGTTTCAAGATATGTTGAAACCTGAGTATAATCAAGTAGACATGGCGGAACTTGAGTTAGTAGATGACGATAGATTGGGACCAAGAGTAAGTTCCATTTCCTATTATTTTCATTTGTAAATAATACTAATTTTAATCTACTTAATTTGTAACATTTTATACAATTCAAAAAACGCTTTTTATATCAGATCACTTCATCTAAATTTGTTGATAAATTAGAGTAATATTTACTTATTTAATATTTTAAGAAATTCAAGATCATTCTATAGTTGATTTAAATTGATATTTTTCTTTTCATAGGAATTTGACGAAACTTTATATGAGGTAAGAGTCTTATTTAATCTCAATGTTTATAAAATTACAAATAACTTCATTAATTATAATTATTACAACCTTAAAAATATTTCAGTCAATATTTCACCACAAGATAAACAATTTAAACTGTTATTAGGATTTAAAACAATTGTTAAGTGCTCATATATTTTTAAGTAATTTTGCAAGGAATTATTTTATAAATAAAAAGAATTCAACAAATCAAATTCTTAAAAACTCACTTTTTGCAGTTAATTGAAAAGTAAAATATTTTTATTTCATTTTTTAATATTATTTAGTTTTTAATTTGTGATTCATGATTTTAAATACATAATATAGAATATTACAATAATTTTTCAGAAATTTATTGAGATATGGCCCTACTCGGATGAAATTAAAATTTAATTTAATTTATAAATCAATTGACAATTTATTTCAGAAAATATTAAAAATGGTGTAAAAAAGTTGAAAACTTTCACTTCAAAAATATGAAGCAAGACGAGCTAAATAAAAATATGGCAAATGTTTTTTTTTTCATTATCACATAATATGATGCTCTATTAAATACGACTAATTATCTTTCAGTCTAATTTTCAAGTATTTGGACTTAGGTTTATGTTTTTGGAAACATTTAATTCAGGTATATTTAGAATAACGAAATTATCATTTTTATGTTGCACCTCTATTTGATATTGGTATATGTGGATTCACTATAATGGAAGCTTTCAGAAGTATACTTTTGTTTTAGCATAAATTTAACAACGATGTTTATTTTCATGCGGTTGATTTAGGTTAATTATAAATTCTACATTGGACCATACTTTCGATTTTTATTTCTTCTATCATATTTATAGGTTTCAATTATATATTTAAGTTTCCGATTTATTAGAGTTATTTGTTGATTCTTACCTTAAGAAGAGAAAAACTGGGGAGAATTTTGTTTTCCAAAAAATATCAAAAATATTTTTTATTTTGAGAGAGTTTAAAAGCTGCATAATAATATATTAAATACTTCAAGCCTTCCTGTAAAGGCGCATCTGATTAGATTTAATGTTTTTTTATTTCAATAACTTGACTTTTTGAAAAATATTCTGTAAACGCTACTTTAAATTTAATATTTAACCTTCTTATCTTTTGATCTGAAATCATCCAAGCTACCTTTCTGTTAATTGATTATCTCTAACCATGTAATATCGACTTTATATCAACACTAATTTTTTTTTCTAGATGAAAAATTCAACAATTAACCGCCGCACTGGATGGAAAAAACTTCCAGTGAAATTGCATATTGATGGGATGGTATGTTTAAATATGATTGAGTATAGAAAGAATATATTCTGAATTATGAAAGAATTACAAATTACTTAATATTAATTTTGCAGCGCCGAGTTGTAACCAGAAGGAACTCGTACTATTATGGACAAATAGAAAACACACCTTATTCGTAAGTATTAAATTGCATGATTTTTCATTTGAAAAGAAAAATAGACTTATTTAGCAATTGATGCTATCAGAATAATGACAGCTGATTTCTGCTGCTCTCTGTTTTTAGATAAACTCATTAGCTTTATAAGTTAAATATCGCGCTTATAGACTTAGCTCGTGTATATTATATAATAAAAGAAAAAAAGTGAATTGTCAAAATTAGAGTTGAAGTAATGTATTTTTATTGACTTGTTTGTATGTATATTCTTCATTCATATATTACTTATCGTAAAAAGCATCGAATTCTGATATCTAGATAAACTGTTTCCATTATATATTCGGCACAATGTTTAATAAAACAGTATTCGCTGAATTAGTTTTCCAAAAATATTTTGCCTCAGCGAGAGAAATTCTTTCACGCAAACTTCGATAATCATCCCTTATAAATAAAAAAGGAATTATGAAAGTGACTGAAATTTAACTTTTAAAGAAGCGAAAACTAACACTAAATTAGAGACATGCTTCACGCGCTATATAACCGGCATTGAAAATGCCTGTCTATAATACCTAAAGGCAATCAGGAAAATTCAATTTTTTTAATGAGCATTACACATAAGCATTACACATTAAATTGAACTGAACAAACTGCAGGTTGAAAAAGAAAGCGATGTGATTACAACGTAAAGCAATATGTAGTTCTAAGAGTTATGGCATATTCTATTACGTCTATGTTATTATAACGACGTAAAGGATCCCATTCTATCCTTTTGGCGATGAAAAGAACCGAAATAAAGGCAAAAGATAAGAAGGACAGTTTGGTGCAAAGAAGCCTAACAAGAGAATTTATCTGTGAATTCTATGATGCGATTCAGCTATACAGATAAAAAAATGTTGGGAAATCTGGAATCCAAATTTATAGCCTTCCAATTATTCCATTTTCTAGGAGCAAATTCCCGAAGATCAACAGAGTTTGAAAACCCTATACTGTCTATTTCTTCAGAAGCAGCAGAATCTTCGATATATCCGAAGTCATAAGGAGATTATATCATTGTCTATTTGGGTCACAGAAAGACCACTGAAGTCATGGCATCAAAATAGCAACTACATTTCAAATGCATTTAAAAAAAACAAGACACGATTGTTTCAATGTCTATAAATCGTTTTCAGATATTTATAAATAAGAGGAATAAATTCTTATGTCCATTTATTATCTTGTATTTTAAATGAGTTTAACAAACTGGTGTTGTCGAAAACAGGTTCCGGTAGCAATTTTGCCTTTATTTTTCAATGAATTTTAAAAAAAGAAATAAGAATTAATTTGATTTCATGTCTATTTCTAGGTTAGTCATTGCTTTGCCTGAACCATATGGCCAGTACAGATTATCTGGTCAAATAGAAGTAAAAAGAAGAACTGAAAATTGTAAGTTATTATCTACAAAATATTTCATTTTTAGAAACATATACAAAGTAATATTTATGCAAACGAAACATTTTGGAAATTTATTGAGCATTGCTAATTCTTTTTGTTCATTTTTTTCAGTGCAACAGTATTTTAAAGATGACAAATGGAGGGTTCATCCAGATTGGTAAATACAATATTACTGCTTCCGCTTTCGAGTTACTTCATTTTTTAACTATTTTTGTTTAAAATTGTTATTTTATCTCTTCAAATTGTTACTTTACCTCTAATTGCCTCTATTTGAATAGCGCATATTCCAATATTCTAATCTAGTTTTTAAAATACTGATAATTGATAAGGTATAGAAGTTACTTACTAAGCTCTTTTTATTAATACATTTTTACTGAAATTATTTTGAAAGAATTGAAATATAAACTTCTTACTATGAAATAGCAGAATTCCTATCAACGAATATATTGTCATTTGCTATCATGATTTCTCCAATGATATTTTGTATGAAAAACTATGTTAGTTCCTAAGATTAAAGTGCATATATTTATGTTTAAGAAATAATTTCGAAGAAAAAAAGCAGGTAATAAAGCATTTTGTTATTCTACAACCTGCATTTCAATTTTAAGGAATTAGGGAAGGAACAACGTCAAGTAACGGATATAAAATAGCAGAATCAGATTTTTTTTTTCTTATGCAGATTGCATTTAATTTAACATTAAACCAAGCTGTATAAATTCAAGAATTGTATTTAGACTAAGATCGAATTTATTTCTGCTTTAAGGAACATTTTTGTAAAATTACAACATAACATCACCTTATATTCGCACGAGATACTTTATTGGACTGGAAAACATCTTTTGATTCAATATATAAATTTCATTCAGTAAATTCCAACAAAAATATACTGGGTGATTATAATAAAAGTTACGATTTCAAAAATTGATAATTTTAAAATTACTGGTTAGAATCACTATATATTTTAACAGAACAATCGTGAGGCAATGGAATTTTACTTGGAGAAGGACAAAAAAATAGTTCCAAAATATGCCGATAGATGGCGCTGTCACTAGAAAGACCAAAAATGGATTCATTAAATAAAGGAATATTGTTAGCTAAGAGGAAACAATAGAGTTCAGGGGTTTTCTAAAAATTTATTAGTGATAAGACAAGAATGCAATTTTATAACGACAGTGGCAAAAAAAAAAAGAGCTACATGGAACAAACATCTTATTAATGGGTAGTTAAAACATAAGTTGTTAGATACGCCCTATGCCTTGTTCTGCTACTAACCAAAGAAGCGCAAAACGGCATGCTCCACAACAGATCGGAGGGTAATCTGTACTGATTCAATGAAGGTTTTGTGTGATGCTTGCTTTCAAGTTTGATAGATTCTCAATCCGCCAACTGTAAACAACATTCTTCAGGTGCCCCCAAATCCAGAAATCACACGGGTTTAAGTCGGGGAACGTGGCGGCCACGTTGTAGGAAAATGGCGGCTTATGATCCTATCTTCTCCGAAATGAGCACTCAGCAGCTGCTTCACAGGAGTAGCAATGTGCGGAGGAGCGTCATCTTGCATGAACATTGTGCGATCCACATACTGAAGCTGCTGAAGTGTCGGAAGGTCATTGTTACGCAAAAGTGCTACAGACCACTTTCCAGTAACAATGCAGTTTAACGGGACAGGCAGGTGTGATCTCCTCGAAGTAAAACGGACCGACGAAGTAAACGCTGCCGCACCACACGGTGACCTGTTCAGACTGCGGAGGTAATGGCTGTAGCTGAAACGGATTCTAGGTCGCCCATATCCTGCAACTTTGCGTATTTACAGAACCATGCAAATATGGAAGTGGACTTTGTCAGATCACAAAATGTTTCGTGGCCATCCGTTGTCCATTCCATCCGGGCAAAAAATCGTAGTTCAAAAGATCCACATGCTTACAGATCAGCAGGTAGCAATTGCTGCACATGAGTTATCTTGTACGGATAATGGCGCAAGATGTTCCTTAATACTTTACGCACCATGCTGATCGGCATATCCAGCATTCGGCCAACTCCCCGCGCACTGCTGATTCCAGCATCACTGTTAGTCTGTTCTTGTAATGCTATAGCTACATTTTCCACTGCCGCAGCCGAAACTGGTTCCTCCTTCTAACCCATTTAACGTCAAATGAATCGGTCTCTTCGAATTTAGCAATCCATTTTCGCAAACCATTTGTGGTTATTGGGCCCGATTTTATGGGTTTTAATGTCCGAAATTTCCTGAAAGCTGTAAGTACACAGCCATCTTTCTTATAAAAAAGCTTCAAGAGCGGAGTGCTATCCTTCATAGTCAGAGTCAGGATGAAGCATTCAGGCAAAAAGCTGGTGCTCTGCATTTTTATGGCAACTATGTCTGCGGTGCGCATGTCACGTATAGGTAATTCGCATATCTCCAAACAATGTGAACCCTGATAGCGCCATCTATCTGCGCATTTTGGAGCTATTTTTTTCTTTCGCCAAACAAAATTCCATTGCCTCAGAATTTTTCTGCTAAAATATCAAGTCATTCTGACCAGTAATTTTAAAATTATTGATTTTTTTTAAAATCGTAACTTTAATTATAATCACTCTGTATAATAAATCTCATTTTCTGTGCTATCAAGATGAAAAACTTTTTTTTTTACAACTTTTCATATCTCTAAAAAATTTTTTACTGACGAATATGACAAAGTTTAAATTCCATAAACTGATATTTAAGTAAAATTATTCTTTCATCCATTTTCAACAATTTCTTAATTCTAATTATTTATTTTAGAATTTTACTGCTCTGAACACCTAACTTTAATTCCTTACAAATAACATTTTTATTGGAAATATTAATATTAAAAAATTCTGTCCTGAGACAAATACTCGAGCTCCTGGTCAAAAAAATAATAAAAAGACACACGCGCCTTATCAATGAAAACAGTTATGATGCATCCGTTATGATGTGAAATGTAACGAGTTAGTCTGAAATTTATGAGCGTTACCCTCTGGTGCTGGGCACCTCAGATATGGGAGTGAGAGGCTTTCGATACCGTTGTTGGTTTTCGCTGCCCTTTTGGGTACTAAAATAGTATGGGATGATTACCTCTTACCGATGGCGATACGTGCCTTCTAAGGGAAAGGTTGTATCATGGGCGGTGATGGCCATTAGAACTCAACCATAGTTTTCGCCTATGCTGTCGTGGCCTAAGGTTATACATATTTTTCTGAAAGACTTTGGTCAAATTGGTGTAGTCGCCAATGAACTGAAGGACGAACCTGTAAACACGCACCAAAATCTTCCAAACTATAACTGTTGTTATGAACAAGTGATAACCTAAATGAGTACTTTTTTATATATTCAACATTTGTTCATGTGAATGTCAAGCATAAATGCAATAAATTTAATTATTTTAAAACAGTTAGCAGGTGTCAAAGCCCAATATATCTAATTTAATTTGACATTTGCTTTGCTCATTCTTCAAAGAAATGTTTTACCAATTTCTTTCTGTTGTTAACATTTATTTTTAATATTTTAGGGTATACTGTGAATCAAAAACAAAAGAAGGCGATCCTATTGTAAGTCCTGAAGATGTAATAAGAAAATTCATTCATGAAGCTGAAAATAAGCAAAACTTTAAATGGAAATCCCAATCTACCAGTCCTCCTGTTAACGATGCGCCACTGTGTGAGTAATTTATAAAATTCTGAAAATTCAGTTAGCAAAGCTATATTTAAAGACCATAAAAAAATTACTGAAGAAAAAATAGCATACATTTTATGAAATTTAAATAATTAAGAGAAATCTGCCGAAACATCTCTAGCCGAAAAAAATTAGATTGTTTATACTGCATATATTCACTCTAAAATCAAATTAAGAAGCTAACCTACTCGATGACATAGAGACAACAAATGAATGAATGACTGGCTGCCACGCATTGAAAAAGTGATATCTGCACTTCTTACAAAACAGTCTTCATTAAGACCAACCACCATTTACCTGACACCAATTCAGCGAGGCGTCAGGTAAATAGGTGAAACCCGTCCCCAATGAAAAGACCATTAATCGGTTTCCTGATTTAATACATCTCCACGAAACCGATAACTTTTAACTGACTTTTCATTTTCATACAAAGTCTCGTTTTTTTCCCTCGCTTTTAAATCAAATCTTCATAATATCAATCCCATTAAATCAAGTAATTATTCTCTTGATGTGTTAAAATAATCTCGGACTTTTTAATATGTTTAAAGGAAAATGATTTAACATCAAAAAAGGAAATCAGTGATTCATAAAATTTAAATATATATATATATATATATATATATTGCCTATTTATCTGGCAAAAGAACTTCACATCTAAATAAGACGAATTTGATTTACTTATAAGTACATACAGGATGTTACTCATATGCAATGTACTAGTAATATGTAGACATATAACAAAAGGGATTAAAACATGTGAAGTTTCATGTTCGTATGCTAATATGAATTGTGTAAAAATGCAAGAATAGAAAAAAAATTTTTATTCGATCTTCTAGAGAAAAATATTATTTTAAATTATACTTAAATAAAATGTTCACTTATATAATACATAAAATGATTTTTAAAATAGCTAAATTGATAGAAATTTGCTTTCTTTTTGCACAATAATAAAAATGCAATCATTTATTAAAAACATTTCTTATTTTCAGGTGATAAGCATTTGGTTCAAAGTCTTGTATTTGACGCAAAGGCTACAGATGTTGATGTCAAAAAATGCGAGAAACCTGCGTTGCCAAACCAATATGAGTAGGTATCTTTTTCTTTTAAACTACTTCATCCCAGATGAGGTACTGAATAAAATTTTTATTTTACTTATAGCTTGTCTTACCTTCGATGTTTCTCTTTAACAATTGAACGGGAAAATGGAAGATTTTAAACTAATTTAATAATGAACGAATATTAAAGGAATTTTGTCATGTGTTTCATTTAACTTATTAAAATTCCATTTACTTGTTTCGACTATCATTTTTGTTTTTTTATATACTTTCAAAGTCAAACAATTTCATTGTAGATATTAATTCATTAAATTCGTTTTGTATTGATCTTAAAATGCAATGATTTTGCTTATTTAGTTACACGCAATATTATTTCAATATATTTTTTTAAGAAATTTCCTGATTAAATTAAGTATACTGTTTTCGACATTTCAGTTTATTATAGAAATATTAAGCCAAAGCTGATGATAATGTTAGTAAGAAAAAAAATCAGTAAATCAATCTATGCAGCAGGCGAATTATAAAATAAAAAAGAAATTTAATAACATAATTTAATAATTTAATAATAAATTTAATAAAAAGAATTTTAATAAGCATTTCAGATAATTGAACAGAATTCATAAACATCATCATATCGCATCGATAAAAATTTTCGCATTTTTAAAAAATCGCATTTCAATCTAGGTTATAATTTTTTTTTCTAATTGACATCTCAAAATAGATTTATATAGGAACATTTAGAAAAAAAAAATATTTTTCTGTTATTGATTGGCTGAAGACAAAGAATTTTGTTGTAATCAATGGACCAAATTAATTATCAATAGAAAACTAATCGACACTATTATTCTTAACTTCTGAAAATCATTGGCTGAAGATTGATATTTAAAGAAATTAAAACGTATGATACCTGTTTTGTTAAAGGCTTGGAACAACCGTTTTGTAATTTACAACATACTATATTCATACTAGAAAACTTACAACATACTATATTCACTTACAAAAATTGATTACAAAATTTGATCAATCAATAAGCAAAACTATTCAATTATAGGCATGGATAACATTTTAATCAAATTAATCCATTGACACAATAAATCGATGTTTTTCTATCATTTTCATCTTTATTCAATATCAGTAAGATATAAAAAAAAATGTAAACACTATAAAATGCTCTTAATAATCCTCGAAATAAGGATTATTTTACGCATTCACTTTATTTAACTCCCATTTCAGCTGTTTTAATAAATGCTTAATGGCAGCGTGATGCATAAGTTATATCTGAAAATTAAAGATACATAGATATAGATTATTTTAAGATATTAAGAATTTTACATTGAAATATATGTATTTAATTTATTATTAATATTTCTAATAATTGTGAGACATCATACATATCTTCTTCTATTATTCTTCCATCTAAATTATGTATCCATCTGCAGTCCGTCAAAAAAGTATCCAGGCATTGCTCATTATTTCGAAATTGATTATCGCATAGTAAAATTGAAAGTGCTTGTAGCTGTAAAAATATGTTCTCTATAAGTGAATAAAATATTTTTATGGCAAGGAGATGCCTTTAAATTTAGATTTCCATAAATCAAATTTTTTCAAACACCCGATTTCGAATACGTATCGAAATTCTCCATGGATCGAATACATATAACATCTTGTAATTTTGAGGAAATTATAAGATTAATTGACAATGAATTATAAGGAAATGAAATTTTGAAATCCTAATGTCAATTGTGAGTTTTGGCTTTTTCAATATATTTCAAGATATAATAAGTCTTTGACAATAATTATTATTTGATATTAAAACACTCCTTAAAAAGAAAAATACCAGTGCGTTTTTAAAATGCAAATATTGCATTTTATACTTTTTAAATTCTGTATTAAACAATTTAATTAATTAAGTAATAATTTTTTCAAATTTAAATTTGTTTCAATTCAGAATTAAAAAAATTTTTTGTACAGAAATTCACAATATTTTTGATGCCGATCGAAAAAACAAGACCTAAAACATCGCTGTATCAAATTTTATTGAATTCCTTCAAACAACTAATTAGATGCATAATAATAAATAAAAGCATACCTTTCGCTTTTTTTCGTTGGGCATCTCCCCTTTACAGCGATATTCTTTGTCAGAAATACCAAAATCCTTAAAATAGAGCGGAAAACAAAGAATATCAATTAACGCTGTTTTAGATTAAGATATATATTTTTTTTTATCTTTTTGAAATGAATATAAAGATAAGAGGAAAAAATCTATACCTATAATAGATTCTAATCCATTTGCTTCTCAAATGCAGTTTTGTTTGGGACAAATCGATTATAGTTGTAGAAAATATTTGTGAGATCTTTATAAAATTTTGCTTCTGTTTATTTTTTATTAATTAAAGTGCGATTTTACGTAATATTAAATATACGAATGAAAAAGCATTATTGAATAAAATACAAAAGCAACTCTTTATGAGTGGATAATGCAGTGCCAATAGACTTTAACAAAATACATTTTTAAAAAATTTGAAGCAAAAGTTTTAAAATGTTCCGATAAATTGTTTTTTATACTTTTTCTGGTAAAAAAAGTATAAAATAATTCTTCAAAATGGTTTAAAGTATCGTTAGGTGGGAATTAGAACGCGCAAACCCGCAAAATGATGCTATTCAAGTTTCAGTTATTAAAGGAATGTTTCAGAAAATAAGTATCCGTTTTTTTAATTCATACCAAAGCTTTTTAAGTTTATATTATTAATATCAATTGCTAAACCTATCCAAAATTTGTGATTATTTTAAACAATATATATCAAGAATATTAATTAACTACTATTTATTTATTTTTCAGTAATAAAATCGAAATAAAAGCATGCCTTTTGAATTCTTATTTAGTCTCTCTTAACGGTGAACTTCCATCAAAAAATTATTAATATTTTTTTAGCAATGTTACTGTACTAATGACTAAAATAAAAACTCGAAGGAGGGAAAGTTATCTATTTGCTATGATTACATTTATTGAGAAAGTCCATAGATCTTTTTTCTTGTATATCTCTGGTTATTTTGATGCAGTTTGTCTAAGATTTTAAATCTGGAGATTTCTGATTATTCGAATCATTTAAAAGAGGAGGTTGCAATTGGAAAATGTGAAGATAATGCAAATATAAACATGAAGATGCAATTGAATGCAATTTCAATATTTTTAAAGAGGACATACTTCTAAGTTGAATGACATATTTTTATTGAATTTAGCTTTTATATAGCTTTTGAGAGCAAAAAGTGCCCGGAAACTTTTTTTGACGGCCTGTTGTATTTAGCTATTATTAGTTGATTATTTATTTAGAATGTGATAACCCTCAAATTAAAAGGTTGAGTATACAGTTAGCTACGCTATCTGATTTTAGCAACTGATTATAGCTAATATTAATTATCCGAATTAATTAAACTAATTTTTACTGTTTCAGTAATTTATAATTAAATAAGTGCAATAAAATACATGAACTAACAAAATTCTGATAGAATCTCATTAAACACTAAATTCTATGTAAAACAATCAGTTCTTTAACAAATAAGTAACTATTCCAAAAATGCAAATAAAATATAATTATCATTGAATCTGCCAATTTTAATAGACCATTCGAGTTTCATGTTTTCTGTTTTAACTGATATACTTAACCTTTTAAATTATTTAATTATTTCAAATTATTTTATTGAAAAAAATGTAGCTTTCAGAGATGGTAAGTATTTCAGCCACAGGAACTTCATTATTGCTTTTTTTTATGGATAGGACTTGATTCTGTTTGTTTTTTCTTATACCTTTTCTGTAGCATAATTTGTTAATTATTAGCATTACAAAAGCACGATTTTATTTTCCAAAATACTGTTCTACTCGCTTGCTAAATGTTTTTAATTCATGCTTTAAATGAATTTTAATGTTAAATTTCTCCCAAATTTAATATTTCTCTTTAAAATGAATTTTACTTAATTTTTATTAGAAACCAATATTCAAAAAAAAAATCAAAACAACACGCAGCTTTTTGCTGTGAAAATTGAATTTATAACACATGAAAAGTATAAAGAATGAATTTTTTTTATCAAATTGCAGGTACTTAAAGCACGATGCGTAAAATTTTGTGGTTTAAAAATAAATTATCCAAGTAAATTTTAATTTTTAATGAATGAGCACGAACTTTTTTCCCTGGATATTCGGAGTGAATATATTTTGTTATTATATTTTTTACAGAATCTCACACTTTAACAATTTTTTTCTTGTAAATACAGAATCTTGATAAATTATTGCCTACATTGTAGTAGTGAAAAAAGCGTGCATTTAAAAAACTTTTTAATTTTTTTCAGTATTTAATGCATTTCATAAATCATTTTCATAATTATTGTAAAAATTGGCAATCGATTTTTCTTAAATTCACAACCAGATGGCGCCCCTAGTATTCAATCAAAACTGTATAAAATTAAGCTATTGATAATCAAGTTCTAAAATAAGAAATTATTGTAATTTTATTCGGTTTACATAATACTGCATTTTTTTTTTTTTTGAATTCTAGCGCATCAGGAAGTGAGCGAAAAATCGATTACAAAACTTCATTTAAATAAACATTAATCAAATATTAAATGAAAGCATATAAAAACACTATAATTTTATAACGATAATTAAACAACCAAAGCTACAGAAAAGGTAGTCAAATTGAAACAGCCGTTTCCAAACATTTGTTTTTCTTTTATCAAGTACTAACTTTCATTCATTATTTAATGCTAAAGCCCACTAGGTTTGCTGCTGGCTCTTTTACCAAGGTAACGTAGTTTGTATCGAATGCGACTGAAACACTGTTATGTAAAAAATGCATTTTATTTTATTGTATTTATTGTGATGAAAGATCTGTTACATTTAGTTCTAGAAGTAAAAACTAAGGGTCATATATTTATAAGATGGCTAGTTGAAATATCTCCGAAACTCCACAGAAATTGCCCTAAATCTTTATTGCTACTTATCGCAACAAAACTCTCTGATAACTATAAAGAACCTTTATCAGATGTAAACATATGACATAATACTCTAGATATGTATATATATTTATCGGCTCAGTTTGAAAACTCGGTGAATAAGAAAGCATTTTACCGCCGCCCACGATATTCTCATCAGCAATTAATTTGATACAAGAAAGCTGTTTAATTTACTTTATATAGTCATAAATTCAAGATGAGTTTTTATTAAGTTACCAAAAGAGAAATTTGTTCCCTTTGTTTCTCATGAAAATATCAAATTATTTTGTTGGGTGGGGACAGATAACAGGGAATTGTGAATCTAAAAGAATTATGAATACTTTCTTGGGGTTAAAATCCATTATTGTATCCCATAATTAAATTATAAAAGTTTAAATGATCAAGTAATCAAATAAATAGTCGCTTTTAACACCATTAAAAAAATTTCAAAGCTTGCACGTCTAAAATAATTTTTTTCGAACTACTTCATTTTCTAATGTATTTTCATCGATTTTTCTCAAACACTAAAAATAAGATAGTTGAAAATTTAAACAAAGACTGAAATTTTATTTTATTGTTAAGATTTAATAATAAATGCCACTCTGCATTAACCTAAAGGTAGATTTGATATAAAACATTTAAACGGAAACTTACTTTTAAATGTTTAAAGATAATAATATATAAAAAAAAACAAATTTCCAGAATATACAAGCCTGATTGCATAAGATTGAGTAGTCTTTATTCTATATTTAAAAACTCAGCATCATCTGCCTATTATAATATAGGAAGTTTCAAACAAGGAATTACAATCATTATCACAAAAAGATTGATTCAGTGCAATATTATTATAATTCTTATGCTTCCAATATCATTGCTAACTTTCGTTTTTTACTAACTTACCTTTTTAATCTTAATGCATCAAAAAGGAGACAAGTGGTGGTTTATCAGCTTTCTGTTTCAGTCATAATAAATTGATAATTAGTTCTTATCACATTCATCTGATCTCTTGTAGATAGATCTCTTAGTTTTCTTCTGGGCTATCTTATTAGTTTATGTATATATTGTTGGATGTTACATTCAACACTTCTATAACAGTTTTAATTCACTCTGTGCTATACTGGAATCGTGGTAAGAGACACCACAAGCTCAGAACCAGAAAAAAAGATGAAAAATTCGTATTCTTTGAAGAAATCAAGATTTACTACATTGTATTAAGCAAAAACAGCTTTATAGAAATCGCAAATTTTTGCAATATATCGAGTTATAGAAGGGTTGACTTAATTGTGCATTCCGTTATATAAAAATAAATAATATGAAGAGCTAATAGAATTACGAATATATGAATCATAACTAACCCATAAAGAATACTTTTATTGAATCAACATAACTTTCAATATGACAATCATTTCTTTTTGAATTTTAAAAGTTAAACTCAAGTAGAAAACTAATAAGCATATAGAGAACAAATGAATATATGTCGAAAGAGATTTTGCAATATTTCAGAAATTTTGGGTTATAACATCATTACGTTAATCTTTGCATAAATATTTATAATTTCATTAATTTTTGTATAAATATTAGTTTTATTTTAAGGTATATGTAATATATTTCTTTATATAGGTATACGGTAAGTATAAATTTATTAATAACTAGATACAGAGATATGAGCTCATTGTTTATAGAGTTGATTTACAACACATGCAACCTCATTAATTTTCACACCACAAATAGATTTTCGATTTATCCGAGATATTATAAGATTAAAATCGTGATTCTCAATTATTAAATTATGATTCTTTTAAACTGGTGAAAATGCATGAAATCTAACTTGGTACCAACTTGAGAATTTAATTAAGTCTAAGGTGAATATATCAGATAATTAACATCAAACTGTTCATTGTGGTATAGTAATATGTTCCAATGGATATTCCAGAAATCTCATGCAGTTATTTTTTTTTCATTACAATATTTAAAAAAATGGACTCAGTTCCCTCTTTAATAGAAGGAAGGAAACTCAATAGTTAAAAACTATTTAAGGGCGCACAAAAATTAGTAGTAAATTTAGGCTTAAAGAAATCCTACTTAAAATGAAATTAAAAATGTTAAAACAGTGTATTGAGAACAAAAAAGGACTTATATAATATCTTTAATCAATAACTTTTCAAATATATCATTGTTCATCAGTTAATATTTATCTAAACATTATTCCATCCGATAACTGCTACAATTTCGATGTTCATATGGCGTAGTTCGCATTCTATTGACCAAATGGCAACTCATTCTATTAATCTAAAGGCCAGAAATGGTTTATATTAATAAAATTGAAATATAAACTAAATTGAGAGAATTTTTCTGTTTTAAAGTTTCTTGTTTTCATCTTAAATCTTATGTATTCATCACGTTAAAAATTGCTAGAAATTTCAAAAATTCTAGTAAACATATTACCAGTATTTATGGATGGTTGCATATATAAAAATCAACCTTCCAATTAAATACTTTCATTTTATTTCAATCAAAAATGTTCTGCTTGGCAGAGAAAATAACATATTAAAACAGTTCTCAAAATTAAATGTCAAAAATAAATTTTCGATTTCCAGATGAAACGAAATTAAACATTGAAAATATGTCAAATTAATAATTTAATAACAAAACTTTTTAACAAATAAACACTTATAAGAAAATCCACAATATTTTATTGAAAAATGATGTCATCTCAGATTTGATACAAAGGGGGAAAAACTTGCGAAATGCTACCCAACTTTCTTCAACCTCTAATTATTTTCGTAGGTACACCCAATTAAAATTTTGTGAACTCCGAGTTTGGAGTGAGACAAAAGAATTTCTTGAAAAATAATCGTCTTTTGATGCGATAAAATGCACTTAGTGTATTCTGAAGATCTTGGGATTAATATCTAAAATTTACTTAATACAAAGATTAAAATTATTTTATTGGCAATATTAAAATGTGCTTCTCAAGGATTTTATATTTTTTGTTTTGTTTGAAAATGTAATCGGGACTAAAAAAATTCAACACTAAATCTAATTGCTTTCATTTTTTATTTCATTATAAAGACCGTGCAATCAAATTTATTCAAATTTAAATCAAGTATTGCTTAAATTATTTTGGAATATTATCCTTGTAACATTTCAAATCAATTAACATTTACAGCTCTTATAATTGTCTTCATTACGTTGTTTCATAATTTAAAATTGTGATGCTTTATACTTTCAAAATCTGCCCGCTCTTATCATTAAATCTTATTTAGATTGTGCTAAGAAATGTTTTGTTATTTGTTTTTAATATTTTTTTCAAAATTACTTTTAAATTTTAGTTGGGAATCTTTCTTTATGCACGATATACTGAAACTAACTTTTAAAAAAGTACCTGCAAATAAGCGTTTTGCTATTGCAGTTTTTCAAAATTTACTACCTCTAAGCCTAGTAAATTGAAGTGGGAGTAACAAAAAAATTAACCAGTAAATTGAAGTATTATACGAAGAATAAAAATAAATAGATAAAAAAGTGGGAAGGTTAGGAAAGAAAAAAAGTGTCCGAGTTTTACATTGTCTAAGGGCTTCTAGAAAGTTTAATCTGGCCCTGATGCCTTCAAACATGAAGTATTTTAAGACGCGAATCTTCATGATGTCCCTGTAATTTGAAATAAATAAGAAGAAAATTGTTAAAAACAGCAGAAAGCTTTAAGTAAACTGAGAGGAACGTCTATTAAACAGATTTTCACTGGAATGACAGTTATTCAATCCATTTATTCAAATGAATAACGGATAAGGTTCGTCAGTATTCCGTTGATTTTATAAGGTAGAACGTATGATTTTAGTTTCTGAAGTGAGCTGTGAAAATCCAAGCAAGATCTTTTCATTGCTTGACTGGCATTATTTTATAAATGCTTGATATTTCTCTTCCTGTCATTATTATATAATAAAACGCGTTCAAAAATTAAATTTTTCCTATGAAGTATCTTAGTAAAATTATATCGAAGGGCTTTATTTATGTTCATTCATTTCTATATAATTTAAAACTTTGAAAGTTTGGATAGCCTAGCTGTTAAACTGTGCATAAAAATTCGTATAATTTTACTCTGAATTTGTTTGTGTGGTATTTTCTCTGACAAGTTGAAAACAACCAAATATACTTCTTCGTTCAAAAACTCCATCATTTTTTTTAAATATTTACCGAATGTAAAGGAAGCCAGATTAAAAAGTATCATAGGACCGAGAAACCAAAGCAAGTTTCATTCTGTTTACAAACGTAAGCGTTTTCTCGTAATAACTCGCATTTGCTGGAAAAGCTAAGTCGTCTGTGATTCGTTACAAGGAAACACCTATTCACAGGCCCTTTCTGAGATCAAATTACTTACCAAACATCACATTCTGGTACTTTCACAACCAAATTATTCTTTTGACTTCGCAGCCCTTGTGACTTGTTCCTCGGATGAAAAATTTGCATAAGGAGCAATGATACTGGCAGGTACTGATGAGGTTGCAAAAGAAGGCTTGCAATCTGCATTAATATTTTCGTATGAAGATAGAACAAATGCATAATTCCTAATATATTATTTCAAAGGAAACACCGCATAAATATGTTATATCTGTATTCATTCTTCCGTAATAAAATAAGTTAAGGAACCTTTTGAGCGCAATAATAAATATATTATATTAATATTTGTATCATACTATTTTCTGTTTTTATTATTACAATACATTGCCTTTTTAAATTAAGTATTTGTTTTATCACAAAATATTCAAGAGTATGTCATTGGCTTTTACTAATGTCATATCTGACTTAAACAATGTACTGATCAATATATTCAAAAATAAATCTATGACTTCAAATATAGTTTTTAACGCATTTGATATATTTAAGCACTTATTATTCATGTAACTGAGCTGCATTTGCATGCATGCAAACAGAGTTTATATCAATTATTTTTATATATTAACAGATTTCTATTATTTTTAGCGATCAAATGATGGGTATGCACGGTATAGTAACCACTTTTGTAGCCACCAGAAGTGGTTTATTGCGATTCGATGATCACAGAACCGAGGAAGAAAAAGGAAATAGTACAGAAAGGTGATTTTCTGCCAAATTTGAATATTCTTGCGTTACTCAATAGAATTCATCTGAATTACGTCACTTTTCTTTGAAATAGTTTTAAGCTTTTAAGCTTTCTCATTTTATTCTTTTATCTACAATTGTTTTAGATTTATTTCACAAATCATATATTATAAAGTTTTCTAAAACGTCTTGTTTTAATTTGAGGCAATAAAATAAACACAATTTCTTACACCGATTAATTTTTCGGTCTTATTATGATCTTATTAATTATATGCTTTTATTTATCTATTTATATTTTAAAAAATTTTACAAAACATTCATTTAAAGAAATAATTATTTTGTAATAAATAATAATTATAGTTGTCATTGCAATTTTAAACCTTAAATTTATGTACTTTCTTTTAAATTCATTGATTTTAAATGAATGGACTTCCACTGTTTAGCTTTCGGAACAAATAATAGTAACGAAGTAACATAACTGAATGCTTTCGATCTAATAGGTGATCATTTTACAGTGCTATCTGTTGCATTAGATCCCACAAAAATAATCCACCAAATATTTATATAGAATAATATAGGCTAGTAATAATCCAATGAATAGCAAATACATAAAAAGATTGACAAAATGCGTGTGAATAACAATCATAAATAGTGTATGAATAACTTTTTAAAAAAATTATTTAAAAGATTAATATTTTTATTTGTTTTTTCTGTAGGCCTTTTTATGAAACTCATACGAGAGCGACCGATGAACTATTCTACAGAAGAGCAGTAGATTTCTATCACTATAATGAAATGGCCTTTGTGTTTGCCGTGCCCTTTGACGCAGGTAATATATTTAGAAAACTCTCTTGTGTTAAAATTGTGCGGAATTAAGAAATTTTAAATACAAAAGCCAAAGAATCTTCTGAAATCCAACCACGATTTAATTTATTTCCCCTCTACTCTTGGTTTTCTACAATTAGCATGAATAGCATGAAAAAGAAATATATTATACATATTCTTATCTGAATTTTAAGTTTCATGGCTAATATAATGTTTCTAAGTTTTCCTCTAAATAGGTTTCATTATATTTTATCAGACCCTTTTAAAACTTGATTCCTGTCATTCTGTAATAAGTTAAGAAATTTCTTATATTACTCTATCTGACACTTTATGACAGAAATATAGAAATTTTCTCTGGTTTCTAAATCAGTGTTACAGTATATTAGTAACTTTTAAATGATCTTAAGCCATATACAAGTAATTCATATTATCCAGACTTTTTTAAAGCTTTGTTATATTGATATTGTATTAAAAATGTATTTTAAGAATTAACAAAATCATGTTGTATGTTCTTTTTTTGAAACATAGAAATAACACTTGTACAGCTTAGAAACAACACGTTAATTTAATAAATCAATTGAATTAACTGTATAAATCTACACAGTAAATAATTCGCACTCAAATTTCAAAAATTAGTACTCAATCATTGAAAGTGAAACCGAGATTTAAACGATTATTGAAAAAAAACAATAATTATTAAATATTCCTTTATACATTTCCATTTTATTTTTATTCTTGAATCATTATTTTGAGCGCTTTAAAAAAAAAAACAATATACTTTTAAGGATGAGGTAAAAAGTCAAATAAAAATTACACCTACAGGAAGACCCAAATAGATGAGGAAGTGTTTAGGTAATGCAAATGTTAGATTTAAGTAGTGCAGAAACCACAACCAAACTTTATGCACATATTCTCCTAAGTATGTGATTTCAATTTCAGAATATATATGTAGTTCACATTTCTATTGATAAAGGAAAATGGCTTTGAAGTACAATAAGTTGTTTATTTCTGAAAAAATACCTGCACCAAAGTATTAAAAAAGAAAATGCGAAGATTTTAAACTCCAAATAGTATATTACTGCTATTATTTGCATTTTTTTTTCTTGTTTATTTAACAATTGCAGTCAAATTCCTTTAGCTCATAGAATTCTATCTGGTATGCTGCCCCAGTTACAGAAGTGCTAGTCTCTTTAAAACAAAATCATTCCTTGATAGTTAAAAAAATAATAAGACCTCAGCGCACCTTGTCGAAATGTCTTGAGCCACTTAAGAGCTTAAAAATATTGTCATTTGTCGAGTAAAAGAGATTGTAGAGTTACGTTCTATCTCCTGAAACTAATATCCAAATCATTAAAATTCTAGTTTAATGAAAAATTGCTTAATGGACAATAAGATTAGGGAAAAAAATTGCAATATTATGCGAAATTTAGTGCCATCTTCTTCCTATCGATCAAAGCATGAAGTATTGTTTTTTCCTTTTAAAATCAAAATTGCATACTTAAGACAGCATATGTGCGAGATAGGGTTGGGATCCAGTTTGTAGTTTTTACACATGAGATGCTTAAATACCTACTGTTTAATTTTAACCATCTTACGCACACTACAAGTGAATGGGTAGCAGGAATTTTTGGCACAAAAGGCAGACATTACCTCGTAGTTTCAGTATTCATATATTTCATATGTTCCGTTAAATTTGTGTAAAATATTTCTTTACTAATCGCTTTGTCAAAAATTTAGTTAAACTAACATAGGACCTTCTGAAGGGAATGAAACATCTAGACATTTCGATTTATTATCATTAGTTCTAAAAATCTATGATATAAAATTTTGCTCTAAAGCCTCGGTTTACCTTTCATAAACCAAATATAAATTGAATCTGTCGTTTCTTGACAATTAGAAAAAAAATTTTAAGTAAAATTTATTTGTAATTAACAGTTTAAAATTAATCACTAAAAGATTTTGATATGTGTACAATGTTACTCGCCAAAGATTAAATGTGATAATGATCAATTAGCTGCTGACTGCCATATCAAGATTATTTACATGTAATATTTCTATAGAACAGAAATAGAATTTTTGTTCACAGTAGTTTTATATTCATTGAAGGAGATGTTTAATTTTTTTCCAGTTTCGATTTATTTCGGAATTCAACCGGCTTTACGCATCTGTTTGCCTTGTAAAGTCGTTTCTTCCTATACTTTACTTATTTCAGCTACCGAATATAGAATAATTTAGCTTATATAAGAAAATGGAGTGCAATGTTTATATTCTGCATAAAAACATTATAAAAAGTTAGCGTATTAAAAGTTGCAAGATCAGAAAATTTTAATCATGGAGTCTTTCTTTGTGGCGTTAAACTAATTAGCTGGTTTTCCCAAAGATTCCAAATTTCTTCAGTGACGAATCGCAAGGATGTCGATTCAAGTACGAGGATCGGAAGTCAGTATCCTTGTACAGATTAACAGACTAAAACAAGCAAATATTTTACAGAATGCTCCAATTACAATTCAAAAGAACCATTTTTCAAATGCCACTGAACAATATTTTAAAAATTGCGACTAGTCTTTCCAGTTTTCCCAAATGGTCACGAAGGCATGAGAGAATGGCTTTTAAGGTTACCCTTTAACATGGAAATTAAAAGACTTACGTAACAATTAGGAGCTTTTTTTAAGAAGGATTAATACCAATATTGTTAACAGAAAATACAACGTTCCAATCTCCAAATATTTCAATAGGCTGGCTAAAATTCCGCAGTCCTCAATTTTAAAAAAAAGGTTTTGAAGCTATGGATCGAACGATGAGAGATAACCCATTCATGTCAGATTCTTCGATAAATTTGGGACAACGATGACCTCGTGGCTTAGGTTTGCCTTTGAGGGAAAAAAATGATTCAGGGTTTTAGACTCGATTCCATGGAAAATCCTCAAAATACATTGAACTGCAATACTTTAAATCCTTAGAGAATTCAAGCATCGTGCCATATATGTAAGGTAAAAAAATGTGTGGAAATCAAGGTATCAATTCAAATATCATTCTCATGGATTAGAATAATGAGCTCTGTTGCCAAAGTCCCCTCGTCTAGCTTTCATATGGCGCGTTAACATAGCTAAATGAAATTCAAGATGATAACATTGAGTAAAAATTATTAAATTAAACAATTCAATATTAAAAATTATTGAATATATAAATTATTTATTTACTATTAATTAGATAATTTATTCTTTATTTTTGAGCTTGATTTCTGCGTGACAACTACAAAAAATGTTACTCGAGGAAAACAGGGGCGTGAACTTCAAAAGATTTTTTTTTAAGTTGTTAAGAGTAAAAATGTTTAAGAACTCTTATTGTAAAAAATGCAACGAAAAACAAAAATTAACGCATTAAAAAAAGGAGGGGGGGGAGTCTGTAATTACTGTAATCGATAAATTATTATCCAATATAAATTTGTCTGTTTATACATTAATTTTTTTTAAAAAATTATCACTAAGTAAAGTGATGTATTTTAATAAAACATATAAAATAATTATTCTGAAACAGGAATCCAAGGAAGATGCTATATTTGATTATTTTTCAAATAGGTACGAAGAATACGAGTCTGGTAACTGCTAGTCAAGCTATATTCATTGGAAACGGATCGCATAAAGCTCCCGCCGCTGTTGTTGGGGTCCAGTTGAAGCATTCGGCATTCGTTGAAAGGTTCTTCAATATTACAGGAACGGTAGGGGATATGGTAGAGGAAATGTTTATTTCTTTTATCATTTATAAACATTTCCGTTGTTATATTTCTATTTGCAATTTTTTTTTATCTTTCAAGCATTTGAGTAGTATTGGCTTTGCATGAAAATTTTTTAATGTTTCTAAAATATTTTAAAGAAAATTAAGAAAACACTTCCACATGCAGCTTTCATCAAAAGCAATGCACTGTTGAAGTAATTATCAATAATCACTCCACACCTTGAGTTTAGTATAACGAATTTTTATATCACTTCTATTTTCCGCACAATAATAATTGATGCAGATTATTATAATTCAAACCATAATTTTTTTTGTATTCCAAAAATTATACAAATTTTAATACATAAGATTTTGACTGAAGAAAAGTTAACAAGGACAAATGCATATATATCAAAATATTATATGCATTGTTCTTAATAAAAAGAAGATATTATTGATAATTACTTATGAATCTCATTTTTATTGGAAATATATTGTCAGCTTTATTATGTCATTCAATTTACTTATTTTTTTCATTGTAAAGACCTTTTTATAAGCATTTAATATAAATATACAATTAAAGGATCTACTACCAAAATATATTATTAGGACCACCATTTTCAATGTGTAAAAGCAGAAAAAACATCATTTCATTTTACATATTTTTTTAATTGTTTGCGCTTATTATATGAATTATTATATAAATTTATTTTATAAAACTGATCTTGTTAACTTCTCTTCCCAAATTAATTATATTTCTATTGATATTCTTCGATAATAACGCATTGTTACATTTTATAATTTCATTTGTTGTCATTATGGGCTATTTTAATCTATTCTCTATGGGCTATCTATTCTCTGGTGATGACCGTTCATTTGCTGGATTTCCCCTCTTTTCAATTTGGTTTGTGCGTACAGACAGTTTGATTCGTACTATAATAATAATTTTGATTTAAGAAAATTTACTAAATTTACTTTAATAGCTGCTTTAAAAAAATATCTTTTAATTTATCAGAAGTAGTTAACATTGCCACATATTGCTTCTTCCGAAGTTATTGGTTCCAAAATAAATCGCAAAAACTAACCCACCACCACCAACGACGAAGGATGACTGGCATTAGAATTAATTAAATCTTTCTATATATCAAATACACAATAATTGTGATTATACACGAATATAGGAATATCAAATATAAAAAATACAGCAATATAGCTATTTTCAAAAGCCTAAATTAAGTTTTTTTTTGTGAAAAATAAAAATTTATGTAATTTTAAAGTAAAACCAATATACAATATGATTAGATCCCTCTACCCGAAACATATTTAAAACTGAAATATTACATAAAGTTTTTTAATGTACGAGATATAAAATAACTTTTTTTTTCTTTGCAGTGCATGAGTAAATGCAAGTATAAGTGCACAGATAAGGTAAGTACCATTTCGTTTTTAAATTTTTCAAAGATATAAACTTTCATTCATTAGGATATTCTTACTGTAAATTATTTGTCTCAGTAGGAGTAACTAAAATTTTACTCTCAATAAAATTTACTAGGATGTTTCTTTTTGATTTTGATTGAGTATTTTAAGCAAATTTGTATAACAAACATCCAAATTACTAGCATAGTTTTAGTGTAATAAGTAAATTAATTTTAATGCTGTTATAAATCTAAGAGATGAAAAGGAAATTTTAGATACCCATTTCAACTTCTATTATTACATTAATTGGAAGTTTAAAAATATTTTTTAAGTAACGCTGATTTTGATGGTATGTTAACTTTCACAATATCAGCTACAGCAGTAAAATACAATTTTCATGAATACAGTTTTTGTCTTAAAAGAGAAATCTATCAAAATGAGGGAAATTTAAATGTTGCACATGATAAAAGAATATCATATAAATTTAAATACTACATAGTATTAAATTAAAAAATATCATAATTTTAAACATGTACTTCGGTTTAATTATAGAAAGTGAATAGAATTTATCGTATAGAATTAAAATAAAGAATATAGTATTTTTTTATTTGTTAAAGCTATATTTGCAATTTATTCAAATTAATTATTAAGAGGTAAATTTTGCCAAAAAGATAAGCCTTCATTATATAATTTCTTCTTTTCAGCAAATGGATTGCTTCTTGATTGACAATAATGGATTTGTCGTTGTATCCGAAATTCATGAACATGTGAGTATGAATATTTTCTATTATCAAAGTTGATAACGAATATATAAAACTTAAGATTTCAAATACGGACCTGTCTGAAACTTGTGTGATTAAAAAAAAAAGATATTTTTTTAAATTTTTCATTATTTTATTAGGATCGTAAAAACTATGATGCGGCTTTAAAAATTGAACGTTTTTGAATATTAGTTTTTTAATTGAGGGGATTCCAAAATTAATGATGCTCCCGTGTATTTTAATAAAAAATAGATGTTCATATCTCTAAGAGTAGCTATATTTAATAAATGAAGGAAAAAGAATGTAATTAATTTTTTAAAAGAATGTAATTAATTTTTTATATCGTACACCTTTTCTGCAATTAAGAAAGAAAAATGTGTTTTGCCGAAAGTTGATATCTTTTTTTTCCATTATTTATAATACATTTGTTTGCATACTAAAAAATTTTTTTTTATTTCATTTTCGAAACAATCGTTTCAATCTTTCAAACGATTCTAAATGCAAGTGGGGTAGTAATTTTTATAGATTATGTATAATGAATATATTCATTTCGCATTTTGTTCAGTTATAATTCAGATATTTTTTTAATGAATCTTATAAATATCACCTTATTAATATCTAATAAGAATAAAAAGACTGAATAATTGTTTTAAGTCCTTTTATTTAACGAACACAAGAAATTTTCTGTTTATTTGATTATCAAGTTCTGTTTTATTTGAAAAGCAGCACACATAGACATATCGAGTAGCCCAAAATAGAGCAAACTTCTAACCTTCCACAATTTGATTGTATATATAAATAACAGTAGCAATAACTGATGATTTGTGTAATTAGATATCATAGATGGATATTACTAAGTATTATAATTACTAAATAAAAATGTAAGTATATTATATGACTAAAGAGTTAGTTTAACAAATAAAATTCACCATTACTGGTACATTTTAATATAAAAGCAACAAGGAACAGGAAGTTCTGTTATTTTGTTGTAGCATAATTTCCATTTCCCGTAACACTGAAATGCATTACCTGTTTGTTCAGTCAGAAAGACACTCAGTTATGAAAATGTTTCCGAAAAAACACTCATTAATCGAAAAGAATTACAAATCGGGTGATTTGAATTATGTTTTCTCTTACTTTAATGTACAGAAAAGTACTACTGTACAGTAAGAACACCATATCTGGATGGTATTCATTTCAGAACATGGGAAAGCACGTATAGTGTTAAAAGAATTTTAAAAATTTTATGATGGAGGTGGACTATATTAACAATCTAATCTTATTAACATGATTCTAAACTCAAAGAGTAACTCAGAATCATGATGCATATTAATAGCAAATTGCAGATAATATAGAAGTATAACAGAGTTGGCTATTATCATATTCACTTACTCGTAGATGGAGTTCAATTAAGACATTTAAGATCTTACATTATTTTAAATTCATTTATCCAGAATATCTTTCTACGTGATTTTTTTTCATTAATCTTTTCCTCCTACACTGAAATACATACCAACGAAAACTGGTTTTCAAATTATCACTGTTTTCTTTTTGCTACAGTGCTCTGAAAATGAATCATCTTGTATAATGATAACCACTTCGTTATATTAGTTTTAAACACTTGTCTATTAATGAAATAAAATTCAGAAGTTAAGCTAATCGAATCTATCGCTAATTGAAAGTCATAAAATATTTAATAGTGGTAAAGACTGTCGTTGAAGAATACGTTCAACAAATTAAATAAAGGTGGATTTTCAGTTAGTGACTATAATACTTTTTTTTCTTTAAAGATTCAATCAGTTTTATTGATTTTCTGAATTTACAAGGATATTATCCTTAATTCAATGAAGGTGATTTCCTGAGATATTTCCTGTCTTTATTTTGGCGGTCGCGAAGCATATTGTTTAAGAATAAAAGATAAGCAACTGACTTAATTAACTTTTCTCCACACTTATCATAATTCAAGTACGCTGAAAAGGCAAACAGTAACGATATAATTTAGATTATAATCATTTTCATGAAAATTAATTTGTTTCATTTGTATCGTAAACGAAATCAGTTCAGCTAAAAGTATAAATTTAATAGAACTGAAAAATTTACTATACATTTTTAGCTGCCGTCAAGGATGCCTACATCAATACAAGATAAAGCGGCATAACATGACAGATACGTAAAAATATAACAAACATGTATAATTCAATAATTAATGGCAAAAGAACACTTGATTCTTTCCAGTTTCAAATCCAGTAACGTATTCTTCCTTATCGCAGTCCGTCTATTGATTGTATCTTTTTACCATTATAATTAATTTTTACCGTATAAATTAATTTTTAAATAATGTAACATATTTATTTGGGCTGAAATTAAATTACGAGGGCCATTCAGAAAATAAAAACCTTTTATTTATACAAAATATAAAACACAATATTTATTGGAAAAACAATTCTCCTAAACACCTGAAGCTTTCTTCACTTCTCTTCATAATCGCCTCCTACATTTAAATATTTGTCGGACCTGATCACGACCTTCAGAATTCCCTTGTTATAATGGAGTCTCTTCTGCCACCAGTTCATCCAATCAGGCGATCACTACATTCTTTAAATGTTCATCACTCCCAAAACGTTTACCACCCAGAAACTCTTTTTGAGAGAGAAGAGACAATAATTGCTAGGGGTAAGGTTCAAGCTATAGGGTGGATTATCAAAAATTTCCCATCCGAAGTGACGCAGCAATTCTTGAATTGCAACAGCAGAGTGAGTGCTGGCATTGTCTTTAAGAAGCATAATTCCTCCAGAAAGCATTCTTAGCCTCTTGCTCTAGATGGCTTGCTGTAGTTTTCTTGGAGTTTCACAATAACGGTTTGCATTGATCTTAGGACCTTTTGATATGAAATCTACCGAATAAACATTTTGACGATCCCAAAAGACGGTTGCCATGACTTTTTGTTGTGAGAGAATCTGTTTCTCGGTTGTTGTTTTTTTTGGGGGGGGAGGGTGATGAGGGAGGATTCCGTTCGAGTGTTTGGTGCTTGCTTTCTGTGATGATGTGAGGCGTCCAGGTATCATCACCAATCACAATTCAATCAAGAGTAGGACAAAAAAAGAGGAGGAGGAGTGAGCTGCGAGATGCAAATTGCGAGAAGTCTGAATGCACTGAACACCTGATTTGATGAATTGACATCAGAAGAATAAAACATGGGAATTCTGGAGCTCGTGACACAATGCGACAAATGTTTATATGTTGGAAGTGATTATGTAGAGAGAAGTGAAGGAAGCTTCTGTTATGTTACAGAACCGTTTTTTCCCATAAATGTGTTTTTCATTTTGTATAACTAAACGGTCTTTATTTTTTGGATGATTTTCTATTTAAGATTATGTTGTCTATATTGCATTAAAATAATTCGGATTAATTTTTGCAATCTGATAACATTTTCCTGTTCTGTTATGCAACTTGGAAATAACAGAGAAATAAATCTGTAAGAAAATTAACTAAAAAAAATTTTTAAAGGATACTTTAGTTTGCAAAGATTGTAGTAGATTTTAGCAATGGTAACTCATTTGAATTGTGTAATATTAACCAAAAACTAATTCATGACAAATTAAAATTAATAATCGAAAAAGTACAGGCATTTCAACATAGTTTTGTCGTAAAATTGCATGTCAATATTAAAACTGAGTTACGTGTTAATGTCTGAAGGATCCCCCCCCCCCTCAACGGCTAGAAGGATTCTAAAGCTAATTAACTTGCCATAATTTATACAATTGGTCTATTATTAATAGCTAGAAGTAATTAGAAAATAATCTAAAATTGCTTCAAAGTTGATAAAAATTATAAAAAGGAACAAAACCCAAATAATTTATGTAAGTATTTACTCTAAAAAACTATGCAACTGTAATTGAAAGATAATCTGTGCTAATATTCATTTTATAAAATTATATAAATTTGATTAAAATTCGGCGATTTCTTTTTATGCCAAGCAAAATGACATGAAAGAAAAAGCACTATTATTAATCAAATTATTTTTATAATTTCACAAATAACATCAATATTGATTAAATTACATATCGATAGAACTTGATTCTTATGAAGTAATGTTTTGAAGAGTACAAGCTCGTGGTTTTTTCTTTAATTTGAAAATAGTATGTATATCTCCTAATTTTTTAGAGTGTTTATATATTAAACATGAAATTATAATCTATAAATATTTTTCATTTATAGTCATAATCTGTTAGCAGTTTTATTGTTATTCTTTTTGCTATTATATTAAAAATATAAAGCCGAATAGGAATAAAAAAAATCTGAATACCGAAAATTATTATAAAAGTGCTATGCTTTTATTTCCCTTAAGACCATGCAATTTATTTCGCGCAATTAACGATTTAAACTTGCAATTAAATTTCTCCAATCGTTTTCAAATTATAAAAATCATCTGTAGATGGCGCCACTACTATCTTTGTAAAATAATTTTTCTGGTACTATCTGACAAAAATAATAGAGAAGAGTTTTAAAGAATAACTACAACCTAGCTTTAAAGCTCATTTAAAAATAAAGTGAATTTTTATGGTTTCTAGAACATCGATATAAAATAGAAACTGATATAATAACAAAAAAAATAGGAAAAAAATCATTCAAAATTATTTCTTCTCCAGTAATGAATGCTTTATTTATTATTTAATTTAAATCTTATTAAGTGGAGCGGATAATTCCTAGCTTACAAGGCATAAATCATGAATCTGGTAATCCCAAATGATAAATTATGTGCCTATTAAATGGAGCAAGTTAATTCCTGCTTGTATATTTTTCAAGATAACCGTTTATTTTATGTTTCATTCAAACTGAAATCGAGTATTTTTTTTTCTCTTTTTTGCGTAAAAGTTATCATCAAATCTATAATTAAAAGTCGTTTTTCTGTCTTTTAATTTAAAAAACAATAAAAAAGTCTCACATGCTATTTTCGTATTAGTATAATTATTATAATAAATGCATAACGTTTCATTGTCATACATTTATTATATAATTTAATTTTTATACATTTATTACTTGTACACTATTATTGAAACATTGAAAAACATTTGTAAAGGATGATTCTAAACTACTTATATAAGAACACAAAATCGAGCCTCATTCACACAGTAATAATCTTTAAGATGATGAGTTAAGCTGTTTATTAATATTGCACAGTGATAACACTCCTTTATTCGGTTGAAGTTCGTTTGCATAACGATTCTAGAATCAAATTAGGAATAGTCTCTATCAAATTCTGACCTCAACTGCAGTCAGTGTTGAACATGAACTGATATATTTTCTGCATAATGTGATTATAGTTCATCAAATATGTTTACAAAACGAAAATACCATGAAAATTGCTCGAGCACCCTGCACTATGTTAATAATTCTTTAAATTATCCTTCATCTAGTAAATAACGCTCTTTCAAAAGCTGTTTTCTGCCATACTTGTATTAAATGCTTGTTATATCCTTTCTAGGAAGCGTACGGCGTATTAGACCTTGTATTCTCTTATGAGAAATGTTAAAATTATTGTATTTTTAGCTTCACATTAAAGATGTACATATAATTTTGAATATCCGGTACTTAGCAACTTTAATTTATATTTACATAAGAAATTCATAACTTTACAGAATTTTTCAGTCGTTCATTAATTAAAAATCAATGGCCCTTTTATTATATAAAATTTTTATTTAAAATCAGATTATATTCTGTTAATAATAAAAGAAGTCGAAACGTCACAACTATGAAGGAAGTAAGTCGATATGTTACTAAATTTAAGCATATGATAGCGTTAAAATCTCATTTACATATACGATAAATTTATTAAAGATCATGCTGTAAAAATAAGGTTATCTAATCATTTTTTTACATAAAATAATTTACATTAAGAAAAATGAATAAAATATGTTTTTGTTTATGCTAAAGGTTCGCATAACACAAACATGATTTTTTTAAAATTATTTTTAGTATGTATTTTCCGTTAACGACAAAGCATTTTACTCTGCTCAAAGAAAATTAAAAAGTTTTATCATTATTTAAATAATTTATTTTTAACTCTTTATTAACCCTAAACGATTTTCCTGATGGTATCGTCAAGAACGCGAAGAATTTATTTCCTACAACTGGCAGCAGATGGCAGCTGAAAGCAATTTTTTTTAAATTATTAATTAAATTATTTTAATCAATTTAAACGGGGTTTTTTTCTTCTCTAAGTTATACAGTACCAGAATTTATCTAACAATCCAAAAATAAAATTCAAAAATTCACTGATCAATCACCGGTTTTTGATATAAAGGATTAAGAAACCGTGAATAAATACAACTGTTAAAATGTCAAAATTTCAAAATATTTTGAATAATAATAAAAAACTAGAAATAAATTTTTAAAATTTTAATATGCGACAACTTTAACTAATAGGGGAGGGGAGAAATTCGAAATAAAGTTATTATCGATTGAAAAAGAATATTCTAAAAATGTGTTTTTCACCAAACTGTATTTTTTTTTTTTTTTTTTTTTTTTTTTTTTGTGCTATGATAAAATCTTGAAAAAAAGGACACATTTTGCTTTAACGTTAAGTAATGTCTAAAAAAATACATATGCTTTTCTCATAAATATTTAATAAATAAAAATTTATGTTGGAAACATCTTGTTAAAAGATTTCCTCAATTGAAATTCCGATTCAAACTTTTTAAAATAAATAAAAACATTAAAAATTACAGTTTTTGTTCTTTTTTTATACGAATTGAAATAAATGTATCTTTATTCCTAATAAGAAATAGATATATTTAAAAAAATAATTTAATAAAAAAGTTATAAGTACTTTTATTAATGTATTAAAAAGTAATTTTTTTATTAAATGTTTTTTTTTATTTTAATCGTTTTCTACTTCTAATGTATGATTCGTTATTATTAATGCTAAGGAAATTTGTGATATTTTTATCAAGTGATGAGACAGATAGGAATTCAAAATTTAAATCAATTAATTTTTTAATGATAACTAGGCTCTGAAAATATTAAAATAGTATATATTATCAACGGAAAGGAATAAATGTACAATATTTTAAAACTACATCCAATAATAATTGAAAATTCGATTACAAAATTCCGTCTTCACAAGCATGAAAAAATCAATTTAAATAAAAGAATATAAAAGGCGTCAATCATTAATTTAAAAGTGAAAATTCCTCTTGATATAAAAAGCTCTATTCCAAAATATTTATAAAATTGAATTTAAAACTGCTAGCTATTTCCCCTGCCACCACAAAATTTTAAAACATATTTCTAAAAAAAGGTTAAAATAGCCAAACTTTGGCAAATAATAATCAGTATATTCATCCTAAAAACCAAATGAAGATGAAAAAGATAATTTAAAAGCAGCCATGCGTTTTCAGGCTCCTTATGCCATTCTGAGAGTATATTATACTATCTGGCCAGGTAAGATGTTTCCTTTTCTATAAAGTTTCCACACAATAAACAGTTCAGATCTTTAAGGTAAGTCTTTGACTTATTCTATTCTGTGTAAGAAAAAATAGTTATACATAATTTTATGCAATAAATTCATCCACTTTTCACTCTTTCTTTGCTAAATGTTAATAAAAACAATCTAGCACATGGGTTCTATTTAAGTGCATCAAAGTTCTAATAAAAATTCGGCGAAATATTTTTCTGTCATTGAAATTTTTATTTCAATATCAAAATTATATCCAAAATTAAAAAGTAAGTCTTTTATAAATAGATAAAAATATCAACTTTTATTTTATTGCCATTATTATTTAAATATTACTACACTCTCTGAATTGCTTTACAAATTAATGAAAAAGACAGCGTATATGCTGAATACGGAATGATTTTTCCTGAGGTATATTATTATAAATTTGATAATTATATACCCTCATATATTAGTATTACCTGAAGCAATTTGAAATAAAACTCATTAACGTGGCAAAAAAACAGCACATAAGTGTTTTTTTTTTTTTTTGTCCTTTCTTATGTCATACATCATGATTTTTGCACGTCAATCGCATTTTTGGGGGGAGGGAGCATACACGACTGCTGTCACCTGGGCCTATAATAATAACTTTAATCTACTATTTGTTGGTTAAAACATTTTCAGTATGCAGCTAAGTGTACAATGCAATAAATTGAACCAATCAGTTGTAAAAGCCTTTTTATTATTATTATTTCTTAGTTGAAAATAATTTTATTCAAAAATTCAGTTCTTTCCTTCTTTTATATTTTAGTATTAGTCTGTTTATTTTTTACTTTTAAATCTTTAGAGTTAAGTATGTCTATGCACATATAAGCCATATGATAAAATAAAGCAAAAGATGAAAAACAGCATTTTTATAATGAAATTAATTTGCAAATTGGCACAAAGATTCATGAAAAAATTAAAATGCTCCCCATTTTAATCAAAATATTTTCAAAAGCTGTAGAGCTCAAAGAATATTTATAATCAAGAAAGGTTTTTTTCGTGAAATTTGTGTCAAATATTAATTTAATTCATGAGTTTCATTAGAGAGTGCAAACATTTACCTCAGTGTTTTTGAGGTGTAAATTATAAAGGACATTTAGTAAAAACTTCAATACTCTTCTTAAAATTCTTTAACTTATTGATTCTGTAATTTTTATATTGGTTTTAACCCATTATGAGTATTAAAATGCTACAACATTTTTTATTCCCAATACCCATCATTTCCATTAAACTCGATAAAAAAACACAAATAAAAGTGATTTTTAATTGACAGCCTAAAAACTTGTTTGATCAATTTAATCTAAGGAAATATTTATTAAATATTTATTTCGACTGTAACTTTATATCATTTTAGTAGAAGAAATAATCAATTGAAAAAGCAAAATTTTTATTACTGCATTAAAAAGAAAAAAATTTCAAATTCATTACCAATTGGTGCCTCTTAAATAAAAAATAAAAATTAAATTGAATTAACTAATCAGTCAATCACTAAATTCTGAAAATATAAAGAAAGTGAATATTTATCCAGAACACGCAAGTGTATAAATTTTCAAATCTCCCGAGCTGTCATGAAGTGAGTGAAAATCGATTACAAAATTTTATCTTTACAAGTATGAAGAAAATTACATAAAACGTTATTATAAACGAGCGTTCATTACTTCTACGATTTTGAGTTACCATTTTCATGATCAAATAGCCTTACCAATACCTTATCAACGACAATAATGTGGCAGGGTTTTTTTCCTGCAAACTTTTGGTAAAGAATATACACTCATCTTTAAAATGTTTATACATTTGATTTAATACTGCTTTAATGTACATTTTTTTAATCTCATCTTCAACAGTTTATGAAAATTATTATTCCTAAATATTATTATGAATTCCGTTTAAAAGAAAATAACGATTCAAGCATATTCAAGTATCGTATTACCAACATGCAAATCAATTGAAAATATGCCTATTTTTAATAGCCAACTTTTTAGTCCGGGCATGGAATCTGTGTAACATAAATTACTTTATTTTTCCTAGAAATAATCCTATGTCTTATATTACTTTTAGTTGCAAATCTCGCTGACTCATTTTATAATATATTTAGAAAATTCCGTATTCTAAATATATTTTAAAACAAATCACAGCTTCTTTCTTTATTTCATACTAGCCGCCTTCGGCGACCAGCCGGTTCGCCAGTATTACCGCTCGCTACAATTTTCAATTAAATATTTTAAGTAACTGGTCTCTTAAAGAATTCTCAAATAAAACATTTTTAATCTTCAAATTTTGATAGCCATACCAAACTTATACTGTTTAGATCGTTTCGTTCAATTTACTATATATATATTGCTAATTTGTTGACATTTCCGGCAAAACTTCAACTTTAATTTAAAATGTAAATGATGAATTTGCAATTAATATTATTTTTTAATAAAACCAAGCGTTTTATTTTATTTATCATCTTTATTGTTATTTATTAATTATTATTGAATGTGAGTATTGCAAACAGAATCGCTCGGTATTTAAGTCTTATGTTAACTATAAAATATTTTTCATAATGTATGTAATATCTCAAACAATAATTCAACAAAAAATTCTCAGATTCAGCATAAAATTCAGTTTTTAGTTTTGCTTTCAAAAGGATTGAAATTAAATCAATAATATTTTGTTCCTGCCTATAAATATATTTCAAAAATTATGAAGTCTAAATTTAATGCAGTAAGGTATCAGATTCTGAGAAATATTCTGGACACACCAAATTTTAAATAAATGAATGAATGTTTCTATTTTCCACGATCAACTAAGACTTATTTATGAAGTTTAAAATGTTAAAAATTTAGAAAAACTCAACATTTTCATAATCTTAGGCCAATTAATCTTGAGAAACCTGCGCGCTGATTGGCGAATTTTCTTTGAAGCGATCGATGAAAAATCTAAAATTATCCATTTTTTATTGAATAGTGATTTTCAAATTTTCATAAATCAGTCAGTTTAAGTGATTGGAAATTAACTCTTAAAAGTCAGGGATTTAGTTGATTGGAAATTAACTCTATGACCACCATAAAATCTGTGCTTTCTTTTGTGGTATATGCATTCCCCTTAATATCCGCTCGAATAAAACATCACATACAAAAGTACTACATAGAACAAACACATCAAAAGTAAACATAACATTTCAATAGTTGCCAAAAACAAAAGAGAGAAAAATGCAATTAATAAGCAGACGATATTTAGAAAAGTAGAGATATTTAGACTGGAAAATGAAATTATCTGAAATTAACCACACGCGCAGACGATATTTACAAAAGTAAAAATATTCAAACTTGAAAAGGAAAATATATGAGTTATTCCATCAATAAATGCTATAAGTTTGTTTATATCTTCATAGATCATAAAATAATTTTTCTTGAATTTATTTTTTAGAAAAAATAATATTTCATATTTGTTTCATTTCCTACAAACACGTGCCGAAAATTATATTTTTGCAGATTTCATTTCCAAAAAGATTTAATTTATTTTTAATTGGAGCTTTAATCAATGTGATGGCAACACTTTGAAAAAAGCTTATTTTTTCCTATGAATGCGAAACGTGCTTAATTTCAATTTTTATTTTTTAGGAAAAAAATTGTTGAAAAACATAGTTAAAATGTTTATTTAAAAATTCATTAAAAATAGAAATTTAATTAAGATTAAAACATTAGTACCATTTAAAAGATAAAGTTTTGATCTTTAACTTCATGTAAAAATCTTTTTTTTTTTTTTTTGCGGTAATATTTTCGGAAGTTATAGCAGAAAAACGTCAAAATTTCGCTTAATTTTTAAATAAATAAAATTCTAGTTAAAAATTCGAAAAAATAACCCCCAGGTGCACATTCCCGGCCTCCAAGGTGTACACGTGCCAAATTTGGTAGCTGTAGGTTGAATGGTCTGGCCTGTAGAGCGCCAACATACACACACATACACACATTGAGCCGCACCAAGTTCTGCAATTATTTACTTTTACAGTAAGCATTTTATCTTTGCTTTCACCCTGTTTATCCGTTTACTGTCTAATAATGAACAACCTATAGTTTAACAGCAGTCATTAAACAATCAAATTATGGAGAGATTCCGTTAGACATATTACATTTTTTTTAATTTACTAGCTTATTACTAAGATATCAAATTCACACTTAATAAGAATTTTCTGTATGCAATTCTTCTTCTTTAACATATGTTATATGACTACGTGTATTTTTATCCATGAAAAATTTTCAAAATCAAGTTTGACTAAAACTTTTTCTATTGTGCATTACTTATGTATGAGCTTAGCAGATGTCCTATTTGATTAATAGGATATCCCGAAAGATCGTTTGCAAACATTAGAGATAAATCAAATACACAAAAACAAATCCTTTCTGCAATAGAAAATGAGATCGGAAATATAAGCGGAGGTGGTTACAGGGGGGGGGGGGTTGTCAGCAAATTAAATAAAAATATATAATATATGTACAACACCTATTTATTGGAATACAAATTTACAATAACATTATCACTCATTTGTGTGAGTAGTCGTGTACAACTTGTAATTATATTACAAGTACGCAGCAGATATGAGATAAGTAAGACGCAATATCAATAGCATACCTTTGAAGTACTTTAAGTAAATGCTCAAAGGACTTGCCGTCTGAAAATATACAAGCTTCTCCTTTTACAATTCGTGCAACTTTATTGTCGTGCTTGTTTTAAGCCTATATTTTTCTAAAATGTGTTGTGCACTTTATCTGGAGATTTATTTTCTTTTGATTAATTCACTGACAGAAGGCCGTCTTTGATTTTTCAACCCAATAATTTGTCGTGAAATTGACTCGTTTCTCTATCCTTAGCTACCTTCAAAATTTGTAAACAACTTTTAGATAAAATAATTATAATAATAATAAAACTGGATTCCGGATTGACTTTTTTTAAGTTAAGTTCATTTAATTTATTAATCCACATTCTTCACCTAAATATAATTTTTTTTAAAAAAAATCGAATTTAAGCACTTTTAGGGCAACAGTAATGGCTTATGACAGAAAAGCATTACATTAAAGTAGGTAAACAGAATTTTAAAATAAAGCAATTTTAGCGTATACAGATCATGAAAATTAAATGTCTCTCTCGTTGAATATAAATTTTCTACTCAAAATTTGTTTCAAATCAAGAGAAGCATGCAAATAGTGGAAATAGTACAAACAGTACGTGAACAAGACGCTGAAGTACTTTATACACGGAACCTAAAAATTTGTTTCGTGATTTAATTTTCAAATACTCTTTCCAGGAAAATGCATACCATTTTATCTTATATACCCTATCTTGAATTCAACTCATGCGTTGTTAAAAGCATCTTTTAATATAATTATACCTCAAAACGCGATGGGAATGCAGAAATGTTAAGGTCAAGGTCACCAAATCTTTCTCTCTACTTTTCCAACGTTATTTACTTAATCCTTCTGTTTTCAAACCAAGTTTTGGACCAATGTTTTTTACTTCCGGGTTTTAGCTGCAAATGTTTTAATCGCGTAATGTAGAACTCCTGTATTAAAGTTGAATTCAATTCATATCTAAGAGAAAAGTTGAAAACTAAAGGAAAATGGCGGAAAAAATAGGAATTATTTCGAATGAAAAAATCTTCTAGGTCATTTTATGGATCAGTTTTTAATTACGCTTGGATTCAGAAACATGTTTAAGCCACAACATTTCGTTTTTCGGCATTTAATAATAATTACTGCAAAGAAATTTTATCAGTATTAACTGCAATTTGCTCTTCGATGTTTTATTTTTTAGCATTTTGACATTTACGATAAATACATCAAAATAATACGAAGAGATTTTGTAGATATTTGAATAATTTCATTGGAAAATTTTAAAAGAAAATAATTTAATACAAAATTAAGAAAGGTAATTTTCGGCAGTGCAAGGAAGTTGTATACAAAATATGCTGAATTTTATTTTAAATTAGTTACAGCGAAAAGTTCTTTAAAAAAACTTTTTAGACAACCCTTTTAATGAAGAAAGAAAGAAAACCCTCATCTAATAAATGTAGATTTTTGAAGAGGCGAAATGTGCACCAAATTTAATAGATAGAAAAGAGATTAGATTTTATGTTTTATTTAATTGAATAAGATTTAAAACCGCTTTTGATAGTGTGTAAAAAATATCGATCTTCAACAATTGAAAAATATCATACATTTTATTATAAATTAATTAAGCTTAAACTTTAATCTGAGAAATTTTTCTTTTTTTATAAGCATTTTAGTGAAAAGGGATATAAAGTTAGTTTCCATATACATGTTTTCCTATTTCGCAAAATTCATAGTAAATTATCTAATAAAGGATATTTAATTTAATTTTTATTCTAATTGAAAAAATAATTCTGACAATGCGTCATATTTGCTTTCTGATCAATGGAAATAAAGTGTGTGCATTTTATTTAGATACATTTATTAATTTATATAAAAAAATTTCTAAACGAATGAGAAAAGAAAATCTTTTTCTCATAAATACAGTTTTGTGTGGTTACAAAATTTGCACTAAACGTTGCATTGTTAAAAGAAAACAAATTTAATTGCTCGGCAAGTTTCATAATTTTTATTTAAAAAAGAATATATTAATGTCTATAAAATAGGATGAGTTAATGTAAGACAGTATATTTGCTTAAGACACACACGTTGATCAAAATTATTTATTTACGCCATACATTATGTACAATCTCATTTTAGTCTCATTTAAAATTTTTATCACGACTTCAGTCATAGAGTATTTCTTAAATTATATTCTTTCTTCTTTATGAGATACCTACAATGAAATCCCCCAAATATGATTAATTTAATATAAAAAGTTAATCGTTTTTTTTTTTTTTTTTTTTTTTTTTTTAAAAAAAAAAAATTTTTATTTTTTTTTAAAAACTTTTCAGAAAATAAAATTATTTTACATACTAACTTCTTTTCAATAACTGCTAAAACGCCTTCTTAAATTAACTTCTGATTTTATTATTTTTAATTTATCTTTTTTGATTTCATCTTCAATTGATCTTTCATAATAAATACAAACCAATGTAGAATGCCAAATATATGTAAATAAGAGCTCTAAGAAATATATTTCTTAGTTTAAAATCCGACTACAATTTTAAGTCACAAGATCTTTTCACAATAATTTAAATATAAAATAAATATTTCAAAGGACACGTTTAAAATCGATTCAAATCTAAGACAATCCATACTTTCTTAGTCAGGGCTCGTTCTTTTATATTCAAATATGCATATAATTAATATAAGTTTCTTTCATGACATTTTTTTTAATTTCTTTCGTAGATGTTATAATTATAGAATTTTTGTCGTTAGTTTTCACTTAAATAACTGTGTTCTAAATTACTTTTTAAGAATTAAAAATGCACTTCTAAAATTATTTATATTTCTGAAACATTATTATGAAGCACTTCTGCAAATAAAAATAATAAAGCGCTCCCACTGGCCGAAAATTTCAGGCAAGTGTTAATTTTTTTATACTTAGCATTTTATTTATTAATTTTATAAATTATTTGAATGCAGTGTGAACTAAAAGATTTATATATCCTTTCAGTTCGCATTGTTAAATAAAATTTAAAAGTAACAAAATTCTTGAATTGCCATTTAAGTAATATTCAGTCGATTTTCCACTGATAAAAAGAATCCTTTATCCCGGTAAAATATGATTATATTGAAAATCTCAATATTAATTGTAGGTTGTTTATGAAATTCCCTATTTAGCATATATAATATTAAGAATAGTAAAAACAAATCGCAATCATCAGTTCTTTTTTGTTATATTTTATAAGCATTAGATAAATATATGTGTGCTGCTTGAAATAACATATCAACTAAAATGAAAAATTAATTAAGAATTATACTTGAAGATTTGATGTGTACATGCAATAGCTTGAATTTCGAGCGCAGTCACCTGAAATATTTTTATTTATTCAACAGACGGGGAAATTTTTTGGAGAAATAGATAGCATCTTATTTGATTCCTTAGTACAAGGAAACATATTCAGAAGGTAAGTTCGAAACTTTGATTTCCTTCTTGTTTTTTTGGTAAAGTTTAAAAATTTCAATTATGTTATAAATGTCATTAAAAAATTTTGGTGAAACTTAAGAAAATGGTGCGGTTTTTCGCAAAGCACTCCAGTGTTGTATCGACCGTCCAAAACTCACCAAAAGTCTTTAATAATAATTTTCAGAATTACTATATTTGGTGAGAAAGAGACGAAAAAAAAATCAAATTTGGTAATCGCACTTTATTCTTATGTCGATCCGAAATTTCTCTATAAAATTATTTATAAAAGTTATAAAAGCGTCTCTGGGTTTAAAAGGTAAGATTATCAGGCTGATTTATTTATTATGTAGTCAAAGTTCAACTTCACAAACTCAATTTCATTCTTTTTATCACCATGTTTTCTTAAAACATCACCTTTTCTTGAATCTTAACAATCGCATCTCAGAAATGAGCAGTGTTACAAATGATAGTCCACAAGGACTGAAATCCACATTCAAAATGAAGTGCTATTTATCTTTTATTCGTCAAAATATCTTAAACGTAATCTTAGATATTCCATATTTTGATAAAGCAACGCTATTTATCTCTTTTTGAAAATATTATTTATAAATATTAATGAATTCCTGAAGATATTTTTAAATAATCATTAGCTTATTGATTTAAAATAAATATATGTATAGAAAATATTTTTTTTAAAATCTATGCTAATAAAAATATCTAATGAAATGGGAATAAAATTAACTTTTAGATTACAAATGGGTGGAATCTAGCAACAACTTTGTAAAGCAAAGAAACTTGAAAGGGCTGTCTTCTTAAAGATCTGTTATCCTTCTAGGCCTCCCATGGAAATGCTAATTCATGTTTTTCCTCATTATTCATAATGATTTTCATCTCACATAGAGTAACATAAAAGAAAAAGGAATACAGTTATCTTTAGTAATATTAGAGAAGAAACAAACAAGTTTCGTTGTAGGAGTCAAATCCGAATGATTTCATGTTTGTAGTCTTCTTCAATCTGTATAGATAAGAAAATTTCCTTTTGGTTCAGGATGTATACCACTTGTATTAAGAGTGATTAAGAAATGTAAATTAAGCATTCCTTTCGTTCTGATTTGAAAGCGACATGATTAAGAGTCGCAATAAGCTATTGGAAGAAAGGAAGTTAAGGCGAAAAGTAGGAGATTAAGAGTGGGAACGATCTTTATCATTTGCAGTATGCTCGAATAAAAAATACACTCTTCCCAATATGGGAATATCATTTTTTATGAGAATTAAATCATTTCGATAAAGCTCTGCACTGAAGACATCGTTACAGCAAGAGTATTTGACCTTAGAGATATTGCGCGATTGACGTTCAGTTTTCAAACTTAAATGCTGCTTATATATTATTTACGCTTCCACAAATAATAGTCTTTAAAGCGAGAATGTCATTGAAATCAATGTAGTGGCTGTATCTAGGCATTACTATTTCTATATTATCCAATATAAAAGAAATATCCCTAATATATTTTAAATCCGAAAACTCCTTTTGTTGTTTTCGATCCTTTGAGAATAATTATTTTAAGATCTCCACTCTGAGTACATATTGCGCCAGCATGCAAATGGAGTGTGAAGTGTTCAAAATGAATTGTTTTTAGTTATCACTTCTTTAAAAGCAGCTGTTTCTAGGTTAGTAACTCTAGCAGTTGTTTTTAGGTTACTATCACTCTAGTATCACTCTATATTAAATTAGATGAAGCATGAATAATTCATAGAGAGTATTATCCAAATTTACTTTCCTGGAGCATATTAATGGACTTTACAAAGCACATCGATTATTAGAGAATACGCTTGAATGTTTTCTTTTTTAGGAGTTAATATCCTACAAAAAAAACACATTCGTAATGCAATTTTGATTTCTGTTATGGTACGAAAATATTAATCTGCTTCCTAAAGTACATACTGATTTTCTGTAATAGTGTAAAAAGTCCTATAATGGTATATGATCAAAATTAATAGCTATCTTAAAATTAATTTAAAAATAATAGTTATAATAATATAATTTATTGTAAAATACAAAAATAAATTAAAAGATTTCAATATCATAACCATTCTCGGGGGATCATTTATTTCCTTTTTTCTGAATTTAAATTTCTATTGTAAGAAATATTATATAATTTTGGATTCATACTCTTATTCAAAGAATCAAATTAAGACTATACCTATCTACGAAAATTGCTTTATGATTAACGAAACGTGAATCGAAAGATTTGTGAAAATATAACCAACTTCATGAAATGTTTCTAAGTTGCTGATATTTTAATACAAATTTAATTTCGTCATTTCTCGTACGGTTTTCGAATTTTATGAGTTTCCTTTGAGACCGAGTAAAAGTTTAAATTTCAATGTTCCGTTACGGTGTTTTGTGTCTTATAAAAAAACTGACAAAATTCCACAAACTATAAGAATTTAGAGAGTATGGTAATTTTTATAGCAGAATAATGTTTTATCACTTGGGGACAATTCTGAAATTTTGACACAAATTTTTAAGTGCAGAAGTTTGTACCTAACAGATGCCACAATTATTAGTTATAATCATGAAAGGTTTTAACATCTCAAATCAGAATGAAAATTACACTTAAAGCATTTAGATAGAAAATTCAAAACCGAAATAAAACTGTCAACAAAAATCGAAATAAAATTAAAATGAGTCGTGTATCGAATTGATCTACAATATGAAGAGACAGATTTTATGTCGACATCTATTACTAAAAGAAAACGCACAAAAAACTAAATTAGATACTTGAACAGAAAAAATTAGAATGAGCAAAAAGGAATGTGTGGTATATTTCTTTCTCGATTATTTGTTTGCTTGGGAAAATCTAATATAATGCTTCAAAATGTCAAATGAAATTTATATATGCCAATTTAAATGCAAAAACTCTTTTATTTGATTTTTTTTCTTTCTAGAATTCGAATGTACGATTACCAGGCTATATGCATTGATCTCATTATACCATCTGGACCTGCTAATTTTCTCAGAACGGTAAGTAATTTTAAGACAATATTTTTCTATCATTTTTCTTGTTATTGAAATTATCTGTAATATGTTTAGAATTTGTTACTGAAAAATATTAAAAAGCCAGGTTTCCGAAACATTTTTTTATTTTCTGTATCATATTGATAACAAAATAATAAAGAATTATTCTCTTTATCCATTTTAACGCTCTGAAAGTATATTCAAGTGATATTAATATTCTGAAGAAATTTATCAAGGAATCGCTTTCTCGCATACGAATTATAGAGAAAGTATTGTAATTAGAGCCCAAATTTTTGACGAATTTCAACGTTTTAGAAGTCTCTAAGTTCGAAAAACACATTTTTATAAAGTATCTGTCTCCTATCTATCCGTCTGTCTCTGACAAAGGAAACTCAAAAACGTTTCGAGCTAGACGGATGAAATTTGGTATATAGTCTTTGCACCAAATTTGTAGATTTCTGTCAGATTTTGAGTTAAATCTATTCAGAGGAAGTCTTTCCGTCCGGTTGTTTGGATATACGTTAATATGATAACAAAACGGAGAGATCTAGATGAGCAAAATTTCATACACTGATTTAAATATCCATATTATTCTATCAAATGTTGAGCAAACTCTAACGAGGCTTTGACCATCTGTCGGTCTGTAATTTATCAAATGTTGAGCAAACTCTAACGAGGCGTTGACCATCTGTCGGTCTGTAATTTATCAAATGTTGAGAAAAATCCAACAAGGCATTGACCATCTGTCGGTCTGTAATTTCACAAGAATGTAAACGTGATAGCACAAAAACGCGATGACTTAATTATATCAAATTTTATCTGGGAGTTTGTGACTACGAGTGTAGTTGTGCCAAATTTGTTTTCTATCAATGGGGAATAAAGCATAAATTCGATTTTCAGATATTAATAACAGCATTCCAGGGATCAATCGCCAAGGATCACAAGGTAAAAAGTCTAAATTCACACTAAAGGTTAATATTTCATAACAGTTATGCAAAGCGTTTTTTGGGATAACACCTTTATTAAAGAGTATGCGAGAAAGTTTGGGGGAGACCAATGTCCATGATTTAGAAATTAAAAACTACTTAAGGGTTAACATTCATTATTATCTTATATACAATAACAGTACCCTTTCATTGATTCGCTTTAAATTTTAAGCAGCTTCTTTCTTATGTTACATATTTTAACTTTCTCCTGTGCGAAGTATTAAAGAGAAAATATTGTAACTGTCAAAACTTCAACATTGAGAGTTTGACGAATTTCCGCGTTTCAGATCTTCCCGAGTCCAAAAAACACATTTTTGGAATAACGTGTATCTATCTTTGAACGCGATAACTTTAAAAAGCTTTTGATGTAAAGATGAGTCATGTAAAAAAAGTTTCGAAAACTATATCATGCTTAAAGCAGACATGATAGTAATAAGTGCTCTTAAAACTATTTCTTCAAGATTCAATGAAAAAAGTCACAAAATTGCAGAAATAGCTTTCATGCTCTTTTTCAGCAAGTGTAGAAAATCAGAACCAATTAATTGGTTTTACGTAAGCTATTTGCAACAGAAAAGGACAAGAAATTACTTTCATAGATACGTAGTCGAGACATCGAATACGAATGAGATTGGTTTAAAAAAATTAAATTTCCATTCACGATGCAATTGATGATACAGAATTCCATTCAACTGCGTTGATAAGGTACGAAAAATACTCCCCTTGGCTTCAAATTGTGTTCTTGAATGTTTCTTTTAATTCTGAAATTTATCGTATTTTGGATGTTATAAATTTTGTTTCGTTTCCCTGTTCTCTTATGAAATGAATAAAATCCCACAGAACGAACAATCTTTGGTTTGTTCAATGATGTTTCGGAAAGAGAAAAAATTGCTACAACATTTACCTTTTTTTCCTTCTTTTACTCCATGTTGAAACATTACAATATAGACAATGAATTCTAATTTCTATATTTTACTTCTCAACTAGACAATAAAACAGATTATGGCATCATTTTGCAAGTTGTAGAAAGCCTTAATATATTATGGGGACAAAATAAGTAAAGCTAGGATTGAATTTATAGTCACAAGAAGAAACTATTTACTAAATGCCAGAAGATAGCTAAGTATTGAATTAATGGAAGAGGAATGAATTACCAACTTGACCTAAGTAAGTTATCGGCATTTAACTCCAATTTGAAACCACCTCGAAACGAAGAGAAAAATATTGGTATATTCTTCAATACCAGCTACTTTGAATCAGCTATATTGAAGTCTCATTTTGAAGTAACCCCAAGGCTATTTTGGAACGGAATTCGCAAATTCTGACCTTAGTAAGATGAAAAGAATAATCCCTTTTGTTGGTACCTTCTCTTCAGACTTCCGCTCCATACTAGTAGAAGGATATTTGACCTTTGATGTTAGACTTAACATTTACCAGACCTATATACATGATGATCATTTTTGGAATCGAGTTTTGCACCTGGAACTTTATGGTTCCGAAAACGAAACATAACCAATGGCTTCTTTCTGCTAAAGGACTGAATGCTTTTATAAAGGAAACTATTTTACATGAAATAAAGAGATGGCAGCGATATGTGGCAGCCGGTTATTTAATTTTTAATAAATTGACACACGTCTAAGATCAAATCTTTTATGGATTACCAACAATGGGGAGATTGTTAGCTGCCTCCTCAAGTACCAATGAAGATTGTCAAAATATTTATTCAGTGTTTGGGATTCTGACAAGTTTAGAGGCTGCTAAAAGAAGTAAGTAGACCACCTGCATGCTGCATTTCGTAGAGGAGTTCAATTTTTCGGCAAAATGAGCACACACGTTACTATTTTTATGTAGTTCGTTAAGTCCATTTGCTATAACATCGTTTCATAATTAGTACCACTGTTTATAGCCATATATCCCTCTTTGTTGGGTATAACTCTCTCCATGTATAGTTCCCTTTTGCAAATATTTTAATCCCTCTTTTAATTGGCTGAATAACTGAATATCCAGGCTATAGGACTCAAAAGTAAATTCCACATTAATTTAAATTTTGAGGTATAAGAATGCATAGTTAAAGGGAATTAGTTGGTCGATGAAAGTATTTCTTTGTCTTAAATCGACCTTTCTTTGCATCATTTACCGTGTATTCCTCTTTTTACATAGCGACAGTGACTGAGGTAGAAATGATTGAAATTCAGCTTTGGGAGTCGTTTCAGTCTAGTGAAGATGGATATCCATCACAGATCTCAAGCGATAGTTTTCTTAATGACACCTACTCATTTCTTGCGGTTTCAAATTTGCTTCGAATTTTCAATATTCTCTTTTGATATGTTGACTACCAAATCTGTTTTGCAGATATCTGCCAATCCTAAATTATTGCGTGTTTAACAGACACTGTATTAAGGTCCTTAAAATTCAACATTTTAAATATAAAGTATTGAATTTAATTGTGAGGAAAGAATCAAGAATTAACATTCTATTTTTGTCGGAATATATACCTAATACTTACCTAAATATTTTGAGTTACGCTAAGCTGAATGCCCATTTAAACTGTTATATGTTATAAAAATTATATTTATAAGTCTCTGGGAATAAAACTTAAGGGCTTCATATTTGATTTTTAAAAAAAGACTTTCAAGGATATGATGCACAACTTAGATTAATGATAGTTTACTCTAAAAAATATAATTTGAAGCACAGTATTATTATTTATTGCTTTGTCTCAAAAATTTTTAATAATGTTTTAAAACTAAAAGTGGTAAAAGAATGAGAACCCTCCAAAAAATTTAAATGCTGTTTTTCAAGGTGAAGCATCCAATGGGCAATGCTTTATAATATTGTGAACGCGAAAAGTCGCTGGTATTCCTCAAGGTACTTTAAAAGAACATATAAAGGGGCCGTTTATGTGAATATTTTTTTGCGATTTTTCAAAATTTTCGCATTTTGTATTTACAACTTTTATCACCTTTAGTTCTGAACTAATAATAAAACATTTTTCTTATTGTATGTATGTAGCTATTTTGATTCTGAATTTTTTTTCCAAAACTTGAGGTTTTATTTTGAAAACGTGATTACGGATTCATGATTCAAAGTACTGTCTATAGCTAGCCTCTACTTTTCTTCATCTGTTTGGCAATTGTCGAATACCATCTCGAATATATAAAAACGATATGTGTAAAATCATACTCATTAATTTTTGATTTTTCCACTTTTCCAGCCCCTGCGTCATGTAATAAATATTGCTCAATGGATCTGGAGCAAGTTAGTTATGTAAGTGAATTCTACTTCATTTCTCTATTTTTTTTATTATTTTTTTTTTCATTGAATTTAGATATATTCTGTTATGATAATGAAATCATAATCTTAAATATTAATGAAATGCTTAGTTCTTTTGGGAAAAAAATAGCAAATGAACAACTGAAAAATCTGCATTTTACTTGATAATTCAAACATATTAGAGTTGTAGATTTTAAAAGGAGTCAGAGATAATTTGATTTATTCTTTGTTCTGAATTAAAATATTAGAAGTTTTCTTAATTTGGGAATTTTAATAGAAATAAACATGAAAAATAATTATTCTATTTAATATCACATTAATTATACGTCTAATTGTGAATTAAAAGTACGAAGTACTCCATAATATTTTGAATATTATAGTTTTTTTCTCTTTAAAAGAAGTACTCCATTTCCAACTTGCACATATGGAGTACTTCTACGTCTTTCACATTGTCCAATTTTTCCTGAAGTTTCTTATAAAATTAAGAAATGTGTTTGTAATAGGTGAACAACTTTGCTTCTGAATTTTTTTCCCAAAACTTGAGGCTTTATTTTGGAAACGTGATTACGGATTCATGTTTCAAAGTACTGTTTATCGCTATCTACTACTTTTCCCCATCTGTGTGGCAATTGTCGAATACCATTCCGAAAACATAATGCGTCTTTTGATGTAAGCCAAGAATCGGTCCATTTTTGGACTTCTTTATAAGAGCCGAAATGCTGATCAGCAGGTTGTGTGCCATTGATCGAAACAAATAGATGTCGAAGGGAACACCGTCTGGAGAGTATGACGGAAGGGGTAAGACCTCGCATTTATCGTTTCCAAGAATACCTTAGAGATCGGTCTTGAGACATGTGGCCGAACATTGCCATGCTGGAGTCATGTCTCTCTTAGTGCCGTTGTTCAACATCGTACTTTGTCGTGTCTCTCTTAGTGCTGTCGCTTTTTCTCCTTCAATGTTCGGCTCAAGCACATCAATTGCGTTTGATACCGATCCCCTGTGATAGTTTCACTGGATTTCAACTTATGATAATATGTCACACCAAGTTGGTCTTATTAAATGCAGAGCATAACTCTGTCACCATGAGTATTCACCCTAGCCGTCGACTTGGAGATATCTCCAGGCATTTCCCATGGTTTTCTGTGCTTGGGCGTGCTATAGTTGGCTCCAGTTTTCGCCACCAGTCACAATGTGATGTAGAAAACCCTTCTGATTCTTCTTTGAAGTAGTTGTTCACAAACAAAGAAACGCCGTTCAACATCTCAAGGCTTTAACTCGTACAGAATCAAATTTCTTTCACGTTTCTCACGTGTCATCAAGTAATCTCTCCAGTTCGGAATCTTCGAAAACTTTTTCTCCCACTGCCATGCTGGTCCTTGACATCAAAATCACCAATCTTGAAGCGTTGAACTCCATTATGACATGTTACTTCCCTAACAGACTCACCTCAAGAACTTGAACGCATTTGATTCGTCCCTCAGAAGCATGTTTTCTTCAAATGGAAGCAGAAAATTAAAACTTCCGCAAATGAGGAAAATTTGACTTATTCTATAGAGAATAAATATATAATGCAAACACAAATCCACTAATGTGGTGCTGCCTGTTAAATTGACAGATCTCCAAACTTATGGCTGAACCCATCTATCAAAAACCGGCTGAAGCAAAGTTGTACAGCTAATATCATACAAAAGAAATTTCTGTTTTTACAGTTTAAATTCTATATCATAATATAATAAGAATTTCAAAAACGAAATATTCTACATTGTTTTATGCTGTTATTTTGTATTCTAAAGGCCCAGTTCACTTTTCACTGATCTGTGTACTTACTCGGCTATATTATTTTTAATGCATATTATTAATAATAAGATTATATGCTTTTCAGGTACTTCGTTCAAACAAATGTTCTGCCATGGTTCTCTGATTATGCTTATGCCTCAGGTACAGTAGAAAATTACTTATTTTTACTAATTATAATTTTTAAAAATTCATCTGCATATCATGCTTATTCTCTCCAGATATCAACTTTAATGTATAAAGTTAAACACTTTCTATATACGTATCTCATATATATTCAGATTATTTCTAAATTAAGAAAAGTGTTAGCCTTTCAAAGTTTGCTTTTTACTGCATGATGATCAAAGGAACTTACAGTAAAAAGACAGCTCTTAACCTGCGGCTGATAAGAGAAAACTTCCTTATAACCAAGAAGGTCATCAAGTTTCAATCGAAGAAAAAGTAATTCATTGAAATCAAATGATCGGATCGTTTTACGTGTTCAATTCTAAACAATTCCTAGAATTGCAAAAAAAAATTATGCATATACATGGCATATCTTCTCTTTCTGATTTGTGTGTGTGTGTGCGTGCGTGCTGTAAATTAACACCTTTAATATATCTGCAAATATATTCTCGAACATCGTGTTAAACTTTCTGAAAATTATGATTTTTAATCTTGAGTTTTCTCAATTTCATTAAGGTTATTAATCAGAATAAAAGTAATTATCTAAATAAATTTCCTGATGCAAAAACAGTAAATACTTCATTGTTCAGAATGAATGGATAATTTAAAATCCTGAATAACAAAAATCCCGGATCAAACATTATATATACGAAATCGAAAGAGTAGTTACAGTATTTAAAAAGTTAGAGTTCACTTATATATTACTAATGAAACGCGACAGTAAAGACGTCTGCTTCTTCTTTTTACTACCCTTTCAAAAGATAGTTAAAATTGTAAGCGCAATTATTATTTTCTTCGTGTCCTAATTCATCAAGAAGTGCTTCGTTGTGTGTTAACTGATCCGAGATATTCGCCTTTTTTCTAGTATAAGTTCGATTTACATAGTCTCACAATACATTTTACGATTTCGTCGTCATTCAGTATTTCATGTACTTCTTAATTATTGTTTTTGCTTAACAAGTTCACTACTTACTTCTAAACATTTTCGCATTCATATATTCCATGCAAAATATTCAAGATTGGAAATACAGATTCACCAACACTGTCTTCTAAATCTAGAAATTTCTCATTACTTTGAAGTAATTTTTTTTAATCTTTCTTAAGCTAATTTTTAAGTGTTTAACTATGTTTCCTGGATAACCCACTATTCGGTTTATCAACAGAAAAACGGAAAAAAAAAAGCGTAACCCACCTTAATTTCAAAGATGAAAATAAGAGCCATTTAAATGCTATAGTTTAATTTTTTTTTAAATCTTAAGATATTCGTTGGTAAAAAAAAACTTATAAAAATATAGATTCAGAAAGTAGCAATTCAAGTTCATGGTGCAGTTGGCACCTTTTAGCTTAATTGGTTGTGAAGCTAACTCTTCGACACATTGAACTGGTCAATAAATCAAGCATCCTAGACTGGAGTGATGCTGAAAACGTGACACTAACTAAATATAGTTTCGCTCATCCGAAGGCCTAAAATTTTCAATGACTAGAACGAGGGGTTCAATTTTAATTTGCATTCTTTAAGATTGAATAAAAGTGCAGAATGAAAAAAAAATGGTTTTGCAAATTACCATTTTCAAAATTGTATCGCTGCTTTTTTTTTTGTTTTGTTTGTTTGTTTGTTTAGATATCAACACTATAAATATTTCCTAATTTTTAGGTTAATTTTCAGTTTTTGTAATCAATAATAGACTGGAATTAGATTTTGACTAATCCAAATTTTAAATCCTGTATTGTATCAATTAATCAGACATGTTATGATCTATTTTCAAAATTTATGTTTTAAGTAGTAATACAAAAAGTAAAATTTAAATATTCTCAATTATGAAAAGCTAATTTTTCCATAAAAAAGTCTTAAAATTTAATATAAACAGCAATTATAATTATTTCTAAAAAACGTATAAATTCTAATATAGTGGTTAATAGTATCTGCTACAAAGAAGCGCTTCGACCTCATAACATTCTACATAATTTGGTTCATTAGGGCAAAACATTTTTGAGTCATCTCGATATAATATTTTGGAATCTTGGAATTTCATAAATAATTGGGTTGTTTTACTTTATAAAGTTAGGTGACGAGTCAAAATAACATAAAGGGAAATTAATTATCATCAAGTACGTAGTAACCCAGTGCTAAAGTTGTTTATTTGTTACAAAAAGTGTACCAACATGGAAACTTTTGTATTAGCATTTTCTGAATCAGTCCTAATTAATAAATTACCCCAGTAACCTGGGATCGCTTATAAGTTTCGAGATATTCAATTGCGGCGCGACAGGTTAAAGTTAATAAAATGCGCGGGAAGGTCAAGTCAATGGTTCAAAAAACAGTAGGGAGTAAAGTGTTTCCATTTTCGGTTCTACTAAGCTTCCGGTTTCCGCATTTACTAATCAATTCACAGCAGTGGGTTCTAAGGAATGGTATCAAAGCATTTGCCTTCAGACTCAAAATGCCTTTTAACAGTTAGTAAGCTTTAATGGAATAATTTATATTTTTACTTCTTTTCCCGCTGACAGATTACTACGAGGATGAACAAGGTAATGATGGCAAGGCAGCTCGCCAAAACAAGACCAGGGCACGACCATGCGACAAAGAATTTACATTGTATGAAATGCGACCCACCGATGCTTGGGGACAAACAAAAGGCGTCATTCCTAACTGCAGTTCGATTGAAGATTGTGATAAGTAAGCAGACTTAACAGCACCTTTTCAAATATTTTTAATAAAACAATGTCTGTAACTTACCAATGAGAAGCATAACATTATTGCCTTTATGGAAGTTAAAATGTTCTTTTTTTGTGGTTTTATTTTTTCCTCTTAATTATTGGTGCACTCAAGGCAAATTAAACTATGGCTAAGAGTGCATTAATGTAAAAACGTTATTCTACTTATACCAAACAGCGCTTTGTTTCCTTCGCTACACGCCTTAGAATGCACCTAGGATTTTTTTTTTTAAGCAAATGCATCCTTTTTTTTCAGTGTGAATGAAATACTACAAAACTATTTCATTTTTTCGAAGGTGTTTGTTTCAATCACTCGCAAATGAAATATTTGATGTTTGCGAAATCTCTTTTTTCTGAAAGCTTTCTTAAAGCTATAGAAACTTCACTGCTGTTTCTCTTCAATGGAAACATGAAGACAATAAGATACCTACTCTAAAATTAGTTCATCTTGCACATATTGACGAATTTCATGAACACAGAAATAAAATAAAGAACAATGTGTATTTATTAAAAAAATTATATTTTCAAACAAATATATTTACTCCTTTATTTACAAGTTCCAACATAAAGGGAACCCTCTTGAATCAGCTATCACATTTGCTTCCATCTTTAAATTCATTGTTTCAATTAATATGTTGAAAAGTTTCTGCTGATGGCTCTTGAAGAGCTAAATGTCTTCCTGAGAATCAATTTGATTAATATATGAAGTTAATTTGAAAAATCGTCAATTGAACTGAAAAAGCTACTCTCTACTTGGATGGTGCACGATCATTTACTGGTTCGTGCTATGTAGACAATATAGGTAAAAGAAGAAAAGGAAACTCTGTAACTACGGAGCATCAGTTGGAGTTGGTGGATGACGCCATTATTCTATATTTCCATTCCAGGGGAAACTCATGGTTCACTGTTCATATAGTTTATTTTTTGACATTCCAAAATGATTCTGCTTTGTTAGCTAGAAAAAATATTTTTATAAAATAGAAAATTCCCAAGTTTTCGGTCCCTTCCTAAATATTTCATTAACTGTAAAAAAGCAACTAGATAAGTAACCACACTAATTTGTAAGAAAGTTCGCATGCTTCTTTCTTATTAATTTCAATTTTTTTATTTATTCTGCATTTTAATAACTGTTCAAGCTATTACTGTTTATTCTAATTATTTAAAGATAAACCAGCTGCTTTCAGAAATGGAAGTTTTTTTCAGTGTAAGAAGACATACATAAACTCGCAATAAATGTTTATATATATATATATAATATAGGTTTCAATTATTATTTATTATAAGGTTTATTCATTATAAGTGTTCTATAATTTGTAGGGGAGGTCAGGTTGCACTGATGACCTATTTTGACAAAGCAGTGCCAACATCAAATTACTGTGAATAACTGCCAGAAAGTAACTCTGAAGCATTTTCTTCAAGAATATTATTTAACAAATCCTTCGTGAAGCCATGTGATTGTATGTATGAGCCATAAATGCGATCTCCCACAATGTCAATCTAAACGATTGATATTGAAGTATTGTTGAACACCATGTTACCTGATTGCTTACCTGTGTTTAACATTCCCATGAGCGTTAATAATGTGCAATGGCTACAATATCACCTAAACTATAAAAAGCAATTATCGCTTTGTTCTTTACTGTTTCAGCGATCTCTCTAGCAATCCTATGTTTTGTTTGTGTCTCTATGTTCCAATGTTAATTTTTCTTGTGGTTCTTAATCTCCCTGAAAGTTACTAAGCAGTAATTCTGAAATCTTTCTAAGAATTTTAAATAAGAAACAAAATTGTTATAAGTGCGACGTACATCTGTCCACTTTATGTATGAGAAGAAATATATTGATCAAAATTTACAATTTTAATTCAATTTTCTTTCATTGAAAGAAAGAAGGATAGTTATTTAAAAATTACTAATATTATAAACTCTGAGAACAGTTTAACACACATCCTAATTAAAAACTATGGAGACTATTGGAAGTAAAATAAATATTTATAAAAACTCCTACTTGAGAAACTGCAGTTAAGAAAATAATGATTAATCGTCAGACATTCCATTTTTCATGCTTGATTTAATGCAGACCATTTTACCCAGTATCGGAAATGTTACTACGACGATCAATCATTATTTTCTTAACTGCAGTTTCTCAAGTAAAAGTGCTTTTTATAAATATTTGTTTTATTTCAAATAGTCCCCATGGTTATTAATTAGGATGCGAGTTCAACTGTACACACCGAGGGTTGATATTATGAAATTTCTGAACAGTTTGTATTAAGTCAATTTCATTTAAATATCCAATTCATAGAACATCGAATAAGTTCTGTTTAATATAATTAGGCTTAAGATTAACATTAGGCCTTAAGAAAATAAAATGGAACAGTCTTGAAAATAACTTTTTTATGCGTCTTGAGAAAATAAAAGTAAAATCGTTCTAGAATATTTTTAAATGGGGTATTTAAATGGCAGTTACTAATTTTTCATTTACATCATAGTTATAGAAAAAAATTTAATTTCCATGTGAATTTATTTTTTGTTGGCTTCAAACAGCTGGCGACTTAAGATTCAGGATTTGACTTCATATTTTTAAGTTTCTTCTTTTTAATCATGGAATTTCGCAATTTGATTTTTTACTCACTGCCTGATTTGCTAAAATTTTGAAATTCCGTACATCTTTGTAATAGTATAAAAGTTTAATACTTTCATAATTTAATCATCAGTTAATTAATAAATCAATTAAATGTTACTTCTAAATCAGAGTATCCATCTACTTGTGGATTTCAGAATAATTGTAGTAATCATTTTTTTTTTAATTTCTTCAATCTGGTATTTGATAAATTTCAAAGCTTTTAAAAGCACACTTTCGTAATAACTGTTCTGAAATATAAATCTAATATCTGGAAATCAAAGCAAAAATTGTAAATGTGGAAGGCGATCAGAACTATATTATAAAGAAATTAAGAAGCTAAACTAACTAAATTCCAGTTTACAACATAAATTCCAGTTCACAACAGAGATTTTCTTTGATTTAACTCCAAATTTTTGATATAAAAAAATTGCTCAGTGCATTTTAAGACGCTAGTAAAAGCGTACTCTTCAAATAAGATTTATTTTCATTACAAAGTTTTGATTTAATTCATTTGTATATGATGAAACATCCGATTTGTGCGTCGAAATATTGAATATTTGATATTTAAATTTATAACTATAACAAGATTTTTATTCAACTTGGCCACTATATTTTTTTGTCATTTAAATTAATCATCTTAGGTATTCATCATTTTCTCATATGGATTTAAATTACAAAAAATGTATAGTTATTGCAGTGCTTTTATTTTCATGTAATTAGGCGGTTAAATATATTCATTGATGACAGGATTAAATTAATTTTTATTTCATATAACTAGTTAAACAGCCAATTTCTTTATAAAAAAATAAAGATAAAAGTAAAAGGCTATAGGACAAATGTGGTTTTGTTGCGTATTACAGTTAGAAAATAATTTATTTCAAGAAATGACTTTGATACTCTTAAAAATCATGTGATTGAAAAGATTTATTCAGACTGGTAAATTTATAATAAAGAATATTCTCTCAAAAATATGTTACTGAAGAAATATGTATCTACTGGGAATGAACAGTAAATCAAATATACGTTCTTTTACAAAAGATATAATGTTTTACAAAAATATTTTACATGCATTTCATAAGAAGGAAATTCGTATAAGCTTGTAAAAGAATTTTATAAAAAGGTGTTTGCTTTGTCTTATATATATATATATATTACGGTATATGCTTATATAGTATATATGTTATGTGATTAATCGGTTAATATCAACAACAACCAGTAAAAATAATTAATCGGTTTATTATGTCGACTGTTTATTATTAACAGGTACATTACAATGAATCCGATATTATTAATAATAGCATGTATATATATAATATATATACACTATGTACTAAATGCTATTTCAAATATGTACTATTAAAAATAAACAATATATTAATAGTAATAGGTGTACTATTTCAAGCACAAAGTGTTTTTTTATTAAATCCAATCAATGCTGTAACAAATCAGCTAGAGCAAATATCAAACGTTCTCGATGAAAAGTTTTTAAATAATAATTTTATATAGCTAGCTTAAGTAAATTCATCGAATTATAATATTATTAAACAGTTGCCATTACTTTATTAGCACTTTTAGCATCGGTGTTTTTGAACTTCAAGTATTGCAAGAATCACGGAAGAATGAGGCTTTAATTTATCATCTATTAATTGGAAACTACTTAATTACCTACCATGATACAAGTAAACTGTTTATATTCGATTCCACAGTTGACCTTCCGAAACTGATCGCAACAGAAGTAAATAAGAGGGTGTGTATATAAAATATGAAAAATCTAAAGAATGTCCCCTCTTTCCTACAGGAATTACATCGTACAGATGGTTCCCTACACCAATTTAATGATGCTGGTCACGTACAGCGAGGAGTGTTCATGTGATAATAGCTCACTGACTGAATCCAATACACAACCCCTGGAGCTAGAAGAGGTGATTTATGATGAGGATGAAAGATGCTACAGAATGAGGAATGGTACACTCAGAAGATTGCCTGAACCATGCGTCCACCATCATCCAGAAGTAAGCACAGATTTCTGTCACATCAATTCAGGTGGCATCAAATAATTTCGTTGCAACAACTCGTATCGGCAAACTCTTAAATTTCCACTTTTTTATATGAAAATCTACTTTTGTTCTGAATTATAGACATACGATTTCACTTGTGACAATTAGAAAAAACGGCGGCTAAAGCATTCTTTAGTTTTATTTTTAGTATTTCATAAATCAATGTTAAAAAGATTTAAAGGGAAAGGAAAGTATGAAACTATTTTCTGCATGTTTAATTTAGTTTATATCTATATTGACATACCTTTTTTGAAGCTATATGAGGGCTACCTTGGGATGGGTCAGATAACGAATACGACAATTTCTTCTCCAAATTTAACATTATACGAGCAAGAAAATCCTGTTTTATGCCACATACTCCAAATTGAATACATTTTAACCCTAAATTGCGCTGCTAAATCATATATATATCACATACCCTTCTATTTTAGATCAAATAACTTAATAATGAATGGACAAAATAATTTCACATTTTTGAATTCAGTTAAGAAAGATATTACAATTTCTTAAAATCTTTTAACAATTGATTTAAACATTTAAAATTAATTTTTGTAAATTATTTTTCCCAACTTCTTCATGCTCATAATATCGCATTTAGATCTACAGTTTTAAAATTTTAAAAATATGCAATGAAGTGTTATATTTTAATAACTAGAATGTATTAAAACTTTTTAATTCCAGGTGCGATGTTAATATTCGGGACTAAAAAAAAAGTACTTCATTGTTCGCAAACAGATTATCATCAGTCATTATTTTATAAAGTACCCTTTGTATAAAGCGAATTGTGCGTTTAGTTATTTAAAAAGTTTTGAGCGGCTTTACAGTTGCATTATCATTTTAATGAGTTTTTAGACATGTTTTGACTAATTAAATAACTTACATACAACATTTTGATTTGATATAAAAAAGTTTTAATAAAATTCTTTAAAATATTTTTAAATAATTAATTTTAATTAAAAATAAGAACTTAAAAATTACTTATAAGCAGTAAATACATGTTTGCGTTTTTCCTTTTTGTCCAAGTGGAAAATTGATTTTTTTGAATTATGTTGTTTGTAATTATTCATGCAAACTCGCACAACTTCTTTGAAAAAATAAAAATCGTGCAATATAAGTTTAAACTACGTATAGAAAACAAATTACATAGTTCAGTTTATGCAGAAAAGGAATCTTCTCTAACTGGGAACTGTAGGAATAAGTCTTTATATAAAATATCACGTATAGAATTATTCACACGTAATTTTTATTAGAACTTTATGCAAAATATCCCATTCTAATCTTGGTCCAACGTCTAATTTCTAAACAGTTAGAGATAGGCCTTTTTCCGAATAAAACTATGTGCCTTAAATATTGTAAAGAATTATATTTAGTGTTTTAGTCAATAAATGGACGGGTGGAAAAAATAGGGAATCTAACTTTTTATACAGTCCCCTGGTCCTATTATTCATATTTAATACAATATTTTACGAAAACTAACATTTTAAACAAAAAACATCTACGATCAAGAGTTATCGAATGATAGAGCTTTGATTATCACTGATTTAGAACATTTCAATGTCTCCCTCACGGAAGAAATTTAGTCAGTGGACTTCCATTTCTCAAGATGGCTTTTGATTGGTTTAAAACAGGGATAATCAAAGCTTCATAATGCGATTACTTGTAGGCAAAGAAGAAATACAACTTTTTTTTATATTTTTGTTTGTTTGTTGATTTTACTTATTAGTGTAACAAAAATATTTCATTAATTATGGCTAATATAATTGGAGGATTGTATGAAAATTTTGAATCTGAAATTTTGACTGTAGTATTTATTTATTGAAACAACATAAAATCTTCATATCATTTAAAGTATTTTTTCATTTGGAATTATATGGCTGCCTTTAACGTTTTAAAAATTGCATATAATACCACGATTAGAGTAGATATCCTCTGTAAAGTGCCACATACAGAATTATTAGCAGAATCTATTTTTTGCAGGAGGGCAGCATTGGTCAGCAGTGTGGACTGGGGTCCTTACTTCGTGCTTCCATTTACATAGTCGTGGGTGCCTTGCTCCTCCGTCTGCTATGAAAATTCCTGGCGTGGCCTTTGTAAAATCTCGCTAACACGACATATCGCTAATCACTCAGAGATTGCAATTACATGCCTCCTGGATTTGAATATCATATCCTTTGTGAAACCAAAAATGAAAAATTCTTAAAACATTCGTCAGTTGAAAAAACAAGCAAAAAAAAATTCACAAATTAGCAGGACTGTTGCCGTCAACTCCATGGATTGGTTGCATCTGCAGAGACAGTGCCACATTCTCTTAAACAAAGGAAGAAAAAAAACTACCGGCTGATTTTGTAAGGCTATCTCACATTCTATGGGCAGGTTTCCTTTACCTCAAATTCAGCTTTCAGAAAGATTCCGATTCAATTTCCAAATCGATTTTTAAATTATGGGATCTCTTTTTTTCAGTGGAAATCATCGTTATTAATGCATATCATAGGCCACAATTCTCGATGGATGTATAGTTTGAAAATATACATACATATATATGTATATATATGGAGGAGGAAGTTGCTGCCAAAAACAGAACAACCCTTTCCTCTGATATCAATTACACATTGCTCATGTGTTTTGGTCTCTTAGCCTTCTTCAGTATTACTCACCAGCAGTTTTATACGTAGTTAAAATGCTTCTGTTAGTCGCAGGCGCATCTGGTGTATTTTTTTCCATGTTGCACCTTTACGAGCACAACTGATTTTTTTTTCACCAACTGCAATTCAGGCATAAATCTGAGTTTTCAGATAAACTAAATAGAAACGTATCAATGTATGATTTCTCAATCCTTTTTCAAGCTTTTAAAACCTGCATATCGTTGTTGGCGCTAAAGGTAAATACTTGATGCGAACTGACCAAGTTTGAACAAGTTTACCGAGTCCAAAGCTTTGCGTAGTAGTTAACGTTTGTTCCATTTGACCACGAATTCACTAATCGAGGATAAACATTTGTTAGTAATGTTTTGTGATGTATTTGTTAAGTTTTTATGATAGTGTATAAAATATTCAATTATTGTAAGTAATTATATCATTCTTGTAAAACATCAAAATACCTTTAGTCATCTTAAGCAATCCAGCCTTGAGCAGATGTTTCTCTGGCTGTTGTATTTTATCAATTTCATTGAAATTAGGTGGTAGAATTAGGTAAAAAAAACTAATTATGCATACATTATGCGTCATATCATTCACAACTGATTGTAATGATGTGAAACATATCCCAAATTTTTAATATCAAAGCGATACGTCCAAAGATAAATTGTAGAGAGATTAATGAGTGGAATGATCTGTCGACGCACAAGTTAAGTATCTGCGCCACAGTTCTTACTTAATTATAACTAATCAGTCAACACTAGACCACTCTGTGCATATAAATGCTTAAAATACTACATCGTTTCTGAGGCACCCACGTAATATTTTATTCTTTTCTTGGAGAAATTTAATGGAGTATGAAATTGTCACGAATCATATTGATAATATCCTTCATTAGTCATCCCTTTGCTGTTTACAAAACATTACTATTACATAAATTCCAAGAAAAGGAATATCCTTCAACCTGCTTAAAAAAGGAATTATTTTTCTAATTACTATTTCTTCTGCGTTGCTTTAAAACATTTTGAACAAAACAGGTATTGAGGATAACTGAGAACATCGTATCCAAAGAACTGCTATGCACAAACTAGTAAATTTGCATCATTTATGAACTGTAATTCTTATATTTGATGAATAGTAAATGCTATTCTCAAAATGTTATTTATCTACTGTAATCTAGATTTTTTACTTTCTTTCGTTTTCAGTTATAAACACAATTTTTCGTTTCAATTTTTAGATATTAGTCAAAGTAAAAATGAGTAGATTTTTACTGTAAAACATTAAGTTGTTTATTTTCTCATTTTGTTAGATGAAATAAATAAATATTAAATGTTTGCTGTTGTAATAAATATGAATATTGCTCGATACTTCCGCGATTAAAGAAATGTCTGACACATGAACTTTTCATATTTGAATAAAATTGTTTCTTTCCCTAAACTAATGTTTTCACCTTAAAATTACACACATTGTTTTTCTAATAATGTCAATGTAAAAATGGCTGTTTGTTATTTCATAAATGTAAAATAAATGTTTGCGAAATCATTAAGGTATGTTTAAGACCCTATCGTCGGATGTTCTGTTATTGTGAAAAGCATTCTACAAATATATGTATATGCACTTACCCAGTGCTTAAGTCATATCCTTGTTCTGTTATCTTTTTTCTGCTGCAGTGCTTCTGCTGATATCTCTTGCGTGCCCGCTACGTTAATGTTCTTGATCGTACTAAGTCATATCGTGAACACGATGTTTAGTATTTTTAAATTTATTTTCAAATATATTTTCCTCCCAAAGCTGTTATTTTGTGACATAAAAAATGTGTTTCTTTTTATGCCTTTTATATGTTTCGGCGTAGCATCTCGAGTCTTTCTCATGAGATAAATCTAAAAATAAAGGAATGTTTTCAAATTTTTATCTGCGTGTGTGTTTTCTTTCTTTTTCTTTAAATTTAAATTTATAGCATATTTTTACATACCGCTTAAATAGCTTGCGAGTAACCGCTTGTAGTAGGTAATAGGTCATTTGACACCTAAATGATGACCTAGTAGTAAGACATCGGTCTGGACCAAAAGATTTCTACAATTATCTAACGTGTATGTACACTTGGGGCTTGTTAAATATGATATTAATCAATTGTTTTCTAGCTTGTTTTACATGGAAGTTTGGATTTCTGATCACAATGAAAACTATGAAGTCCGTTGCTTTATAACGGGATGTCAATGCATCTTAAGTAAAGAGACAAATCCATCTTGCAAGTAATTTAAAATTATCAAGTACCTCAAACATTATTTTTTAATTTGATTTTATAAGGGCATTTATATTTAGAAGCATTTTGCTGCCAATAAGAGAATACATTTATTTTTATTGTTGAAAAATGGTAATTCTCTCAAAAGTCTACTGAGTATTGCGAAAAGTTAAAATTCAAATGTAAACGTTGAAAATCTTACTTCCAAATCCTTTTTCGATATAGAAGTTCAAAAGAAAATATTCAATTAATTATCACTTTAACATACTTTTATTAACTCGCTTTCTGCTCTGTCCGGCCCAAATTTTGCAACCGATTTTAAACTAACTTCCAGATGAGCTAGAGACTTTAAACACAGTTCAGAAGTGGATGACAATGTAATACGAATTCGCTATCTTGTCAGTCTATCTGTTTGTCTGTTCTGTGCAAATTTTGCAGCGATTAAAAACTTTCATTACCGACAGAGAATGCTATGCCAAGTCATTAGCTCATTGGGTAGTTAGTTTCAAATCAATTGTAATTTCACACATATAAGACTAAAAAGCAGAAAACAGTTATTTAAATAAAAAGAATAATATACCATGTTTTTGAAACAGATTAAAAAGTATAAAATAATTTCACCTAGTCCCAAACAGATCTATAACATACAGATTCTAACCCCATTGTCCTAAAAATTTGCGATTGTGAATTTCAAAAATTTACAACCACAAGTGTTCAGGACAATCTGTATGTGGTTATGATGTATGTGAAGTTAAGAGAAATTATTTCATACCTTTTAGACCATTTTAAAAATATGGTATATTAAAAAAAAATGTTGTCTGGCCAGTGATCAAAATTATGGAATTTTTATGTATCCCTTGCGTCGTTACAAACAAAGTAACTTATACATTTTAAATACATTGGTTATGTTTTCTTAACTGACATTACACTTAGCTATCCATATCATGTCGATTTATTAATCGAAATGCCACCAAATTTGTAAGTAGAACTAATGAAAAGATAGGAGAATTATTCTGTAAAAGCATTTTTAGTTCCAAAAGTTTCCGACTCGGGAAAATGTGACGTTGGTGGCATGAAACATAGAGAAAACTTCTAAACGCTGATATAGAACTATGTTAAAAAATTGCAATAAGCGTTTGAATGACTAACAAAAGAGAAATTGTAAAGCAATATAATAATATAACAAATTAGCTTTCTCTAAGAAGACATTAACTTTTTTCATGGTCATTGTTATCTTGGACTATATATATTGTCATGTACGCAACATTTTCTGCAGTTAAACTTAGCATACCGCCAGGAATGTTCATCACAATCTATGATATTTTGCTATATAATGAAGTTCAGAGCACCATCGAAATAGATGTTGGCGACATAAAATTTTGTATAGCACCACAGGATAAAAAAGGGGGTAACCATTCTTCTTCAAAGTTATATTCCGAAGCTGCTATACTTGTAGACTAATGTGAGGTGTCTATCCATCTTGCATAAAGGTAGCCGATATTATAAATCAGTGTTGTCCCCTCCTCAGTAAAGTGCACATGCGCTGAATGAATATCTCGCATCGGCAGAAAGAGTATACAGTAGCAAGTACTTATCAAGATGAGTCAATTCCGTCTTTTCTTTCCTCTGTGCATATGTGATCTTACTGGCGGTAACATTTCTGACTTAATGGGCACCCCCGGTAATGATTATTTGATCCAGGCATTGTCTCTGCTGAAGTATTGAATGGTAAAAAGGAGTTTTCGTTTTACGCTACTAGTACCACAACTGCACGTATCGAAAACTTTTGGAATTATTCTTTTTCTTGTGTTGACGTAATTTCCCTACTGAATTTGACAATATTTCGATAAATAGATTATGGTATGTATGGCTCGATTTATTTTCAGTTTTTAAAAAGCATCTAATACGATTAATATCAACAGAAAAAAAATTCAATACCTAACTTCAACCTTCTTTTCTAAAACTTCAATAGGCTAAACTTCGGTTCAAAATAAATCGAAAATATTAAACTTGCTTCTTTTTAGAAGTTTCAAATGAATAAAAAAAGACACAGTCACAAGGTTTGAACATAAAGAAGTTTTCTGCATTAAAAAATTAGTAAAAGTATATGTGGAAATAGTAAAAGCTTTATGAATTGCCAAGAATTTGCGAATTAGAGTAAGAGATTTATGGCACTTCACTTTTAAATTCTTGACAAGTATTAATCATTCTAAGAATAATCAAAGCCTGTATTCTCGTGATATAAATGACATTTGGGTTTTATCATTTATGAAAAATAATTGAATAACAAGCTTTATAAAAAGTGGAAATTAAGATAAAATCATGAAAAAGGTATTAAAATTTAGCTATGAAAATATTGTTGCCAAAACTATCAAAAAGATACGAGATCGACTTAGAATATTCTGTACTTCTTGATGTAACAAGGAACGTCCTAAATATTTCATAAATGACGTGCCCTTTTTTCTAAAAGAAAGTAAGTTTTCTAAACGATTAAAAAAGATTAAGGAGCATTTTAAAAATTAAAGTAGCTTATCAAAGAATATCATCACTTATAAATCATCCTAATAGTATTACAGAAGTAAATTTGTAAAAAGAAACAATTTAAATTTCGTCAGATAAAAATGTAAGAAAAATTCAGATTATTGATATTAATTTCATTTCAAATTGACTGAGATCGTGCAGATCCATATGTTAAGGACTCAAGTTTGGGAAAAACCTGATTTAGTTGGGCCATGTGTCGTAGAGAACCACAATGGAAAACTTTCGATTTAGTTCCGAAATTTATTGCAGTTTTGATGGATTGAGTTAGCTGTAACTGTCCATCACAACATCTCATGAATTAGTTTACCTCCCAATTTTCTCTCATATTTACTACTAGTTGTTATGTTTAGCTTAGTAGTATAATTAAGAAAATAGAATTTGGAAATTACTCCTTTTCTGGTGAGTGATTTTATTCAAAATTTGATTTAAAAGATCAACAGTTTTGGAGTAAAGATCATATACTAAAATTAAACCATCTGGCTTGTTGCGTCAAGTTTTTGATGTACTCATACATAAATCAAAAGACAATCAAATCTTTTGAGGATTGGGTTAAAATTTTAATACAGATTTGCAATTATATTGATATAATTATGAGCCAAATTCCACCGATCTGTCTCGTGACTTTTTTTCAGATTTACAGACGTTTAAAGCATAGAGATTTATCAAAATCTCTAGGTTGAATTTTTCGATGATAACAATATCTTTTCTTTTCATAAGAGATATAAGGATGAAAAACGAAAAATTCTTTTAAAAAAAAAAGGTGAAAACGGACAAAACTAGCATAATTCCTTAACCAAAGACATATCTAAGAGAAAATGACAATTACTGGATGGTTAAAATTAAAATATGCCTATTTAGAATATTTTAATTTAAACCATCCAGTAAATAGTGGGGAGAGCTTGTCTGTTGTTCAGAACATGTTGAAATGAAAGAAGTGAAAAAATTAAAAAATAAATTGTGGAGGAAGAGAAGCATAAGGTATTTTTTATATAAATTAATATATAAATTAATTATATAAATTAATATATTTCGTTTGTAATAGTGATGCATATTCAGTAAGAGATACCAGTAATATAATAGTAAAACAGATAATAACAATCGTCATAAACACTCAATATCTATTTAATTTATCTTTTAATACAAAAAAAAGTGATTTAAGTTGAAAATTGTCCTTTTTACCTTTTTTTACTAAATTTATTTCGCGTTTCGAACCGCATAACGTCGAGATTTGATTTTTTTTTTTAATGACAGCTTTTTTTTCCGCCTATTACGATGCTTGGAGCAGGCATCTAGCTAACTTGTATTTTATTTCATATTTTAGAAAAACATAATTCATTAAGGCTCTCTCTCGCTCTGCTTCCAGTGCAATAATTTTTGCTACGGCGCAATATCAGACATTGTATTTTCTATATAATATTCTTAAACATATAACCGCATTCGAGTCAAATGCTATTTCCTCTCAGCGGATTTGTACCTGAAAAGATTAGTTATAAAGTAAGAAAAAGATTTCCGTGGTTTCCTTTGTTTCAGTACTAAAATTGTCCCTAGTGATGACAAATATATTATCATATATAAAAGAGATAAATAAAGCAGGATGTAATGGTGTCTCTCTTTAATGGTGAAATAACAGCCGATTTCTAAATCGTGGCATCGTTTGTGGTAGGCATATACTTCTTATTTTAAAAAAAGCTTTGAATGACATAAAATGTATGTTTCAGTCAATAAATGTGCTGCTGGCTAATCGGAAAGCCTGGAATTTATGAAATCTCCTGTTCCTGTTCAGCAAAATAATTTTGACTAACATTTTAAGGATAAAAAACTCCATTCTTCTGCGGTCGAAACTTAACAGGGTTGTGAAGAGTTGAATTTCATTATTTTAAGCTGTTACGAGCAGGCATCGTTCGCTGATGGATTTTCCTCAAAACTACCCTTAAAATAGTCTAAAATTATATAAAATATGACCTTCGAAGCTTCATATCTTAGTCAATAAAGGAAAATTGTGAATCCTGTTTAAAATGTTAGAATGTCAAAAATATTTTACTAAATATTTGATATAACTTATATGAAATATTTATTAAAATTGTAATACTAGTAGAACCAGAAGGATGTATAAAAATTTGGATTGTCATTTTTTTTTCATTGAAACATTGACTCAAACATCACAAAGCATAATTCTTTCAGTCATTTTCAGCATTCTGTCAGTTAGGAGTATATCTATAACGACTTAGAAACTGGTTGTAGAACTATGAATAATATGAGCACACTTTATAGGCGGACACAGTTTAAAGAACTTGTTTGGAAGACAATTAAATACAAAATAGTAAATTTTTAATTATTATTTTTATTTATTAATATTGAAAAAGCTAAAAGAAGTAGAAAACTATAAAAAAAAATCACGACTTCACATTATTTTTTTCTGGTTACCTTAGTTATATCCCATTTGAGATCTTTCACTATGGTACCGGATATCCAGGAATAGCCAGAACTGCCCAAAAATTTCTCTGCTGATTTCGGAGAGAAGAGGAGTCCTGGTTCATAATATTTATCAAACATCCCGTATTATCCGGAATTTAACAAATAAATGAACGACTCATATGAAAAAATGGGTCATATTTAACTCTAACAAAATTAGAGAATATGCTAATTTTCAATTTCCTACTTTTGCTATATTTATAAAGCGACAAAAGTCCCACATTAGTAAAGACAATCCTGAATTTTGACTTTTTTGATGGGCTTAAAACTTTTGTCCTGTTCTTTTTATCAACAAATAATTCATAATATAAAAATATAGAGTAGATTTAATTTCGCTAAAAGTTTACATGTAAAGAATTCTCTTAATCCCCTTCGGAATGCAAAGAATATGGTCCCTCTACTACCATCAATAAAGATAGTACCATCCGAATTTTAAAAAAAAGTAATAGCAAAATATATTATTCAAATTTTTTAATATCTTCCGGATTTTTTTTAAAAAATGACAACTCTTATCGATTTTATTGATTCCGAATTTTTCTTTTTCAATCCCCCTGCACCTCTTCCGATTTCCGGCTTGTAAACACAGATTCCAGAATATCACTCTTTAAGGTTTAAACAGTTTGATCACTTTAATCATTATTCATGGTGGAATAAAATATTTCATATTTTAAGCACGTGAATTTCACGCGCTTGTTAACAAAAATGAATTCATTCAGAAAAATATTTTAAAACACACTGTTATTAAATGTTCTAAGAAGCAAAGTTTTTTATTTTAATTATTTTCTTTAACCTTATTTCTCACGCTCACTACCAGGTGGCGCCACTACTATGGATTCAAAATTTAATTTAATTTAATTTGTGATTGTCATTTAAATAAGTTCAAAAATATTTTAATTATCATATAGATTTCAGAAGGTTTCAAAATGTTGGCTCACAAACCCAACAGGAAGTGAATGAAAAATTGATTATAAAATCCCATTTTTACAAAAATGAAACAAGTCATATAAAATAAAAGTGCTTAGTCAAACAACATTTGTTTCACTTTTAGAAAACCAGAGCAAAGATAAATGAAAAAATTCAAACAAGTAAAGTATCTTTCTTTTTTAATTTTACGTGTCAACAAAATCAAAATTCCAACTGATGAAACGATTTTGTTTCTAAAACTATTTTTGAAGCTTAATCAGTTTTGCATCAATAATTCTACTTCAGAAACATAATTTTATTTCATTTTCACGTCATAAGGTTGATGTGAAGCTCTTCCCCAACTACTAGAAAATCTTTCAGCTTCGTTAGACAAAGCAGTTCAAAATAAAAACAATCAGAATTTAATATCTCAAAAAGGAATCTGAAGATGTCCTCAATACCCGTTATATTTTTCTAAAACTTGCAAATAAAAAAAGAAATAGTTAACATAAAAGAACACGCACACATTTTTTAATTACATTGAAATAAAGTAGGTCATTTAAATGAATGAATCAGGAAGGAATTTAACTTTGTGATATTTTCTAAATCACATTAGGAATCTAAAAGACAGCTAATTTAAGAGATTCTTTTAATTTAAGAAATTCAAACCTCTGGTCTGAAACATTGTAGCATGATAATGTTTTAGGTTCGATCAGCATGTTCTTATATCATTTTTAAATATTTACTTTTAATTATAGTAACAATTACATGTAAAATAAGATGTTTTTAATATTGTCGCAGTGTGCGTATATATAAAAGCAGTAGTTAAAACAATAAAAATTAATGTTGAAAAATATATTTAAAAATATTTTTCAAAAATTATCAAAATGAGAAAAAACAGAGTTTGTGCATGAAATTTGCATCAATGAAAGATTAATATTATTTTAACAATCCTTTGCAATTTTAATCTTTGCTTAAATATTAGTTCTGAAGTTCTTAAAGAAAAACTCTGTTATATTAATTTCTAAATATAAATTAAAACTCATTGAAAATATAAATTAAATTTTGAAAAACTTTTCTGATAAACAATCTTTTTCCCAATAAATAACAACGCCCCGAATTTTCTAGCTCAAAGTCAAACAATTTGTCAGATAGAGATTTTAGAAACATTTTTGAATTTTGAATGGCCTAGAATGAATCATATAATTTACTGATAGTAATCAACCTATAAACAGTATCATGTAAACATGTGTAAAAATATAGGCATTTTCTTTTCAAAATGCAAAAACATCCTTTTAAGAATGAAGAATATTATTTAATTGTTAGAAAGGCATTTGAAGAAAAAAAAAAGAAATTCACATTCTACACATTTTGTTTCGCATCTGTCATCTACTTAGTACTGAAAATATATAACATGGCGCGCATCAAAATAAAGCTCTAAATGAATAGGAAAAGTGTATGTTACTGAAATTCTACAAAGCGCAGAGTTACTTCTTCGAATTTTAATTACATGAAACTTCAACAAACATATTTTATTATACACTATAAATTTTGTATCAGCAGCACTGAAATATGTGTATGCTGAATGAAAACATTCTTATACTTTCTTAATTTGAATTGTTTCAATTCTAGATAAAATTAAATCCATAAAACTGTCTTTTAGAAATAAATATTTTGTTGAATTCTCACCCGCTGATATCCATAAATTATTCAAATATATATAATTTATGATATCATTCGTAAAATATAAAATGTGTATAAAAAAATAGGAAATTGTAACATTTCGCCATATTTCTACTTTCCAAATTCCGTTTGGATCATCATACTTAAATATCGGTACAAATTATACACTGTAACAATTTTGGAGGAACTTTAGAATCCTGATTCTGATATTGTAAAATATCCCAATAGTTAATCAGAAACATGATGAAAAGCATACCGAACGATTACCACTCATATATCCGAATCAAAGGTCAGCCAAGATCTCAAAATTCACTACCGATGATGTATGAGCCAACTTTCTTGTTGTGCTTGTATGACAGTATTATATAACATCCCCACCCCCTCTGCCTGTGTGAGCGTGTGCGTGCCCAATGAACATTTTAATTTAAGTGATGATTACAATAAATGCTTGATAACGCTTATTAGAGTGACGACTTCTCTTAATTAGAAACATTTAGATTTCCAAAAAAATTATCGTAATTTAGCATTTTTGTTTGATAATTTTGCAAGCATGAGGTCTTTTAATTAACTTACTTTAAAAATTTATCTGAAAAAATCATAAAAATTTAACAAATTCGTTCAGCATATCGAAGCAGTTGGGAAAAGTCAGATAACTGCTTTCGCAAATATTTTATCAATGCAATCTAGTTGTGATGATGGTCACTGGGGGCAAAATGACCGGATATGGTTGGTAATGTAATGAAAATGCGCAGTGGGAATTTTTGAATTTTTCTCGACCATTTCTAATTGTAATTATAACTGGATATCCAAACTTAAGAATGATTTTCGGCAGAAACTCTGAGTGGACGAATGTTCAGAGAGAATTGTGATATGAATTTTTCTATACATTCAAATTCCTGAATACGATAGACCCATTACTGGGAATTTTAAATAGCATTCGTGTTTTTCATGTAAATATATCTTTGTTTTTGGTTGAATAGCTGAGAATGCCTAATAATTTCCAAATTACTTTAGTACTCTGCATCGTGAGCAGTTCTCCTATAAAGAAGAAAGTTTGATCAGAAGTTGTGAGTATTGGCAAATCAATTTACACTTTTTCTTTTTTCCCAAATAATATCTTTTATTAAAGTTCAATTCTATGCTTGTTTCACATACAAAAAGAAAGATAGAAGATACTATATGCAAATATTTTTATGTCGGCAATTGCATTACCAGCATGCATTTATTCTATGAGAACTCTTGATAAAAAAATGAAAAATCCACCAATTTATTTCCATTATTCCACCATTTATTGTAACAAATTTCTGAGACTATGTCCCAGATAGGCTCCAAAATTTTCTCGGTAAAGTTGGTCAAGCTGCATTAAAGTTCTTTTCTGAAGCCATGCAAGGACTATATTGGAACTGATTGCTTTTTGAGCTTTGTCAGATAACGAAGTCAGTAAGTGAGCAAGAAAGTTATTTTCAAGATAAATTGTTATTTATTTTGTGCAATTAATGAAATCAAGAAAAATTGTGTAGATTTCCGAAAAATTCTTAATGTTTTTTCTTTAAATTTTTCTAAAGGACTAATAATGTATAACATAAACTTTAGCTCGAAATATTATACAATATCTGTATTGTTTTAAAAGGCTTTATTTTGTGAAATGGCATGTCCATATTTTTATGTTTCCACAATTTTCTTTATTGAAATTATAAAAGGAAACAAAGCTAAAATAATCTATGTTTTTAAAGAAATCTATATAAATTCCTTTTTCAATAAAATGTAGTATTTCTTTAAATGTAGTATTAGTCTTGATATAAAGATGTCTGGACAGATAAAAATCTGCAAAATTTCGACAAAAGTACTTTTAAATATACGTATGAAATTCAATAGACTAAACACTGAAAGAGAATATAAAATTAAATTTTTAAAAAAAAGAAACAAAATAGTGGAATTGTCGGAAGAATTTCTTTTTTACTCCAAAAATTTATTCTTATCCTTAACCTCACAAATGTTATGCATTATAAACAATTATATTTGTAATCTCTAATTAGAATTATTAGATGAAGAATATTAAGATTATTAGATAATTTAATGAAATAAGATTCTGAAAATTAAAGTTACATCATAATTTTAAAACTCATTATCTAATAACCGTTATCTAATTCGTGAATTTTGAGGGGGGGAAGGGAAGCTACAGGTTAGAGAAAATAGAAATCCATTGAGAGAAGCATTCAATTCCAAGCGCAATTCAAAAGAAATTTCAACATGCTTTTTATGAAAATTTTTACAATGAATTTCTTAACAGCCACTATCATTTGTAAAAATTATATAACCAAGCAAAATCAGAAAGAAATATTACGAGCTCATTAAAAAAAAACTATTTTCAAAAAAAAATAATTTTATAATAACCCTGTTTGCCTTTACTTTATAAATACATCTTTTCAACAAATTCAACTCCATAAATAACTTTTAATTTCAAATTTAAACAATATAAATAATTTAACCAACCCTTTTGGACAATTTCCATTAAGTAGATTGTGTTGAAAACCTCTCACGGGTTAAGTTTTCGAAACCAAGCTCGGTTCAAATAATATTTTTTTTTTCATTTTATTACAGTGATCTCAACCACAACAATTTAATTTTCAATAATATTCTATCGTGTTTAGCGGTCAAAGTGAAATTTATGGAAATAAAACTAATTATTTCAATAAACGTCGATTGGCTAGCCGCTAGAACTAAGTTATGAGTCTGAGTCGCATTTTTACAAGCGCAAAAGCAGACAGATCGAGAAACACGTTGATCAGATTTGACCCATATTTTGATAGATATCTTCAGTTCAAAGAAGTCCATTTGTCGAATTACATGTCTAGCTCATTGCGTTTTCGAGTTTTCATACTCACATTCATGTAAATGAGCAAACAATCATTCTGTTCTAATTCAAAATGATATACAGATGTTTGCGTAGTTTGTTGCGTTTTTAGTTTTGCATTATTTTACAGACCGACAGAAAGGCAATTTCAAAGATTGTCTTTCTGGACTCTAAGAGGTCTAAAATGTGCAGATTTATCAAAATATCGAGGTTAAGTTTTTAACAATAATAATGTTTTCTTCCTGTACTTCATAAAGTAAAGAATATTTCGTAAGAAAATTTTTTAAATTCATAAGTTTCGTCAGATATATCTTTTTATCTTTCCTCTTTTCGTCATCTATCTTCTCAATGTCCTAAAATAAATATCATTGAAAATTGATGTTCTCGTTGATACTGTTTGTTTGTATGTTTGCCCATAAATGCATTGAATAGGAAAGAATAAATCTAAACTTGTACTAAAAAATTTATTTTAAGCTCTATTTTCTGATATTTCTTATGCAATTAAAATTCGTTTTTGTAATTTATTGATAATTTTAAAAATCATCTTAGTTCTGGTTTAGAAATATTAACAATAAGCACTCAGAAGTTATTACATTAAGGGCCCCACATTCGTATTATAATCCTTAGAAAATTCCCAATTTTGTTTAACTTCATTTTCGTTAGATTTAAAACTCCCATTTATTACATAAATTGATGGTTCCATAAAGATTAATCATCTATATCATAAGTTATTGTAAACAAGCGTATAAATTACAGAGCTAAAATAACGGTAAAATATTGCCATATTCATCCATCCACTTCAAACAAATCATTGAGGAGGATTGCAGAAATAAGACGAAACAAGAAATAATTAACGATAAAGGAAATCCAAAAGCGTGCTCTGAAACCAAACAACTTTTTAAAAATGCGTGGCAATGCACTTAACCCATTTTAAAAATTCAACAGTGTAAGAAATTTATTTATTCTGACTTTTAATGAAGGACACTCAGACAATTTAATTGCATCTGTTTTCGAAAACATATTCATGTTGATACAAAACAAAATTGTAAAAAAACTCGCAGCTTTTTTTTAACTGATGGAAGTTACTTTGGGTTACTTTTTGGAATAACTTTGACTATGTATTTATTTTTAGGCGAAAAAGAAACATTTACTCAAACTTTAAATCATGTATAGTAACTAAAGGATGAAATTTCCCCGACATTACCTCGCATTCTCTCTAATCAATGTTTTTGTGTATTATCAAACCGAACCATTGCCGAACATCAATACCGAAAGAGTGTGTCATAGTGTGATCATTGGCGGATTTTTTACTTTCTCGGATGCGAAGTATAGAGGAAGTATTTTAATCATCAAAAAATTCGAGATTTTGTCTAATTTCCTTGTTTTAGACCTCCCTGAGCTCAAGAAACACATTTTTGGCATTATGTCTTTCTGTCTGTCTGTGAATATGATAACTGAAAAACTTTTTGAATTTCAAGGTATACAGATTTTAGACCAAATTTGTTGATTTCAATCAAAATTTGAACAGAGCAAGTTTTTCTGACTGGCCGTTCAAGTACAATTGAACTCGATAATTACAAAGCATAAAGAGGTAGATACATAAAATTTGGTATACAGATTTTAGGCCAAATCTGTAGATTTCAATCAAAATTTGAACAAAATCCATTTCGAGTAAATTCTGTATGGCCGTTCAAGTACAAATGAACTCGATAATTACAAAGCATAAAGAGGTAGATACATAGCATTTGGTACACAGTTTCAGAACCTAAGATATAGATTCTTGTCAAACTTTGCACCAAATCTTTCAAAGAGATGTCCGTCTGTTGATATGTATTTTCGTGTGAATATAAACTCAACTTAAGTCAATGAAATTCCGTATGAGATCTTGTGACTACAACTGTAGCTCCGTGTAAAATTTTGATTTTATTCTATAGACAAAAACGCGTCCAAAATATATATTCGCACGATATATTCAGTAAAAATGTTAGATTCCTTTCTATTTTTCTTAACTATTGTTCGCTAATACCATGCAAGGCATTTACGGCCTTGCCCAAGGTCTATAATTTTATTGGAGTGTATGCGAGAAAATTTCAGGAAGACCACTCCCAATATGGGATTTTTCCCCCTTTCTTTTTTTCTTTTTCTGCGATTAATTGCTGGGATACAGCTACATGAAAAACTAAAACCAAATATATATTTTGGACATTTTTTTTCCAATCGAATAAAACCAAAATTTGATACAAAATGACAAAAGTAGTCTCAAAATCACACACCAAATTTCATATATTTAAGTCATTGCTTTTTTTAGTTATCTCGCTTACATGCTTGTGAAACTTCAAGATGACAAGCGATCAGTCCCTTCATGGATTTGGCTCCAAATTTGATAGGTATCGACAATTTAGATATTAACCCTTTGCACTCGGAAAAGTAATTCGGTGCATAATTATTTGCCTAATGCAAAGACTTATTTATTTCTCCGAAAAATAAATATATATGATTGTTTTAAGTTGAATTCTACCGTTTTATTAATTCGCATCTTCTTACTACTCTGCATGTATTTTTGGATTTTCTTACAAAAATGATTTCTTAATCCATTTGATATGTTATGATGACAGGAAATGCAGTCATGTCTCGTTTAACGAGCATCTTCCGTAAACAGTGATTCGCATATCGAGCAAAACAAAGTGTAAAAACAAACTACTATTTTTACGAAATTCGAAATTACAAAAAAATTACGAATTCAATTACGAAAAACTAACCAGACATTTGTGTACAATTTAATATATAATAAAATATTTGAAATCCCGGGAAACTATTTGACAGAAAAAAATAATCTGTATGTAAGAATGTATCAAATCAGTTAATTTTTACTTTAATAATTATGTTTTATTATAACAAATACATCTATTGTAACGTGGATAATAAATAATTAATTTGCAGCATATTTTATTATATTATCTTTAAATGAAACAGAAGTAAACTTGGGGTGACAAAGAAAAAATTGGCTCGTTTTTCAAAATGTATGTTTCCTAATTCTAGTTATGAATTTGAGACACTAACGGTTATTTTTAAAATATAATTCGAAATATAGCGTTTTATGACAAACAAAAAGTTTGTCGATCTCTAAATTAAACTAACGATTAATGTCAAAACTACTTGACGGTTATTTCGTGACAGATTAAAATCATTATATACTGTGGTGAAATGATGACGGTGACACCGCTGTCGACTCCCTCCACCTCCACCCAAACCTCCACACCAATGGGTTGGAGTTAAAGAAAGAGTAGTTAAAAGTAAAATTTTATAAGTGCCCATAAAGATTCTAAAAATAATGATTTTATTACAAACTAAATATAAATCGATACTAATCGAATTCGCATTCACATATGTATAAATAATCATTTTATGTTATAAAACCGTCTCATTAAAATATATCCGTATTACGTGAAGAATAATCATGATGAACATAATTATGTGAAAATCTAGGATTCTTCCATTACGATTATAATGCTAGGGTATTATATATATATTGACAAATCAATATCTTGAAATAAACATTTAAAAGATAGATATTAAAAGGTTCAGAAAATTTCAAAGTTAATAAACAAAAACTTATTCTGTCCTCGCCTTTTGTCACTCTTTCTAAATCTACTAGAAAGAAATATCATCTTCCTTCAAAACCAATGTATCTCATCACTTATTAACAGTAATTAAAGAATATTCAGTTAATAGAAACTGTGAGGATTTCATTATTCGATAAAAGCAGTGCTTTATCATTGATATAAATTTAACGATCTTTTTATAAAGAACTGATGCATCATAATTTTATTAAACACACAATTATTACTAAATTATTGAGTAGTAATTATAAATTTACTTAATGCACATGTTAAGCATTTTCCCCAAATTTTAATACAAACAGAAATGCTATTTTAATATAGGAAGCTTTATATGTTTTAAACAAAGGTTAAGTAGGTTTCAAAATTTTACATAAACCTGACCGAATTGTACCTTTTGATAAATCATTTATTGTTTTTGCCATCTGAATGCAGTAAAAATGCCGACAGAAATGTCAGAAATATATATATTTGGTAACTACATTGGCTCTGGCCGTGATAAAATGTTTTGTTCTTGAAGGAGTTTAAACATATAATGCTTATCGAAACTTATTTTCAACAACGTATTATATCAATATTTTTGCTTAACAATCGTAATATTATAACTGTAAGATAATATTTATTTTTTAAATAAACAGCAATTATTTTGAAGAATGTGTTGCTATCGGTGGGTTCCTGATGATAGGGTAAATGTTCTCTTGTCTATAAGCTAATGTTCATTATCTTTGATTTCCAAAGCTGCACATCATTGATGTATGTTAATAAAATAAAACAGTTTAAAAATAATTCCTCTTTAATAAACATAACTCTTTACTGAAATTATCCCTCTAACATCGTTCTGCTTATGTTATTGTTTACTGTAACAGTGTTTAAAGTAACAACAAACACCTTCTCAACAAGACTTCTCTTTCAAGCGAAGAATCCACTCTAGTTACTCAGTTTACTCCCGAAGCGAAGTCACATTCTTTCGTACAGTATGCTCAGGATTGTTGCTGTCGAAACATATTAATAAATAAATGAAAAATAAATCAAATGAAACGAAAGAGAATTCCACCTCTCCGGATATTGGTTTGAGTCTTAGGACATCCGACAAACAGGGCCAATCACCCGCTTAGGTTGACTTGGAAGAGCCGCGGGCTAATCTCGAAAAGTTTCTTCCTACCGCAGAGTGATTAGCTTCGGAACAAGAAGCAAAACCCGATTCAGAATCAGTTGCTTACATCTTCACACTACTACTAGTGGCTTCTTCCACCTGCTCCGATTCAGTCTTCAGTGGTAGCTGCGCCGTGAAAGGTCCACTCAGGGATATCGCTCAACACGTGCTCACCCGCTCTTGGGGACAGGAACTATGGAATAGACTGTCACAGCTAGGCGGTTTCCGTACGGTTTTAATCAGGTACGGTTCTCTCTGTTTGTTTATTTTTTATCGCACAAGACAAAAAGTAAATAAGTGACAAAATATTTCATAACTAATTTAATTTTAAATTCAAAAATTAATCTTACTTATCTATAGTGTGTTATTGGTTTTATTATACTTTGCTGCTATTATTTTATTTATTTATTTTAATCAAGATGACAAAAATATACAGTAAACCCTCGATTATCAATTTTGCGGATTGGCCAAGTCCGTGGCTATTAATACTAAATTTTGTTATGAAAATTTCAATAACAATTATAAAAGAATGTTTACTATAACAACATTTATTTATTTATTGTAAAAACCAGCAACTTATAAATACAAAAATTTACTGTTTATCAATCCCTAGTTGTATCCATAAACCCTCAAATGTAAATAAAAAAAATTCAAAAACATTTTCGCAATCATTTGCGGAATTTTCTATCGGTCATTGTGCGGATTGATTACAGTTAAGGCGCCAACTAAATCCTCTAAGTCAATCAATGTAAAAAATATAAAGTTATAAAGTTACATAAAGCGTTTGTTTAAAGGCAATATCGGCATTGTGATTGAAGATAAATTGTGGTTTTTATAACAAACATACTTCACATTCAATCATATTTTTGCTGTTTATGAAATATATTTTCAAACAAAACAAAACAAAAAATATCAATTTTACAATGCTTCATGGCTCTTCGTTCTCATTACAGTGCTCTTTCGTTTATTTTTTCTATAGCTAAATCTATAGTCCATATATGTTTTATATCCAACCCAAGAAAGTTTTTAAATTCAATCCTAATTAATTACAACTCTATAGTATCCGAATAAAAATCACTTTTATTATCGGCTATTGACGTATGTGTGTTCCTATTGGGCTCATTAAATTTTTAAAATACTAAAATACGAGACAAAATTATGTAAAAAGTTAGAAAAATTTACAACAATTTTATAGGATAATTTAAAACATTTATCAAAAGGCACTGCATAACCGAATCAATTCAAAAACGTCGTAACGAGAAAAAAGTAAAGTTGCCTGAAGAAACAAACTTAAACTCAACATTGGCAAAAGGTGCATGATTGATGTGAACAATAGAGAAATTGATAAAAATCATGTTTTGTTTAAATTAATTTGAAAAATTGATTAAAAATTAGAGAAAAACAGTACGATAATGAAATTGATATCACTATAAAGCTAATTTTTTTACATTTTTAGATAGTGTAAAAATAATTTTTATTCTGAGACTATCAGAAGTTAATGTGGAAAAACATTAAATCTTCTAATCCCCCATTTCACCTCATCTGAAGGGACGTACCACGGTTAATCTTTCTAAGTGCTAAGGAATGTGTGTCAAATTTTGCTTGAATCCATGAAGGGGTGTGGAATTTTATAAAGTTTAAATAAATAGGCAAATATACGGAAAGTCAATTTTAAATATATAGTTTCGAAAATCGATAGACCGTAATCTTTTGGCTCTCATCTTTCTGGGTTTAAGGATTCCATTCAGAATGCCTCAGATTTGAAGCAAGAATTAAAAAAAAATCAAATATTATGATTCGAAAAAATTATGTCCTAGACAATCAACACAAAATATTGTGAGTTTAAATTTACTTATTAGAATTACTTCTGCATGATTTGTGCTGTGGAATATGGCTAATTCAAAGAGACCAATATAAAAGTCGGTTTATCCAAAAATTTAATTTAAAAGAAACTACTTCTAAAATTGTCCACAGTAAGAGGAATTTTTAAGATCAAATCAATAGTAAGGATTTATTTTTAATATTTAACAATTTTAATAGTTAATATCTGATGAGTATATAAATAGTAAGTACATTTAATAAATAATGTAATGATAACTACAAAAAATGTAATAATTTCAATAAGTAAGTAATTTTAGTAAATAAATAGAATACAGTTTTTCGAATACAGTAATTGAATGGTAAAACATAAAAATAAACAATGCAATTCACATCTAGGTTAAATTTTTTTAATGGAAGGTCTTTGATTGCCCTTTTGATAGAATATATAGTACAGCAGTAATGTTCTCAACTGAATTAAAGATATTAAAAAATTATTATTCAGACACAAGGTATGGCAGTAATCAACGAGGGACAGCAATTCAGAAACAAGAATAAATTTTAAATAATTTCAAAAATAAAAACAATTTATAATTTTAATTATGAATTTGAATTTCAGGGTTTCCACATATTGCGACCAAATTCCTTTTCTACTGATAAGTTGCAATTCGGACTGGTCATATTTTTCAATGCTATTATCTTTCCAACGCGCTTTAAAAAAAATGCTCTCAAATACAAAAATTCGACCTCTGTGCGTATAATTACTCTATATAATGAGAAAATGCATCTTTAAACGGAAATACAACCTGAAATCACGCTTTATTTTGATTTTGGTCGTAAATCAAATCAAAAATGTGGTGATGATCATGTTAATAAGAAATTTAAAAGACAAGAAAAAACTCGAATCACCGACGAATTCGAATAAAAAGTTTCCATTAGCCAAATCCCCCTAAAGATAAAACACATTTCCTGCAACATACTGCAGGAATTAATAATTACTTTCCTAAATTGAGGGAATTTTGACAAATAAAATCCATGCTCCTTTTTTCAATACTAGGTCATAAAAGGATATGTTATCTTAATATTTAGCGCGATACGATGGGCTATTACGGTCAACTGAATAATCTCTTTCTGTTAACTGGAATATTCATCTTTTTATAGCATTGCATGATGCAAAACGAAAACATCCATAAATCCATTAATCCAAACATCCATTAATAATAATAACGACATTGCGAGCTCCGTTATTCAATTCCTATATTTTTTCTAGCAACCATTAAATAAAAACAGTGACGAAAGAAAACGTGCTTGACAATAAGATAAAACGTTGAAAACAAACATAGGCGTGTGACACATCGCGTGTGTATTACGTTTTCACGCAAAATCATCTTGCCACAAAAGCCGTATTTAGTTCATCAGTCGTATTAATCCGGCAAGTTTTCTCGCCGAGGTCATGAAAAGTATATTTGATTTTACGGCCGAAGTGCAACTTTCCGAGGTACATCATCAGGGAACAATGGCTCTTCGAAAGATGTCATGTTTCGTTGAACAAGTGGGGGAAGAGGGAGGGATAACTCCACCTTTTAATACTCAATGCACTTATTTCCCTGCAGGGCAGTTGCACGGCAGTTACAATAGGGGCTACGAAAAGGGATGGACGAAAAAAAAACTTCTTTTACACCCTCCAGACAAAAATCGTTTTATATATATATTATATAATATATATATATATATATATATATATTGTGTTGTGTTTTAACATTGGATTTCAACAAGCGCAGATTAGTCTTTTTACTCGAAGTTTTCATATAAAAGAGATCGTAAAGCTGTGGTGAAAGATCGCACTGACGGATTATTAGTGGTAAAAACCTGACATCCTTCTTTCTCAAAGTCACTTAAAAAAGATTGTTAAATTTTTATTGCATGTTTTGGGTCTTTTCTTCTAAAAATACACTTATAAATAAACTGCAAATGTTAACAAATAAAGTAATCATTATTATTTGAATGTGATTGTAAAGTTTGCATTGGATAGTCGGAATGATTAAATAACGGTACCTTTAGGACTGTCGATGTATTCAAAATTTTAAATTATAATGAGATTTGTATATGTAATAATTTATCAATAAAATGTTCCCTAACAAACGTATTATTATAAAATTCAACTAAACTTTAAGAAAATGTCCCCTTACCAAAGTCATTTTAATAAAATAATTTAACGCTGTTAAATGCAGATAAATAGAAATATGTTGAAAATAGTTTTAATATTTCCATAACAATATTCCGATATTTTTCGTAACAATATTTCGATAAAAACTGAATATATTTATTTATTTATTTTATGGCAAAGGAATTTACAATTTTTTTTATTATTTTTTAAACCAATTTTCGTGATTTATTCTTTAACAATCAAGCCTTTTATCTCTTGCCAACTGAAAATTTTAGTCAGATATTAATGATTTCATAACAATGATGCAAAAAAAATTTTTTTTGCATCATGCATCATCCAGTCAAATTATTGATTGTCAGATTTCTCTCAAATTATTAGATGTTTTGAAATATTTGTAAATAGTGTAAATCAACAATGTGCTTGCAATCAACTTCTATTAAAATATTTCTTACTAAAAAAATTTTCTGAACAGTTGCCTTTTTCTTAATTGCTACGAAAACCAAAAATTTTGAAAGAAAATTTTCCTTTTCTTTATATTTGTTTGAGTTCAAATGATTAAATGAGTATCATATATATATATATAGAAAGGTCAGATGATATTTTACCACCGGTCGTTAATTTTTCATCCTTAAAAAATACTTGATCAGGTCCTGGGAAAAATAGCAAGTTTTGATAAAATAATCGTATCTAAGAAAAAAATTCTCATCTGTATCATATCTTCGAATGTATTGCAAATTATATGTTAATATCCGACGTCTGACATATCAATGAAAAAAATGTTTCATTTGGCAGCTAGACATCTGTACTAATCAAGAGAGATCATAAATTGTGATTCAACTCATACGTGTTGAAAAGTTACCTTCCAATTTCAAAATATTACAGAAAATTAAAAACTTGCTCTCATGGGCTATCGAATCTTGAAGAAATCTTTTTGGATACAATTAAAAACTAGGAGGATGGTTCCTAGTTACTTTCGTATACTGACAAATTAAAAAGTAATTTAACAAATTAACCAAAGGAAAGGAAAAGCATGGCATTCGGGGTATTTGCAAAATCTTTAACTGCCAATTCGCATTGTTCCATACATAACACTGTGATGTCTAGGGAGTTTCGCAAAAATGATGAGGGTCCCCCCCCCCTCTGAATTTTGCGAACTCGTTGTAGGATCAAAACGAAATGTTGAGTTATCATTCTCAGGCTCACTGAAGAGTTAAACGAAAGCGTGAAAATATCTTCGCCTTTTCCATAAAGAATTTCAGTGAAGGAGAACAAATCCTCACCCTTTAATTTTCTTGCCGGTCGTCAGATGTCTGTTATTAACACGTAACATACAGAACTCCGAAGGATATACTTCGTTACGAGAACGAGGAACAATGACTTGAGAAATTTAGACTTCTCTTCTTTATTCGACAAATTATTTAAATTTTACCATATTATTTTCACATAATTTTACGAAGCGAACTATTTCACTACTTGTCTTAATAATATTAGAAATATCATTATTAGAATGCTATTCTTTGGAAAAAATATGAGCAGAACCAAGTACGCAAAAAAAATTATTCAGTACAATTATTTTATACATTTTAACAAAAAGTTTTTATTTAAAATCTGAAAAAAGGATATCACCATTAAATAGAATCGCTTTTCTTCCGTCTTATGCACTATCTATTTTAAGAAAAGACTTTCTAAAAAGAATTCATATATATTTAGTTATTATTTAAAATAAATTATTCAATAGCTGATTTATTTTCTACCTATTCCTTGAAATATTCACTTTCTACAACTTATAAAAATTTATAATTCGATATTAAATAGTTTTTAAAGCATGTTTCTAGGATAGTGAATTTCAATGGATCACGTTCTAAAAACTACTTAATATCATATTTTACCAAATTTGGTGTGTTTTCAAAATTTTATGGATCTAGTTAAAATACAAATCAGTAAATACTTATTCAATATTTGAAAAATCACAGGAAAAATACTCCCCTAGACATTCTGATCTATTTATACAATATGAAATGTTATATACTTAACTTCGAAGTATAGGGGAGAAATTCAAATATAAATTTTGTGTCTTTTCCAAAATGCATACTTGAGTAATAGGGCTCGAGTTTGGACTTGGGTTGTTCTGATAACTGATTCCAAACTTTCATATAAATTTATAATTTTATGTAAATACGATAAACCAAACTTCATTTATTTTTGGTCAAAGTGAATTAACACATTCACATACCCACAAATAGACGGGCCGGCATATATTTAACCAATTTATGAATCTGACACATAATTTGATACGGGTCTTGAAATTTGGCCAAAATATCATATGTTTATAAATATAATATAAAAAAATTCATCTTCATAACCATTGCGATTTTTAATTATCCTATTCGCATGCATAAGAACAGACAGAAGGGGTTTACATTAACGAATTTTATCCTAAAATGGAAACATATCTACATACCCCAAAATTCCTTTGTGCGTCTTTCCATTTTTGATTATCATGTTATTAGACCGGAAAACTTAATTCCAAAAGTGAGTTTTTCGGATTTTGAAAGGTCTGAAACGTAGAAAATCATCGAAATTTCGATATTGGATTTTTAGACCACAACAATATTTTCTATACTTCGAGTTTTCAATCAAGTAAAAAATAACTAATTGTTATATTTTACTATTATTTGCCAAATTTTGGAAATTTAAAGGAACTATTTAAAATATTGTAAAAATTGGTAGATCCTTATTAAAGTTGAAATATCGAACAGAAATTGAATTTTTTTTTTCATTATTATTATATCTTTGAAGTGATACAAAACCACATGCCAAACTTCATTTATTTTAATTACTGTCCACCTGCTTTTGCATTTCCTATGAAATAAAATTAGTTTTAAACGTACATTTTACACAGCTCCAAATTGAATTTAATAAACTTCGCATCATTTGTAAAGTTGGTTTTTGCATATTTTTCATCTTGTATAATAAAATTGCATTTATCTCTATGCATGTGCTTAATCATGCCTTCTTTACAAATTTTGCCAGAATTTTTCTTTAGTGCGTCGAAACTAAAATTGTTTCTCAATATCTTTTTGCAATAAAACTACTAAAAAAAACAACTAAATCAATAAATAATATTTAGTTGATAGTATCTAATATACAATTACATTTTTTAAACGAATCTTTTTAAGACATAATTATTTAGAAAATTTTTAAAAAAATGAAAGTACAATTTTCATTTCATTAACTTTTTAAGTATACAGAAATATATTGTCTTTTAGGAAGACTCCCTATCCCCGTACACTGGAAATAAAGCCAGACTTCCGTATCAGATGGCCCCTAGGGGCTCCTAAATCTCTCAGACCTGTAAAAGATATCACATTTCGTCTTTATCGCGAGTTTATTGTTCATGGCTAGGCTGTACAAGATAGACCCATTGGAATTAGTAAATAGCAACAATTTTTAAGCTGTAGCTTTAATAAATTTTTAATGGGAAAAACGGAAATAATGCTGTTAAGTGTGGATGTAAAAGGATGAAAAATTATTAATATTGATGTGAAAATGTTTTTTTTCCTGTTATGTAATAATATTCTGATACTGCAAAGTTCACATATTCAGTCTGAAAAATTGAATTACTTATTGGTCTTCCTTTAGCAGAAATATTTCATTCTGAATCTTTGTTATCTGTACATAACATCTTCATTTTTCCCTTTCTTCAGTGTTTCTTCATGAGATTTTCAGCAGACAATTTCCGACGATTAAATGATTTTTATGTTTAAACCGTTGTTCGATGATGCATAAAACTGTTCCTTTATATTTCTTTGTGAATAATAAGAAGCTGCTTGTCTGGAAAAACTTTAATAGCTTTCCATATAAGTTTCACATCTTCGGCTTAATAAATATATCGCTCTGTTTTATTTTAATTCACTGTTTGCATTTGTTACTAAGAAGTAAGAAATTTCCAACAAATGCAACTCCTGAATTGGTTGTTTTCATAAATTTGAAGAAATGTTGCGTTTTGCGGAAATGAAATATGCAACTTTTATAAGCATTATATTTTACGTTTATTAATTTATATTTTAATAAGTCTGTATTCCTCAGAAAAAAAGAAAAAACTTTTAATTTTATATGCAGTTATAAGGAAAGTATAATGTATTTAAAATATTTTGTTATAAAGCATTAATTTGCATATAGTTCGTCCTAAAAATTTTAAAACCTTAAGTATATTATTTTTCCAACTCAAAGCTATCTTTTCGTTTCTTTGTTTCACAAAAGTAGTATAAATTTTGACATTTTCTATCTTTTTTTTATAGTTGTATTTGTTGATGCATGAAAATAGTGCGCATTCAATCTGCTTAGAAAAACTTATTCAGTATTAATCATTTTTTTTAATTCCTGGACAATTTCACAGATATTTTTTCCATTTAAATACAGATTCCTGCAACTCTGTAGGCAGAAGTTAATTCCTAAACAGTGGTTAAAACCTATGTTCATAAATCAAACTGGTGTATTAATTCATTCCTATTAGTTTATTTTTAATGTATACGTAACTTTGTGCTTTATTTCATTATGTTATTTAGTGCGTTACAGTTAACTTTGAGATTGAATGCGCTATTACAACGAGCATTTTAAAATATCCCAGTAAAAATTTCTTTTTGGGATTCATGATATTTTTTGCTTCTGAGCTAGTTTTTTCTGTGTCTCTCAGAAAATTGCCAAGATCTCACAGCTCACGGCAACTTTTTCTTTCAGAATCCTCAACATTTGCTAACAAAAATAGGTGAGGATAGAATCTTGAAGTATTTTATTTAATGTTTTCAATTTTTGTTTTGTTAGATTAGCGTTCTACTTTGAAGATATTAGAGTATTATTTTGAGAAGGACCTCATAACTTTGAACAATGGTTAGATGACGAGGATCATACCTGCTCCCAAAATTTCCACATAACACCAGCAGTAGAATGTTTGAGCCAGGATAGTTCTAGTTTGCTCAAGGCTCATTATCATGGTTCTTTTGTTGATATTCCGATATCTAGTTTGCGATCTTCCAGCACCGAAACCAAACTCAGCACAAAATAACCGCGACCACTCAATTTTTAAATAATAGCATATCATTCAATTTTCTTTCAGTGATCATTAATTAATGCTACATTTTTTTAAATTTATTTTTCAAATTTAGGTTGCACAAATATTCCTCACAGAAACGTGGCCATGAAAAAAAAATTTTCGACAAAGAAAGAACCGCGAGTTAAAAAAATAATAACTTAAGTAGCACTGTTCTTCTTTAAAGTTTCGTATCTACAAACGTTTGGAATGCAGTAAATTAAAGTTACCTTTAGAGCTAAATTACGGTTTGGTTTGGTTGAATTTTACCTTTTTATTATCGAGTATTTCTTATAACAGTTGAAGATTTATTCAATAAACATGTTTTGTGTTTTCACCATACTACATGTAAAAAACGATACAAGACAATATAAACATACTTGTTCATTGCAATAAACTTCCTCTGACAGTGAAAAAATTGAAACTGTCATTGTGTACTATTAACAATTTTAATGAATTTTCCTCCGCAAATGCGGTTAAAAAGATCGAGGTCAATTCCTTTACTTTTAAGTTATTGGGAAATCGTATAAAGGTCTAACCTATCCGGCACCTGAACATGATTCAAGAGTACCAGATCATTAGCATTTCTGTGATTTCAAAAAAGCAATTTAATTCAATAAACACAAATATAAATGTAGAGCATTTCAAATTACTTAAAGATGATCTCTTAAAAAGTTTTAACTATTCTTTCAGTTAAGTGAATTAATGAATCTAAAAGTGAATAAAAATTGTAAAATTTATATGAAAAAGGCACCAGTGTGGTGGAAGACTACACTATCTCTTTTAGTAAAGAATTTCAAATCGTAGTAAAATAAGGCAATTTGGACTGAGGACTAACTGCATTTTCAAAAATATTTAAATTAGGCCAATAGAAAAATACAACTGAAGAAAAGGCTTCTACTTTATTTGTGAGAAAGTATTTTTTTTTTCTTCTTTTTAATGACATGGCTCTGTTTTTTTGGAAACGAGAACACAATAATTTAGTTTAGTTGGATACATGAAATGCAATTCTCGCTCTAGTAAATTATAACAAATAATTTTCCTAATTGCGAGATAGTAAAACTTTATAAAAAGCTAGCTAAACTTTTGCATTTCTTAACATATTTTTAACATTAAACACGCATCATTTTTACTCATATTTGTAAAAAAAAGGTAGTTTTTAAACACTTTGATTTTACTTGACTTGCATCGTATTTGTAAAGAGGGAATTTTGAGATGGACTTTTCATTCACTTCCTGGTGTACTAGAGTTTTGAAATTTTCTGTACTTGCATATTCTCGATGGCAGTACGCTAATTTAACAGTTTCAGAACCCAATTGTCAGTTAAAAAATTAATTATATTGTATTATTATTCCTTATGAATCGTGACACTGTAGTCACTTTGAGGGAAAATGATTCAAATCCATCACGGATCAAATGTCTTCCACTGATGTGGCATGGAAATTTGGAGCCAGATGAAGACGACGAAGTTTGAGTCAACCTAACTATAGTTCAAAATTAAAGATAGAACCTAAAATGATTCTTCTGTAATTTTAAAATGGGGCATTAATCTTATAGAACTAAGATAATAAAAAAATACTATTTTCTTAGTAATCTTTACACGTATATTTTCAATTTGCATAAAACTGAGTCTAAAAATGCATTGAAGTAAGCTTCCTATTGATTTTTAACCTTCAAGTGTCTAAGAATAAGAATGCATCCTGAATACAAAATTTCTAAACACCTATTTGTCCCTAAAACAAATACTTTTTATTTATTTTTTTATATTTACACAACTTTCATAAATAAAATAAAAACATTTTTAAAAACTGATGTATTAATTCGATTTTTCTCTATAAGCACAGCTCAAAATGGAAAACGTAATATTCATAACAGAATAATAAAATCAATAAAAGGGAGCTCAAAAATCAATGTTTTTTAGCCTTGAAATTGATAGGCGGAAATGAACTTGAATTCTAACTTTAAATTAATTAAGAAATCATTTATCGACATTTTCAAGGTAACATGCCTGAAATAGCTTCATTCATCAGGAGATGATCTTCTAAGTCCTGAATACCTTTAACTACTTAAGTAACAATGGACATCATAATAAGAGATAAGTGAACGGCAACTTCAAAAACTGCATACATCAAGCGCAATAAATCATTAATATTCATTAGGATAGCGTTTGTAAAATAATGATTACTTTGGAATCGTCGAAAGAATCTATGCCAAAGAAAATCGACTTTTCAATTCGGCCTTGGCTGTTGGAAGCAAAATATGTGAATAAAAGCTCATTATCAACATATTTTTCACTCATTTTTAACCTTTTTTTAGTACCGCTAAATTTAGGTGCATTACGCAACAGTTTGTTTTACTATAATTTACATGAATTAAATTTGCAGTTAATTAAAACTTTTCCCGTAAATTTATTTTATTTCCAATTGAAAAAAAAGGAAATTTATGTATGAGGTCACCAATAAAAAAACTACAGTTTTCCAAATGATTTACTAACACTTTCTTTAATGGAATTCATAACACCTAATGGAACTGGCTAGCTTGGAATAACTTTGTCGCAATGTAGCTAGGAAAAGGAATGTGATGTTAACTTTAGAAATTATCATTCAGGGAATATATTAAAGATTAACAAATAGAAAGCAATAAATGCAAACACTTCAATATAAGAGCAAATGATTTTTTTTTAATCTAAAAATCAAAGCAAAAATTGTAAAAGCGTAAAATGCAGAAAATCATAGGAGAAGAATATAAGCTATAATGAGTATCAAAACCACTAAATACTTATTAGATAAAAATTAAGGTTATAAATGTGGTAGCAACCTAATTTTCTAAAATTTTAAGAATTTATGTCCCGCTTCACGCTTTTGTAATTCATTCTTTGACTTCAGATTTTTGATAAGAATAATATTTTTTCTAATACATTGATTATAGCATTTTTTATGTTTTGTATTACTAGGCAAGATTTTATTATTTTATGATTCACACGTATTATTAGCGTCCATGCAAATAAAAGAATCATAAGAACATCCAAAAATATAAAATAATAAGAATATTAAATATGTACATTACGTTTCATTTGCAAGACATTCAAGTATCATTCATTCATTTTTTAAGCAAATTTACTTGTAAATTTACTCAAATAATCCAAATTTAAGGAAAACGATATATTTTCAAGAGGATTAGTTTTTCTTAATAACTTACTATAAGTCCATTTTTTAGGATTTAATACATATTCATCGCTGATCTGTGTAAGATATACCATTTTAAATCATTTGTGTTCAGAATGCTAATAAAATGGACTCGTTGAAAGATTGTGTTTCTAGATCTATCAAGTTATTTTTAAAGAGAAATTTTAAACGCTAAATTATTTCCTTATCATTTTTTTCTGGCCATTTTGAAATTTTCAATATTATTGACTTTCATTTTATAGCATTTTTAAAAAGAATTGAAGTAATTGTGCAATGTACTGATACATATATGTCCCATTAGGCTCGAAAAGATTAAATTTTTTCATGTGAACATAGTTAATTTAAGAAATTTCATAATGATAGCATTTTGATTTTAAAAAGCTTGTGTTAATGTCTTTTATTATAATATAATGTAGTTGGGAGTCATTACGTTATAATGATTGATGGTGAAGGTTGCTTTGGACTCCAATCACATGGCGGTCATGTAACACGCAATAACTAATATATATATAACATATAAAAATATTAAATTAAGGCCTTCAAGCTGCATCTAGACAAGTACGAAACGCATTGTGGTTACGAGCGAAAGAGGAAACAGAATGCGAAAATACAAAGCCAGTTTTTATTCCCTGGATGGATAACAGTGCATCCTGGTTACGTCATACTCAACTACGACGTAACTTGCAAATAACAATTTCTGATGTGCATTCGAATCTTGATTAGTATTCACAATAACTAATTAGAAATCTATACGCTACTTCAAAAATTTTAATGTAAGTGAACTGCTTAAGCAACATGCAAATAAGCGTTGAGATACTCCCAAAAAATAGACATAAAAGTGAAACCTAAATTGCAACTCTTTACCAGAGTTCATACACAGCAATTTGCATAGTACGTACTCAAAATTGCGTCCACTAAGATTGGAAGCGTCAATGAAGCATGGCGCATACTATTTCAAAGACCCCAAATATTTATCTCAAACATGCAGCCTCAACATATATTCCAGTGATTAACTCAACAACAGAATTCATTCATAAATGTACACCAAGCAATCCACTCATACTTCAAGATTGTTGTATTAATGGTACACGCAATTGAAATAATTACTGTCATTCCGTCCATATATTCATATATAAAAAAATGTTTAATTAGCTGTATCAGATATCAAGGATTGTCTCATAATTTTAGTATTACATTGTATTTTCTTGCCTTTTTTCCGAATATCACTTAAAATTTCAACTATATGCTTTTATATTGTTGGTTTAAAATCTTGTAAACACACAAAGAAATGAACTATAACTGATGGTGCTGAGTTGCTTAGAAACCGAAGATCATTTAAGCCCCTTACAAAGAAGTAAGCACTTGAAAATCAGGATATACGAAATAGACTTTTCTTCGAATAATCGGCACAAATTATCGTCGTCATAAAGAAACTATATAAGTTGTTGAGTTGAACCAATTCATGAAAAAGTTATAAAGACATTATACGTAACACATGAATGTTAAATGTGTTACGTATATTCCAGATATTATGTTCCAGATATTTTGAAATTTCTTGATCGTGTATAAATATTCCAGGTTTTAATGATTGTCTCATAGTTCCTCTCACAAGCTGATTTTCAATCATTGAAAGGCTTGGTTCATGATAATGTAAGTTTAATTTGAAACTGTTTGTCTGTTTATCAAAATGCTTTTATAAAATTCCATATAAATGATACCTCTTTATTTTATTTACTTACTATAAATGCTGGATCCAAGTTAGTGGTTCACGCGCAAATTGTCAAAATGCTTGCAGATGTTCTAATAATTACAGTCTTGAGAAAAAAAATAGACATAAAAAATATATATTTCTGTTTGTAGGAACTGTATTTGCTAAGCAGTTTGGTTGCTGTTGAGCTAATGAAAAATTGATTTATATTTTGTATTCTTAATTTGATTTTTCTTGAATATTTTCAATAATATTGTAAGGATTTTTTTCTTCCTAAAACTTTTTACTATTCTATTTTTTTGTGGATATAGTAGTTGTCTATTGTTTACAAAATGATTTTTTTACTAAGGAAAGTTTCATAGTTAATTTCTTAATTTAATTAAATTCAAGAATTTAAATTACATTCAAGGTTCAAACTTAAGTGTCACACTACTACATCTGCTAGGATAATTCGATGGATAGGTAATTATTTCATGATAGGAAGAAACGAGATGATGTATTAATTGCAACAAAAAATGTCTTGTACTGGGGCTATAGTCATGACTAGCTTTAGCTCGCAATAAACATAAAGCTTTCGATGGCCGCCTCGATTACGAATAGCGCAATAATCCTTACTTCAAGTCTTACTGCTATAGAGAAAGCTCTAGAACATAAAACAATTTTCGTTTTAAATATAATGTATTATACATTGCCGATTTATTATTAGACTCTGAACCTTAATATGGCGGTACCACAACAATAGAGCACTTTGTCATCAAATGAAATTGTCATTTTGACTCTCATGATGAGCTTTATATTGCAATTTATATTAACTATAACTGTACTCATGGATACAAGTAAGCACCCCCTCCCCCGAATGCTTTCTTGTCAATCAGGGTAATCTGAGCTGAGCATCACGCTATGAACATGTAACCTGAAGTCTGAGCATCACCCTCCACGACCAGATCCTTCCAGGTTCATTTGGAATGAGGTAGCTTGATCTCAAATCATTACTATACTCGCCAGAAGAACGAACCCATTGATTTATCCGGTGGCATGCATCCGTGTATTTTCAGTGCCCCCATGGGAAAGTTAACTAGATGTACAAGTATTTTGATAAATTATTGGTGTTAAAATGCAATTTAAGGAATATAAATAAAATTGCTTTACTGTTTTACTATGGAAAAAATTGTTCAATTTTTTTTAATTAAAGAAAACAATATATTTTTATGCCAAATATGTTATATTTGGCTGTGTTATTTTTAACTAGCACATGAATATGTAATTAAATTAGTAAGAGATACACATTTTTCTTTGCCCAGAGTAGCCTGATATCCTTGCATTAATCATAGTTACACACACACACACACACACACACAAAGAGAGAGAACATTGATTGTCTGTGTTCAAAATCAAATTCTCTTTAAATATAGTGATTACTTTGAATACAGCAGAAATGCATAGAACTTTTTAACTGGATATACGAATGCAAAACACTGATATTCTGGAATTATTAACACATTAAGAGCCTCTCACGAGTTTTCTCGTGTTGCGCAAATAACAAAGTTCAAGTTCATGATCAAAAGTTCAAAGTCAAAGTTTTGATGATTTTAGAACGTACAAGTTACCCAAAAATGTGCGGTCCCAGGCGTATGTCTTACAGATTTCTTTGCGGTCCTTAATGTGTTAACCTGAGTTACATAAACTCAGTTTGATAGTATAATCAGTTGAACGATTATGAAATGGTCAAATGACTCAACGCTAAGGTCATGCAGAAATATCGAAGGTACAGAGATATTTTAAATCGATCTCGTCATTTCAACATTGTCCACGTTCACTTTTGCTAGGTTATTGGAGCTATACTTTCATGGTATAATGGCTCACTCAAGTATTATTCTAGAACACAAATTTCATCCAAGCTAATTAACTCAAAGATTCCTTTCTGTTCTAAGCAACATGAAACAAAAATACCCTCTTCTGCTCAGACATCAGAGCATAAAAGTACTAAATTATAAATCAGCAATAAAGTATATAAAAATAGAAACTTCTGAAATTCCATTATATTTTAAAATTTTACTGAAGAAAAGGTTAATCGCTATTAATGATTTAACTCATGAAATGTCACCATTGTGAAACCACATTAAAGGCAAACGACCTTATCGTTCAGATTGCATAACAGAATGTTCCTTGTTTTTCATGTATAGAAATCTGGATTATACTTTGAAAAACTATCAATTAAGAAAAAATAAATCGTAACCAAGGGTGACGCCGAAGCATCCTTGTTATACCATCCGTAGATAATTTTCACCCTTTCTGGTGCTTCCATAGGAATAACAGAAGGGAATGAATACGTTGGGTTCGGCATTAAATGGCAACAAATTTGTTGCCACGGTTGGGTTCACACCTCAGCAAGTGCCCACATTTTTATTGTGTCTCGCTTGGTCTTGCCGAGAATATTTCTGAAATGGCGTTTAATTACTTCAGGTTATGATACGCACCACTAGTGATGTTTAAGCTATTTCTCGGGGGGAAGGGTGAAAGCAGAATATGAAATTCGTTTTCCCATGTGATACTTGGGCTGGAATGGCTTTTGTGGAAATAAATGGAAGAAAACGTTTTCTTTCTTAAAGAGAAATCGGATTGAATTCCTGCCTTATATCTAGAGAAATCGGAAACTTATATTTATGTAATTCCATCCAAATATTCGATCTTTTTGTTGTGCTTCTTCCCTTATTCGGCGAAAAAAATAGCTAAAAGTAAATTTTTATTGACAATAATTTGTAAGTGTTCGCTGGTTTACCTTAAAAGCTATACATTTTAATGAAAAGCTTTTTGGTCCAGGATATGCGAGACTACAATCAACATGATTGCAGTGTTATTATCGATTATGCTTTCGATATTTAGGAATTGAATTTCTTTTTCTTTTTTTTTTCGTAGAACACGATTTAAAAGCCAAATAGTAAATACTTATTATTATTTCATAAAACATCATCATGGTAAGAAATTGAGAAGTATTTTTATATTTTTACACTTTTAATGGATTGTATCTAGGGAGTTCAAAGTTTTAGAGTTTGGAAAAGTTTGAAAATTTGTCGGAAATAAAAAAAAATATTTCTATGCAAAGATTTAAAAACTGAAACTCCTTCAGAATGGAACGTCAATCATGAAACTTTAATTAATGTCATTGTATTTCCTTATTCCTTCATGGATATGTTTTCAGTCTGATTTTTACTATTATTGATAAGCATAGCTTATAAATAGTAATCAATGCTCTTGCTAGTAAGAAATAGTATTCAAATTGGGCTCGAAAACTTTCTTTTAGGATTTAAACCGCATTCCATATGTTTTTCTTGAAACTTATAACTTCAGATTAAATCCTTATTAAAATTCAGTTCTTATAAATTGCACTCGCGACAAATGTTTATACTGTTTCGGGAATATATTATTAAACACCGATTTTAGTAATTTTGTAAAATGATATGTAATATTTGTTTTTTGAAAAGATGTAAAAAATTACTATTTTCCAAATAAAATTCTTAATTTATGTTTATCTTGTTAATTTTCTTTACGATTATTAACAGCATTTACATTTCTGTCATGGTGTACTTTTAACGCTATGAACTTATAACGCATAAAAATGGAGCGATTTAATCGCTATTGCCAACGCAAACCTAGTAGTTTTAGTTTTCTAGAATTGAATCTCTTTTTGAAGCAACGCGAGGGCTATTTCAGGTCGGTCCTAATAATTTTTAACCATAATCGGATGGCGTGAACCATATCCGAGGCGGCACTCCTAACTCCAGTCTATCATTTCACATTAGTGAAAGGATGTTTGGCCTTATGCATCAGAGTTAATTTGCACTAGACGCACATACATAGCTACGATAAAATCAAGTTTAAAATTTGAAACTGAGTGGTCCTAGCATAAAGACATTATGATCAAGTGATTGGTGGCTCTGTACAACCTGGTAATAGTGATAAGAGAATCCATTATTCCATATGAAAAAGCAGTATTTAATTTCCAATTTAGTGACTTTTTGCCGATTTCATATACTAACAAAACAAGAAAAAATACACTTAAATTAGATATCTATCTAAAAAGATTCTCTACCACAAGAATCACTTATATTTTTAACTTTTCAGAATTATTTGAACCTTAAAATATTAGATACCGATATTTGAAATCTATGATAAGAAAAAAATTTAATTTAACCAAAATACAAAATAAAAAGTACAAAAAAGAATACAAAAAGTACAAAATAAAAAAAAATGCAAAAAAGTGCAAAATAAAAAGTAACTTATCTAGGTATTAATAAGCCAGTAAATGTATTTCTAAAGGAAAGTAATCCAATTTACTACAGACAGAATGTTTTTTTTAATTCGTCGCATTCTCAAGAATACAAAAAAAGATATTAGCTTTTTGTGGATCGACCTAGAAAACGCATTGTCTTTTGTTTGCGCGAAGAACTTTTAACAACTCGAAATAGGTTTGTTTAATTGCTGCCCAAAATTAACAAGTATCCATTTCTGAATGATCTAAATCATCAAAAGTACGATCACTTCTGTATCTAACCTATTTTTTACAGTCCATTTGTTGCCCAATTATTTTCTACTTTCAAATCTTCTCTTGTTAGGATAAGATACCCCTGAATGACCTTTGAAGGTGATAAGTGTCAAATCTAGAAACACTGTTTCATGTTTAGCAGAATAGTCGTTTAGAATTCTAATCATAAATCTGTTATTGCTTAAAAGGGAACACAGATTTCATATCAAGTGAGGAAGATATTGCCACAGTGTCGTCAGAAAAACTATAGTTAAAATGATTTTTCAGAAGGATGTATTTTTAATGGTCACTTTTTTTTTAACTTGGAAGTGTAAAACAATTATCTAGTTTTATTCCGTTTACAGCTCTCAAAGAAAACCATTTATTAGAACTCACAAAGGGATAATAATGCTTAAAATGTTTTCATATAATAGGAAAAAGATTGACGGAATGTTTTTTTTCTTTTAATGACATTAAACCAATTATCTGATTTGTTATTTTTAATAAGTTATTGAAATATTGAAATAGAACTATATCTCTCTTTCCGCGTTTTAAGGAGTTCTGTTACATTTTATCAGCAATGAAAAAAAATGCATTGTTCCGAAATTGGTATATAACATTATTTTTGCATTGTCTGCTGCGATAACCGAAGCTTAAAAACTTGATTAATATGTAAACTTTCATGCAAAACTGTAACGCATCCTAAAAACATTACAATAGACATGGAAATTTTAGGTTATATTAAATAAATACATAAAAGTCGTAAGTGCTTTGGTGAATACCATGCATTTTAAGTTGATGTTTAGAAATACTGTTTTTCAATTAATTTTATACATATGTGCGTTAGATACAAACACTGAATACGGATTGCATCGTCTCTTCTATCAAATTGCCTGAATTAAATACCAAAAATTATTATTGTAATTTATTGATTATTGTGCTTTACTTTATTATAATGACTATATATGTATATAATGTATTTTTGAATACATCAGAATCTATAATTAATCTATAAAGTTTTTTGGCAGCAATGTAATATAAAATTGAATATTGAATATTCAAAATTTATATATGTATATATTAAATGAACTTTTTCAATAAAATTAAAATAACTCATTTTCCTAATTCATCACTCTTTTTTATAATGATGACAGCTGGAAACATATTAAGCTTTAGCAAAACCTTTCTTAAAGCTGACTTTACATTTGATCTTGTATTATAATACATACTGAAAAATCTAAGCAAGTATTCTGTCAACATTTTAATGAATATTTTTTTATATTTATGCTGAACAATTTGTTTTATCTCAAACTTACCATTCACCTTTCTTGACTTGGACACCTGCAGAGTTTATAAGATTCAGATTCCCTTTGCTTTATACAACGCAATATAGAAATTGTGGACTTGCTCTATGAACGCTGAGCAAATGTCTTCAAATTATTTAGCATGTTTGACCTTTGACTTACCAAGAATCTTTTGGGATTAAAATTTTTGTATACCTCCAAAGTTTTTGGGACTCAAATTGCCCTCGCTTTGTATAGTATATAAAAAGCAAAATTGTGCGGCGAATTATGAACAAACATTCTCAGATTATTGAATATATTTGATATTTAACTTACCAAGTATCATTCATGGCCAAGATACCTGTATGCTTGCAGAGTTTCTTGAGTTCCGGTTGTCCTCTCTCTGTATTCTATAATAAAGAAGATGTGAAATGCAGTGAACAAGAAATCTCAGGTTACTGAAAATGAAGCAAGTGTTGTTTCCCTTTATATTTGTGGGAAAATTCTCAATAAAAGCGGAAAAGCAGTAAAATTATCAGTGAAAGCTTTAAGGAAATAGAGGTAAAAGTTATTTTAACAATGGAGAGTATCATGAATCAAAATTAACTGTTAAAATTTTGGCTTGATTTTAAATTCAGTTGTCGTGCAACTCATCTAATAATCCAGACGAAATAAATTGGTTTAATTATCTCGAAATTTCACTTCAAAGAACTTTCAGACATAGATCTCTGTTCATAAAAACTGAAATTATTTATTTTCAGTAAAACTATGACGTAATAGACTGAAACAGTACTAATGCCAAAAAATTTATTTGGATAAAATTTTATTGGGGGAAAAAAACAAGAAACTACTTCCTTAGCTTGGAAAGTGTAAAACTCAAGCCCTGTTAATTACATTACGTTAGCATTCTAACTGGAGCAAATTTGAATATCTTAATTCAAAAACTGAGTGGGTTTTTGAGCTATAAATTCACATTTAGCTAAAAGATAAATATTTTATAATCTTTCCATTGTCTTCTTATAAATGTTTAGGACATCTGTCGTCTTATTGGGTGTTTAATAAAAAGAATTTAACTTTCGACTGAGATTGAAATTATGAACTCTGAATGTTTCGAAGCAAATGATGGTACTGAGTATACACTCATCGACTTATTTTTCTATTCGTGACTGTTTTTAGATGCATTTATATCATTCAGTCACCATGATAGTCACAAGCAAATACAAAATATTCGCCTTAATCTCAAGTCAAAGAAACTATACTGCATTATTATTATTCAACTTATGAAGAACATGAATGTTTCGTGTTAATATTCATAGTATATTGGCAACATTTAACAGTAAGTATAAGGAAATAATAGTAAGAAATATAAGGATATCGTCTAATGATTTACTTGTTCAACTAATTATTAATAAAATATAATTTTAATATTATTGAGAAGTGTGAGTAAATTGAATAAATATCAATCATAACTTCACAAGCATATCTTCACATTCCATAGCGTGGATTAATTCAATCAAGCACCATTTATTTGACTGAAATTAAACCTTAAAAGCTCAAGATACCACTCGTTTCTAAGTTTAAGATGGTACAAAAAATTTTCCATTAAATAAATCACCGAAATGCAATAGTCCGACAAAAAAATATGCCACCTAGAAACGACATTATAATTAATATAAAAATTAGTATTTTATTCCATTTCAAAATTTGTCAATGTATTATTAGAAGGGAGGTAACTATATGAAATTCGTAAAGGGAAATTTTCACTTATAGGTATATTTATGTAAAATTGATAGAAAAAATAAGACTAAAATCACAGCAATAATTTACTTAGAAGTAAGGTTTAAAGGAAGGCAATAAACAAATTGTCATTAAATTCCATTTTAAAATTCAACAATATATAATTAACTAAAAAATATCTTGGAAAAATTTAAAAATTAGAATTTTTTTATTTCAAGAATTGCATGTAAAACTGATACAAAAAAAAGAAAGAAAAAGCTAGACAACGTGACAGAAAATTCCCAACATAACTTCATTTAACAGGACTTCATAGAATAAAGATAGAGCACAATTGTGTCGACAATAAGTCACAGGCCGTTAGATAAAAAAGTTTCTGAATCAGTTTCTTTCTTTTGACATCTCTACAATAAAAAAATTTCGAAAATTAAATTTCTTTAGATAACAGCAATCTTTTACAAGAAAGGACATTAATCTTGTCCATCTTTAAAATTTAAATTCGTCAGAAGGATATTATTAATGGAAATTTTACAAATATTAGTTTACATAACGACAGCATTTCATGGGATACAAAAGCAATTTAAACCATGTATAAACATTTAAATCTGTAGAAACTCAATAAATTTCTTCACGCTAGATGATTCAGCATCCGTTCCTTTAGGGTATGCAGACATGTAAATTGTTCAAATCGGTGTACGTGAGAACATTGTTTTCCGTTCCATATGGTTAAGAATGGGTAACTAGTTTCTAACTATACTGTGATTTATTTTAGTTTATTTTTAAGGCGACTTCTGAACAACTATTCATAAAGCAATAAAAATAAGAACAGAATCTTTAAAATCATGAAGTTCTTATATATTAAAAGTTATATTTACAGGCTTATTCCTTAAAAATCCCTTCTTTTTTTAAGTGTCATTATCAAAGATTTTTTTTTAATTTGGAAGATTTATTGAAGTTTTTGATATACAAATTTTACAAATCATTCACAAGTCAGAATTCAAGCAAACTGAATTGCCCAGCACTGATATAACTTCCATTAATAATATTTCGAAACAAACTGAAAAAATGGCATTAAGTTTTCAAATAAATTGTGAAGTATCATTACATTTTCAAGCAATTTGAAAAGCGTTATTATATTTTCAAACAAATGGAAAAATATCAACACATTTTCAAACAAAATTATGAAATTTATATTTGTGATCATTTGAGATGAATTCGCGAAATTCTTTAGAAAAACATAGTATAATTCGTGAAACAAGCTCCGAGATTCGTGTGACAAATTTTATGGTAATCATTTATTTTTCTTAACTAAAAGAAACCATTTTAAGCTTTTTTTATTAGTATTTAAGTAATTACATTTCAGTCATTAACTAATTAAATCAAACAACTAATTAAATAATTATATTAACTAAATAGTAATGAAATCCTTAACTAATTCATATGATTTATAAATTATTAAAAAGAATATCATTTTCAAGAGTCACATTCTGACGATGTGAAGTTATCATAAATCCAAGATCCTAAGCAGAAATATCATCTGAAAAGATATATCGTAAATCAGAAAGGATACAATATGAGCTAAGAATTATAACTTAATTTATATTATTATTTTTCCACTAAAGATAAGGCCAAGTTTTAACCTACATTAAATGTTTTGGTGATTTCATTTCAATTGTTTTAACACTCCCTTTATTTGACATGGCTACTCAGAAGTAACGTGTTTTCATTGGCTCTTATGGAAGATCTGCAACTCCAAAAGCTTTACATGGTTATAGTACGCATGCAATCATATTCAGATTTTTAGGTGATAGTTAAAATAAATTAATTAAAATTAATTTCTAAGAATCAAATGAATTAAAAAGCTCATAAATTTCCAAGAACAAGTAAATATATTGTACATATCCTTCTAATTTAGTATGTGCACCCATAAAAAATTTTCTACAACTTTTTCCCATTCGCTAATTAAAAGACTAAAGACATTTTTTGGATTAATAAATTTCTAAATTTACTTTCGAATTGTAGAAAGTATTATATGCATATTCGAAAAATTTGGTAGTATTTTATACAGTTCCAAACGTGAAATTAATATGAAAATTCATAAATCAATTTATTCATAAGTTTGGGTTTTCAAAAAGCACCGGCATCCATAGGAAAGTAATTTAAACTAATTATCTAAAAATTACAGAGTAACTTTATAGCACTCAATATTCCAAATAATAGCAGTTTATTATTTGACTTTGTTACTTGAAATAATTTTGAACTAAAGTTCAGAGTCAGACTTTAATCAACGCTGAAGATTTACGCCATGCTATTATTTAGACATCCTTCAAACCTAAATAACAGGAATACTGTAAATAGCAATACAATTTTAAAAAATGTGTCCAATTTCGAGTGTCTCAAGTGCGGAGCCTTCACAAAGAAGTATGAGTAGTCGCCGACATTATGAAAATGAGCCATCCACCTCCAACATTATTAAACCGTCAGAGCAACCGAGAACCTGCATACTTATATGGCAATTTCTCAGCCTTGAGGTGGCCCTCGGTTGCCATGTTGTCAGCAATAAAGCATATAATGCAATCTTTCTGCACTGACACTTAGATTTTCAGCGTATCTGAATGACTGGCATCCATGAATATTAATACAGTACAGAGGTCAGTTACAAAATAGCCATTACCGGCTTATGCACTAATTTCTCTCATACGACATGCCGCTTCATCCGGATGTGCATAGAAAGTACAAAAAGTTTTGAATAATTTATAAACACCATAACCATAGAAAAGATAAATTAAAAAAGAGCATAATTCATAAATTCCTTTATCATTCAAGTTTTGTGATTAAAGATGTTTCCCAGCGTGCTAAACAAGATCTATTATTTTATAGAATAGTGATCACTCGGAAGCTTAAGCGAAGCACCCGTGATAAAAACCAATAACAGATTTTGAAAAGAATGCAGTGATCTGTGATTATGGTATAGCACGTCAACTACTAAATGGTCAATGATATAGGGTTGCGTGAGTTTCCTCAACCTTGAAACCAAACGTGTGCTAAATGGCACTTAGTATTTACAAGGCGTTATTAAAGATCGACTTCTCCCATTGTCTAAAAAAAAGAAAGAACAATTTCTACATACCCTACGATGGGGTGCCCAGATAGAAACAAAGGGGAGTAAACTTAAGGATCTTGGAAACATAGAATTTGTTGACTAAAGTGGTCATTGTACTTGCGTGAGGAAACATCCAAAGCGTACTGAAGTAAAAAGCTCACTATTTTAAAACTTTGTTTCGACATCTTTTCAAGTTTTTACTTACATAAATGAAAGTGATTTCAGCTTTCATATTTCATATATATATATATATAACTGAATAAATAGATACTAGTAAATTTATGACTTTCACTTTGGAACTGCATCTTACAGTCGAATTCCATAAATATCGAAAGGATTTTAATACTTTTTCGATATAATTTCAAAAGGAAGACAGATTCCTTTAAATAATAATGATGATTCGTTATAATCTTTTCGTATTTTTACATATCCGAATAAAACTGGTTTCGTTAAATACCAACTTATATGTTTAATGCAACATTTAAAAAAAATTTTAGCCGTATGAAAAAATACAAATAAACTTGTTCATCAGAGATAAGAAAATCTTGCAGTCCAATCCATGACTGTCAAAACATTCCCAACACTTTAATTAGACTTTGTTATCAAAAGATATCTCAAATCCAGCAAACCATTATTATTCAGTTCATCCTTAATCTCATAATATTGTGTACTCAATACCTGTTCTTAATATATGTTATCATAATCTAAGCATCATTTAAGAATTTCAACCTCGTCTAATGTAAAGTAGTAGCCGAGATTCCTCACCTCATAATCGTATGTCAGTAGCTCCTGCTATTGATAACGATGTAGTATTTTTAATCTCTTCCAATTCCTTCAACTACCCTTTTTTTAGGACATTTCTGGTAAATTTCTAGGGAGGGATTCCATATTCAAAACAACTATCAGAGCGATTATTAAAATAAATAGCAGTTTGAAATTTAGAAATGATAACCAAATAATAAACAGTTTTAAAAAAACTTATGGGACATTTGTTGTTCGAAGGCAATGTGTGCCAATTTAAATATTTCATAAAAAATGAATACTTTACATTCTTTAAGTGGCTTAGCCACATTCAATTCCAGGAAAATATACTTATTAAAAGTGAACTTTATAAGAGAATGCATTGCCTTAGCGTTTTCGAAAATTATGATAAAAATATCTGATGTAATAGACTCATAGTCCAAATTTACTCTTAGTATTTTTTTTATTAGTACTTTTTATTTTTTAACTCAATTGCTTCGAATTCATATATTAGGCATCTATATTAATATTCTAGGAATAATTAAGTAATTTTAGTAGGTATTTAGTGAAAATGAAAACTATTAACTGCATTTCACTTTCTTAAATTTATCAACTACTTGCCTTAATATCCTTCTTATAATGAAGTAGGTGTAATTAGCAACAAAATGCAAACGGAAACTTTTTATTTGTAATTATTTTTTTAATTTATCAGTTGCATTTGCTTCCTTTGAACAGTATGAACAGCCCATAGCGATACCTAAAAAATTCAATGAAAATTCATTAAATGTCGAGACTGGGCCATTTTGAGAATCAGACTGAATAGATCGACTCGATTAGTAGCATTGTCACTGGTTTTTTTTTTTTTTTTTTTTTTTTTTTGTCGCTTAACAAAAAACTTGAGAAGCGCACTGTTGGCACTCTTGCAGTGAAAGATTTTTACATTCCTTCTTTCATCAGAGATGATACACGCTTTAGTTAAAATGAGAATCTCATCGAATGAATCAAGCGAGAATTGTCATTGTACAAACAAACAACTTTTTTTTCGCTGTCTGCGCTTTCGTATACTTATTCAAGTAAATCAATCCATTTTTATTGTTATAAGTGCTTTGAAGAGTTTTAAAATTTTATGTTAGATTCGAGTGAAAAACTGTTTATTTTTATGGAATCCTGAAATTAGCCTATAGCTCTGAAATAATTCATATACCTAGTATACAAAATAATAAAATTGTTGATGATACTGAAGTGAGATTCTACATTTTTAACGAAAATAAAATTCTATACTGATAAAACTAAGAATAATGAAATGCCATAACACTAAACTTTAAAAAAAAAGTCCTCGTATTTTTCTGTGCACAGAATAAAACAGTATTTCTATTATCTTATTTGTGCATACGAAATCATATTTTCACTAAGTATCTGATCTTGTAGAAGAAAATTTCCTCAGCAATTTTCTTTGATACTTTGTGAAGAAAATCATTTAGAGAAAATATGCACTTGACTATTTTTAAAGGGAAACCAAAATTTTCTTTTTTTCTTGGTGTTAAAGATGAATTATCAAGTCTAATTTAAAGAACAAGAATTGAAGTTTGATTTTTTTGAAGATATGCGAATTCTTCACAAACACGTATTTCAAATATCTTATTTAAGAGTAGAAAAGTAGAACAAACAAAACCATTTAAAAATCTAGTTGTACTATCTCAAAGGGAGTTTGAAAGTTTCGACTAGGAAATAAAAGGACCAATTTAATATCCCCTCCCTTCTAAACTGATTTAAAGAATACGAATTTGTGAAAAGTTTATACCAAGAAACATGTTGCTCAGAAATTCATGAAATAAAGGTTTTTTTTTTTTTTTTTTTTTTTTGCCAGAAAATCGAAATTTTTTTAAGTTTGTAATCCTTTATTTGAAATCTTCAATAATCATCTTAAAATATGTTATTTGATATTTAACTACCACACTTATTGTAGTTGCAGATTTGAGTTTGATAAGCAGTTGCTTTTTATACCAGAAAAATTCAAAAAAATTTCATATATTTGTCAAAACATGTGTTTAAAGATATCGTCTGAATACAACTCGAGTAATTATTTTGGTAGTCTCTAATCGAAGTACTACTTTCTAATAATTTGAGAGAAAGAAATTTTAATGAACTTGAACTCCCAGTTAATAATTCTTAAACTAACATATCATTATTATTGGGATTTCATTTTTCGTCTATTGAATATGCTTAAGAACATTTTCACATAGTTTTTTACTAGTTCCAACATATTTAAAAACTCGTCTTTGAAAAATAGCAGTTTTCAGATACTTCTGTGCAGTTGGATAAAATAAATTTCGAAATGAAATTTTGATTAAGAGTAATTAATAAACTTCACTTCTAAGAAAAGTTATTACTCTTAGTATAGAATTATGGAAGAAAACGACTTTTAACGATCAACATTTAGACAAGAGAAATGAAAAGAAATTTGATAGAAACAAGTTTAGTGATGAACAAATATTAGTGAACTAAAAGATAGAATTTTTTTTTTATTTTAATCTACTTGGTCTTTATTTTTTTTTTAAATTCTTTGTTATAAATTTTCTCAAATACCTTATCAAGAGTGGGGTATTCGTATGGAGTCATAATTAAACGAAATTAATCGCATAGCGGATTTCTAATATGTTCTAACATTTGAAAAGTTCTTAAAATATTAAAATAGTGTTCTGCCGTTGAGAATTAATTAACTATTCAATTACACAAAATTGCATAATTCTAACACATCTGGAAATTAGCAAAAAAATCGATTTCAGAATTCCATCTTTATAATTATGAAATAAGTCGAATTAAATAAAAATGTATAATAACAATCAACATGTGTATTGGCACTGTGTTCTATTATAAAGATATCTTTCCACTTACGGTAAAAAGTGAATTATATACAATAAGATTCAGAAATCAAACAATGAAAGGAAACATCTTAATATACTATCCTATAAAAACAAGAATGAATTATGAATCCTAGATTGTGTGAGAAAAGATTTCTTTTTCAAGGACCACACACTGATTCCGAGAGTCAAGTTGAAGGAAACTAGACTTTCTTTGAAACCGATAAAGGAGCACAAACAAGTTCCTATACTAAAGCTGTGTATTGAGATGATAATTAACCTTGCAACTCTGACTGCCCAGTAGTGTTACAAGTTCACAAAAATCCCTGCAGGAGTTCTCCGACAACTGGTGGATAGGTCACGATTTAATTCGCGTTTGTGGGGAAATTTCATAAAACCGGTTCTATTTCGCCAGAGAATTTTATGAATTCGGATGCTCATTTACTCTGCCCCCATGGCCCTTCTAAATGAAATAAACAAAAGGCTTGCTTCCATAAAAACAACATCTTTCTCGTTTTAAATGCTTAAAAAAAGCATTTATTTTTGTTTGGACGAAAGTTTACTATTGAAATACAGGGTGACTATGAAATCTTACCCTGATTACGATATATGTATATATTACGAAAGAACCCCTGAATATAATACAATAAAATTTGAAATATAAAATGATTGTGTTTTTTTTTTTTTTTTTTTTTTTCAGCAAATAGCGCAACGAATGCAGAAATTGTGATTTGACATTCAATTTTTATCAAAATATTGGAGTGAAGGAAAAAATTCGAATCGTTCTTTGATTCTAAGAAAGTTTAATTATTCAGCCACTACTGTTCAATGCCCATTTTGGGATTATATAAGAGATAGAATGTTTGCAAGACAGTTGAAGGTGTTCAAAATTAGGATCACAGATGCTGTCTACTGCGACAGTCGGAATATTGAATAATACTTGCCGAGAATTTGAATACAACCTTGACATTCTTCGATTTACCAAGGGCGTTTACATAGAAATTTACTGGCATAAGTGACATTAAAAACTTTATAAACGTCTTTACAATATAACAAACAATCATATGCAAAATTATAATAGATTTTTACTTTTTTTTTGTGTGTGTGTGTGTGTGTGATTAGGGAAAGACTTTGCGCCCATCCTGTATTTAAACTTACTTTTCAAAAAAAAAAAAAAACCATGAAATGCTTTCTGAAATGAATGCTTTAATGAGAAGTACGACTCATATCATTGGGTATTATGTTATTTGCATTCTTTGCCTATGTTTTAGATTATTTTCCCTTCGCTTACGGCTTAGTATTATTAGAAATTTTTACTTGGCATTATTCAGTTACTTCTTATTCAATTACTACACCCTACTATTTATAGTATAGCTACTCATGTAATTTTGCATATTTTGCCAATTCTATTCTTACTTTTTCGTCTAATACAATTTAATATTATTAAGTGTAATTACTTAACATTATTCAATCATTTAGAATATTCAGTTATTTCTGATCAGTTACTTAATTGTTATAATTCTATCAATTTTCCTTATTTTTCTGTTATTTTGCAGTACTATTCTTTTACTTTGCAATATTATTCAATTATATCTCAGTATTGTTGAACACATATTCATTACATCTCTTTATTTTGCATTCATTGTCTAATCTCCTTACTACTATTTTTTGTTTATTATTACTTCTCATTTCTATATCTTCAGGCATCAGACTGTCTTTCAATTAACTCCTTTGGCACAGCTTAGCCATTTTATCTCCAAGAGCTCACAGTAAAAATTTGCGAAGAAATAACTATACATCGAAGCGATTGCCTCACAATTAGCTATTACCTTCTTAATTTTCTGCGTTATAATGAAGTGCTGATGAAATTATTTAAAACTGAATAACTTGTTTTTGACTTAACAACTTGCCACATCTCAACATTATTTCGCTTTTTGGAAATGTGATAGAACCCTATGTACCAATGAAGACGTTTTTAGCGTAGTGAATCTGAAATTCGTATATGACAATGAGGAATTTCAAACTGATGATAAGAACATAACGTTTAAACTATCATCAATAAATAATACTGGCTTTACAATTTGTCAATTTTTTATTGTCTTTACAGAATTTCATGAGTTAAAATGCGATAAATGTAATAATTATCTCATCTCTTGCGCATCTTATTATAAAGTTCTTTCGGTCTTTTTAAAATTTTTACATTTTTTTTCAAAGATTTTTTTTAAAGAGATTCTCACGAGCTCTCATTTTTGAAGAAATGTTACTAATAACTCTAGATTTTTAATTTCACATAATTAACTAGACAGAATGTAGGGAAGTTTAAAAACGCTTATGAGTATTTTGAGATTAAAGTGAAATTTATAATTTCATTTTACTTTATTTTTATATTTCCGAAATATGTGAAAATGTATATTTTGAAAATAAATAAGCCGATTTATAAGATTACACCTAAGGTTATATTTTTGAAACCGCTTGGTATGAATATTCCGTAGACCATCATTGTGTATACAAAACACGATGTTTTTATCAATCGACAAAAATTACAGCTCTTAATTTTTTTTTCATGTTGCTATTGTTGACTAAAATTTTGATGTTAAAACTAACTTTTTAATTCAAAGGATTTATGTGCATTTCTTTTTCATTTATAAAAAACGGAGTGCTAACTTTTAAAAAGAAAGAACATCTATTAAGAATGGATTTTCATAAACATTCTCTGCAAATAGTTTCAATGAGAAGCTTGACGAATTTGAAAAAAAAAAAAATCAATCATTCTATATTTTATTCAAAAACACTACATTTCGGCTTTTGTTTGCCTAAAGTAATTATTTTTAGAATTATTATGGTCTGTATTTGTTGCCAAATTGTGGGAATTAACGTTTGAAATTAAATCATTTTCATACGCCAATTTTCTTTCGTAAAAAATTCAAATTAAAACAAGGCCGATGTGCAAAAGCGATTTGGAAGGCAAAGTTAAAAAAAACAATAAATACAAATTATTCCGCTATTCGTATCAACACCCAGAAACGTGAGAAGGAAGTAGTGATCTTGAATTAAAATTTGGCCTTGACTTGCTCTTAGGTCGATCTCCGATTCTTAACAAGTAGACTGTGGTTCCTTGACATATATTGTTTTTGTTCCGTTTCCTTCATCTTGCTTCCGAGCAAAATCTATCGAAAAGAGCATTTATAATCCAGTTTTATCGGCTTTAGATTTGTATTTCATTCTCGCTTTTTTTAATAATTCCTTATGTAATCATCGAAGTTGTATTTAAAACGTTTCTTGTTTAAAGAGATGCCAAATCCACGGCTTGCATCCCGTTTATAAAGTATGCTTTCTATGAAAACACTTACGTCTTTTTTTCTATTCTGTATTAGAATCAAACACTCGTATATTGGAATTATTAATGTATGTCCTATGTTCTCGATCTGAAAATTATTCTTTATGCGATCATGACTTCACATTGAAAGTTGTATCAAGAGATGCCAAATTTAGACAAAAATGATACTTGCTTAAGCAAAACTGCAAAACTTAAAACTGCAAAAAAATATGCTTATTCACCTAAAGTTCTGTTAACAGCTTCTTCCTATTCCTAGAGAGTACTATATAGATGCCTTTAATTGCAAGAATTATAATTTGAACACAGTATTAATAAAAAGAAATGAATCAGTGATTTTGAAGCAGAAAGCTCGCTTTAATCTTTCAGTTGCTAATTTTATACAAATGGCTGACCCAAACCAAATCTTTCCTATCTTAACCATGTGAAGAGATCAAATTAGTGCAGGGGGATAAAATCATTGGAAACAATATTTAGTTTAGCTTAGTTATATGAAAGTTCTCTTTTAGAACGATACGAAGGTTATTTTGGGAGTACCCTTGTCATCTAGAATTCTGATCAGATAACAAAGACTACACGTGAGTAGTATCCCCTCCACAAAATTCCACACCATACCAACAGAGGAACGTTTGACCCTCGGTGTCAGATTCAGTATTTTTGGAATGATAATTCAAATGATTAACTTTTGCCAATAACATAATTGATAAATACCAATTTTTGCAAATCTTTGGAAATTAAAATATTAATTTCTGATTATTCCGCAGATTATCGTCACTAGCAAGAGTCTAAATTGGAAAGAATAAACAAAATTGCAGCGCAAATTTTAGATTCAATCTAACGACATTCAGTATTGAAACTACAGCTTACCATCGAGTTTGCGGAATAACATAAGTGAAATAGTAAATGAATGATTACTCAAGTAAATTTATAAATGAACTTATATAAAGTGCAAGAAAAATCATAAGCTTAAAATCACACTAGTTTAATTCTCATCAATTTTGTAACACCAACTTTTTTCGGGGAGAATACAAATGTCTTTAATTGAATACCACGTCATTAAATATTCAGCTGTTTAATATTTTTATCTCGTTGGCAGACAGCAAACGTATGGATAAGCTGAAAAATATAGAAAAAGCACTTATACAAATTCTTTGAAAGTTTTACATTTTTGACTAAGGCTGTGCCATCTAACGGAAATTTTTAAATACACAAAAGAGAAAACAAAATGAAAATATCCAATGAACCAGTTAGCCATTACTGAGGTGTATTTCCTAAAAATTCTGAAATTGCATAAGTGATAATGCAGCTTATAAATTTGAATGTTAAAGCATTCATGTCATTTTGAAATAGCATTCACGGCTGCGAACATATAAACTGAAAATAAATGATGATTATCTTATAGCTGAAGAAGCAGAAATATCTAGATTTTAACAATAAGATTTAAATGTACATTTCAAAATGTAGAGTTACATCGTTTTATTAAATAATCAATATTTAATTATTATTATTAATTTATTATTATTATTAATAATCAATATTAATAATATTTATGGAATCATTTAAATAATTTCAGAGAAATTACCATGTGGTTCCTATCAGACAACTTGTGTATGCATTTACATATCTACAATTGAATATTTAAAATAACTAATAGTCCTTAATCAATTGCTTTGAAAGTAAATAGCAAAATATATTATATACATAAAGAAGAAACTTGCTTGGTAAGAATTTAATAATTTTATTAAAATAATTTGAATATAAGTTTAAGATATTTTTCTTGTTGACCGAAAGCGGCTCAGATTGGATCACAAATAATTGTCTAAATGGGAATGCTTAAATCAACGTGACTATTGTCCTGAATTATATGAATAGACCAGAAAGAAGCCATCTTCACTAGTAGCTCTCATAAAATAAAGTGGTACAAACCAAGGTAAAAATAAAAATTAAGGGACATTAACGACGTCAAAAAAGATCAAACATTAAGACTACGTGTTTTTTGTCACATGTCAGGAAACAAAGGAAGGGGAGAAATAATGTATCACATTCAATTGCATATTTCGTTCAATATTTTATGGGCTCATATGAATTTTAGAATCAAATAATTTTGCCTTAATTGGGCTTAATGAAATTCGTGGTCCAGTTTAGGAAACCTACTTAACTGATGCCTTAATGCGCTGATGTCTTAATTTTTATCTGCATTAATGTTTTCTCTTTTAAATTAATTGCATTGTTTTGAAAATAGAATTATTTTTTTATTAAAATTACTATTTTATCACTTACATTAAAAATGTTTAGACTCCCAAATTCTGTAATGTTTCACTACTATAAGGCGGAGACCAATGCATATCGTTTCTGTATCCATTTATATGTATTGCATCTAATTTTAAACAATATTGAGATACTTCGGATCGCTATTTACACCACATTACTACAACCGTTTGATAAGACTGCAAAAGATCAACAATGCTATATAAGCATCTTTTTATAAACTTTTATAATACAGAATAGATGGGTTATATAAATAAAAACTTTTTTGAAAAACGATGTTTCAACTTTCAACTGATTGATCACGTCACAGCTTTCAACACGTTGACTGCTGCTGAAGTAATTTGACTTGCTCCTGTGATTCTCACTTATGCCTAATTAGATTACCTCTTCTCTAAGTTAAAAGAATAGTGCTATTTTTTGGAGTTAAATCTCTATTTTACCTAGGAGATAGAAGAGAAAGAATCATTTAATTAAAAAGAAGGTCCGAATCATAAACGTGAGTCCCCTCCAAAAATGCAGCTGAAATCCCTCCAAAATGACTCAATACACTTTTATAACAATATTAGAGAATCAAACATACGGATATTACACTTATAAAAGATATCTTATTCCTCTCTGATTTCATTCAATTTTTTGTAAATTAAGAACATAGAAAATTTATATATAATTTTCTATTTCATAGATGCCTGCTGTGCGTTCCCATTGAAACTTTGTGGAGAGAATTGATGCGATTTGCATCAGATTAACTGCTTTCTAGTATATAAAATTAATTTCCATTTCAATATTGAAAATTATTTTTTTAGGCTTCATTTTTGCTTCCGCGTTTACATACCTTCTAAAGAATTTTGATATTAAACTTTCATAAAATTTCATATGAATCCATCGTGTGAGAATAGTTGCAGCAAATTTCAGAAGATATTAAAAGTTATAATATTGTCATAAGCTCTTTTATTAACCCGAGTTTAAATAATGGTTCGATTTAAGGCTTAGTAATTTTTTTTAAGTGCGAGGGCTCGTAGCCAAAATTATGTTAATACTTATTTGTAAAGAACAATTTTTGTATTATTTATGAATATAATCCTATAAAATGTTATGAACCATATACAAATAATTTTAAAGGTAGTTAATAAAGAAGTGACAAGTTTAGGAAAATATAATAAAAATCTGTTTGCAATACTATAATTATTTTCTTTATATGGAAAATGATCACTATCATCTAATAGTGATGGGTGTGCAGATAATAGTTAAATGACTGCTTACATATTTCAGTTATATAAAATGAATATATTACAATTCTTTTTAACGCGGTTAAATTTTTAAAAATACACTACATAGAATCTGGGAGATTGCAAAAAAAATTAAATCAATTTTTGCATAAAATTTTTAATCAAAAACTAGAATGCATATTGTGTGTGTAGTATAAATGTAATATATACGGAAAAATACCAACATATGGAATAATATGAGCACAATAAAAAAATACATTAAACATTTTTAAAAATAAAATTCCTTACACATTAAAAAAGGCAAGTAACGCGCTGACAATTATTTTTGAAATTTTTAAAGGAAAAATATTGGCTGAATACATTTTCAAAAGCTGAACGTCGATTGACATATTATACCATATATAAATATGATTATAGTTATATTATTTAAATTAGATTTTTACACAATAGTGTAATATTAAAATACATCATACCTTTCTGTAACATATTTTTAAACAAATTTCATCCCTTTAACCTTTTCGGCCCTATTGACCATATACGTTTCGAAGATCATTCTTTGTTGGGAATTAAATCTTATATGGGTTATCATAGAAAAAACCATTTTTAATTTAAAGTTTTAATCATGCAAAAAAGGGTTTAATCATGTTTTAATCATGTTGTTTGTTGGGTTGAAAGGGTTAAATAACAAAAAAAGTATTTTATAGTTAGTTTTGTAGTTAGTAGTTTTACAAATTAGATGGCTTCTGTATTGGATGCAAACTTTCTGTGCGTTTTAATCTCTTTTTAAGATAAATATTTCTTTATTTTAGGTGTATTTAATTCCTTCTATATAATTGACTTCAAATAAAATGCATCTAGAGGGTTTTCACGAAACTGGATATTTCAAGTTCTCATCAGTTTGATGTAAGACAACTAACAAATTAAAACAGTTAAGTAAAAAATGCTTATTTATTGTTCATATCGTATAAAATAAATACTATAAATAAAAATTCTACATAAAGCTACAATACTCTCAGGAATTAAACCATAAAACAATCGAGGTAAAATCGAAATGTACTCACCAAAATGTCGAAGATGCTTCAAAATATTACGCAAGAATACAATGGCCTTACTTTCAAAAATCGTCCGTGATATTTAATTTTTCTTGAATAGTATTAAAGTCTTATTATATTTTGCACCAGCCAAAGTCTCCAATACGAGATCACTTTTGGAAAAATAACTCAAAAACCGAGAACAGTGGAATCAATCTGTTTATTTATTTTACGCATGCTTTCTAGGAAATGCAGGAAACTTGAAATCTGCGTTTTCAGATTCTCCCAGTTCTGTTTTCTCAAATGCTTTAGTTTTTGTTACTATTTTTCTGTTCCGTTGGAATCTAGCTTTTTTATTGGCATCTCTTATAATCCTATCTATAAAAATAATTACAGCAAAAAAAACAATATTGTAATGTAGATTATAAAATGTTAAAAATTCCAATAAAAATTCAATTAAATTTTGTTGCATTAAGTACCGTTTTCGAGATTATACAAGAACAATTTTGGGCCTGCGCTTGTCATTTTAACCCTTTGCTCTCGAATGTCTTCTCTCAATCACAATTCAAGACAGTGTATCATTTTGACATTTTATTTATCTATTTTTTTTAATTGTTAATTTACCTACAGAATGGTAAAAAGGTGTAGATTCATTTTTCAGGAGAACTCAACTTAAAACAATTGTATGCATTTATTCTTCGGAGCAATAAACAAGTCAATGTATTAAATGAATAATTATGCATCGAATTACTTTTCCAAAGGGTTAAAATATGTTCAGATGACGAAAGTGATTTGAATAACAAGAGTTCATATTATATTTTAAAAATATTGTAAATCCTACTTATATTTATTTTAATATTATATTACTATAATTGTAATAATTAATAATTTTATCTTAATATACAATAGACAAAAGGATGCGATGAAAAAAAATTGTGAAATTCAAAATTCCACGATCTACTAAAGTGTAAATACCAAGTGTTTTTGTGACTGAAGCAATCTATATAAATATATTATTAAAAGCTGAATTCGTTATTTAAGACGTTTATGGTATAATCGTGTCTATACTGAAAATTCTACATTTCATTCCTTTGTAAGACTAGGTAAAATCAAAATTCATTAGGTAAGAAAAACGATAAGATACAACTTTTTTTTATTTGTTAAAATATATCTTTGCTTTGAAAAAAAGAATTTTTCGTAAAAATCAATGTTCAGGATTTTAAAATTATAGTAAGCCTAATATGTTGGGTGTCCATTTAAATCGGGGTTGAGAAGCTCATTTCTAAATCATTAGAAATAGACTTTAGTGGGAAAAAATACTCTAAATGATCTAAAGAATCATGTTTTATACTGTCTGAGTAAATAATTGTACTTTAGAATAATTGCGATCTAAATTTTTATATTCAGCTCCCAGTCTGATAAACCCTTTGCTTTCCCAAATAAAAGATGCATGTATAGTTAGACATATATGAATGTCAGAATTCCTTTAAGTGCTTAGAAAATTCAAAAATATAGTTATATCTATAATTCCTAAAAATTAGTAAAAGAGTTTTTTCTATCATAAGACTTTTATTATTGCCATTATACTACAAGAATGTGAAAACATTGCTTCTTTCAGAATGGCGAATCAGACTCTACATAGAATTACAAAGAGTTAAGCACCCTGACGCAAAGCAAGTTGATTGGCGAATATTCTGCTGTGCAGTGTGAGTGATATCCAAAACTTCATACCTCATACAGTTTTAATTCCCGAAATGTGAAACTATTTTTATTTAAAATTTCAGTGTCTCAGGAATATTTTACTAAATATTAGTAATAAAATAGGAAGACTGCATAAAAATGTAAACTTCTTAATTTTTGAGAAATACATTTACTGACACAAATAACAAATATAATTCTTTATGCCGTTTAGAGCCTTATTCCAGTTGCAAACAAATACCTATCTGTAACGACTTAGAAATAGCTATTTAGCCACGAGTACAGTGGATACTTTGTATATCCTTATAAAAAGGTATAAAATACGGTTAACAGTTTTTGTCAAAGTGTCATAATTTCGTAAAGTCTCTCTCTTTTTTTTTTTCAATTTTAGAAAAGGAAAGAACATTTTCGTTTAAAAAAAGGTTTTAAGTTCAAGTAAAGAATTAACCAAGCATGTAATTTTGAAAGATTTTCGACTATTTAATATTCCGAAGAATAGAAGTCAAAAGAAACCAGTTGCGAAAAAAAGAATCTCTTCCTCTGTTTCTTTCCCGTGTTAACTATTTAGTCACAATCTTTCCATACGACACAACCCATGTAAAGAATTTGTTAAAAATTAATTAGCTAACGAACATCTTCATTTTGAAATTGTTACCTTCTTAAAGAGAAAAGATCTTTGCAACCTCTTTAGATCATTATGATACGATCAATTATCAACCATAGTCAACGAATCTCGTCACGTATCGTCACCTTAAAAAGAAACAAAAGAGAAGACCTATGCGCCATTTTGAAACGCTGGCATTTTTTAAGTAAAGAGAGAAACAAAAAATGTGCTTTATTGTTGTTGTAACATCATTATACGTGCTGCAAATATTATATTACGATACATTCATAGCGTTTTGAGCATCGTTAGGAGGCATCTCTATTCAATGAGTGTTTTATGGAAATTAGCCATTACCCATTGTTCAGCATATTTCTTCCTAGTTGTAAAGCTTATGCGGTGTTGCTCGTTGAAACACGGAAGACAAATAAACCTCTTCAAGCAGCATATCTTTATGTATAGAATGTTTGGTTTAACAACGTTTTTTTATTCAGTCTAATTTCATATTCTAGCAATTTGGTGTCTTTGAAACAACTTCCCACTTAACCAATGGAAGTATTCTCCCTCTACTTTTTCATATATTTACATAAGACGCTTGCGTCTATCTTCGTAGTATATTGAACAGAATCGAGTATGTATTTTCGACTTTTCCCCTAAACTGACTAGATCGATATTTTTTTACATAAATATAGAATTTCAAAGTCAAAACCACATACCTAATTTTATTTTCCTTTCTTGCTGTATTTTTATTTTCTCTAATACGAAAATAAAGTATTATAATCGTCAAAAAATTCGAACTTCGAACAAATTTTGATGTATCTCCACGTTTCTGGTCTTCCCATAGCCAAAAATTATATTTTTGGGATTATGTCTATCTGGGATTATGTCTATCTATTTTTGGGATTATGTCTATGAACACGGTAACTCAAAAACGCTTTGAACTAGAACGTTGCAACTTGGCATATAGTCAATACCAAATTTATAGATTTCTCTCAGATTTTGAGCGAAATCCCTTCGAAGGAAGTCTGTCTATCCGGGTGTCCTAATATAAGTTAACACGGTAACTACAGAACGAAGAAAGATGGATAAAATTTTGTACTCATATTTAATATATAAAGTATAGATATCTATCAAATTTAATACTAAATCTGTCAATGAGTTGACCGTTTGCCGGTCTATACTTTCACAAGAATGTAGACTTGATAACTCAGAAACGCGAAGGCTTAAATATGGGGAATTTGGAATGTGATTTTGTGATTACAATTGTAGCTCTGAGGCAAATTTTGATTTCAATCCGCTGGTGAAAAAGCGTTCCAAACATTCGGTTTTCTGGTACTTGTGTATTTACCGCATCCCACGGATTAATTGTCAAACATCACACTCTAATAGATTCTTTTGTAACTTTTTCGCAAATGGCAGGTGGTTAATAATACCCAAGAACATTTATTGATAGAATTCTGTATTTTTTGCATTAATAAGTACTTCATATTATACTTCATTCGTCTAACTTGAAGGATTTTTGAGTTATCATGTTTATAGACAGAAAAGTATGGTCCAAAAAATAATTATATAGTAATAAGAAATACTTTGAAATATTGTTAATTAAATCAGAGTTTTAAAATATTTTTAATTTTGAACAATCTTTTAGAATTTTCCCCTTTTTTTGTGATATTCACTGTAGTTTAATATTCGTATAGAATTATTTCCAGTTCTTCATCTTTTACGATTGATTTTGGTCTCCACTTCTTTGATCAATAATTATTTTCTACTTCATAATAAAATTATAAAGACATCTTTTAAAACCCATTTTTATTTCATTATTTTCTACTTTTTAATCTTATCATATTTCATTATAATAACTAATATGGAATGATGCAATCAGTTTTTTCTCAAAGTAGTAGTCAGATGCCGCCTCTCATTTCAAATCATTTCTAATCTTTTTCTTCAGTGGATTAACTGATAATCGCATTCATAAAATATTAAAATATTTTGACAGTTGGAACACACAATTGAACAAAATTTCAAAGCTATAAAATATCAGGAAACGAGTGAAAAGTCGATTACGATGTTCCCTCTTTGGAAACTTGGAAAAAAAATAAAGGTTTGTAAAAATAAAAAGTGCGGGCATTTAAGAAACGGGTCTAACTTTCACTTCAATGAGTATCTGATAAAAAGCTCTGAAACAAGTTCCGATACAAGTCTAGGGCATATGTTATTTCCAGAAGTATAAAAGCGATAAAGAGGCTTAAACGTTCCACTCGATCTAACGAAGTCGTTCACCCTAAAAAACGCTACGAATTATTCTCGTCTCGTACCATTCAGATCGAGCAGTGAACTGAATTACGAAAGAAACAATTACATCTTGCATATCTACGGCAAGGGTAACAGTCTTCAAATTTACCCTTCTTGCCAAACGTAAAATTTCTTAAAAGTTTCAAAACATGAATCGCCTGCAGTCGCCAATCTCATTGGTTTTCTGTGTCTCAACTGATAAAAGTCGAGAAACATCCTTGCTCTAATAAATTGTCTTGTTAAACGCTATTAACTAAATTTGATGTTCTATAAATAGAAACTTGCTCTTAAAAAAGTTCTTTTATCGACTGACGCTTCCAAAAGATCAAGCGCTCGTTTTCAGTTGCGCAGTTTATTTTCACTTCATATTGAAATTAGTAAAGCTATAGTTGGACTCCAATTATACGAACTAATTAGAACTGGGCATGACCCAGGTTATTTAGTATCCGGATAATTGACGAAGAAGGTTATTTCTTAAGGCGGAGAGCGAGATTTCTTAGTATATTCATTTAATAACCACAAAATCATAGTTTTTTATATTTTCCATACGTACATACTATATTAAACTGTTGCTGATTAACCAAAGAATGAGCTGTTTCACTATCTTTACTTGAAAGAATTTTGTTCGCATTTTTTTTTCTCCCCTCAATGTGTTCGGAAGCTGGAGACCGGATAGATGGAATTCTATTGCTCCAATTTTCAAAATTGTATATAAAGAAAAGACGAAAGAATGGATTGGAGTTTTAATTTTTTAAAATTGCATTTTTGAAGAAAAATCTGTTTACATATTTTCATAGTAAAATTTTTCCGAATATTAAATTATAAAATCATTTTTATAAATTGGATAAATATTTCTTTATGAACTTTAAAAAAATCTAAGAAAAATAGTTCATTTATATATAGCAATAACAAATGTTCTTTATGTATTTCAATTGATTAGATATCGTTATTTCATGCAAGTTCGAAGCAGACATAATTCATCAAATTGAATTATCCTAAATTGTAAAAGTTATTCAAATGTCAAAAAACTTGGAATTCCATTGAAATATTTTTTTTAATGATTTTATAAAAAAAACACAATTATCATGGGGCTATAAGCATTATTCATTAATGAAGTTGTATTAAAAATTACATATTGTTAACATGATATTGTTTTGAATTCGGTATCTTATCTGAAAATTATGTGATGCATAAATCGTTATGCTCTGAATGTAATAGCTGATGCAATCAAGCTAGACAAAAACAAGACTAGTTAATCAAGCCTAAAACATTATCATATTGCGATGTCTCGGATTAGAGGTTCAAAATTTAAATAATTTTTTTTCTTGCCAGTTTTTTTTCTTGTATAAATGCAACAAATTTTATTAAAATACTAACTTTAAAATTAACACACTACGTTCACATCAATAAATACAACAAAATTTGTCAAGAGAACTTTTCTTGGAATTTTAATAATAAAAGTAAATCTTTAAAGCGTTAGATTAAATTGTTTTAAAAATGACGAAATTTTCAGTAACTCTCTTTTACTAGTTGAAATCTTGTGTGTTTTCTTGAATTTTATAAGAGTATAAAAGCTACGCAAATTCATAACCTGCTTTCAATAATGGAAAACGTCTGTCTGAAATTCATTTCAAAATATAAATTTTATCCAAGTGAATTTGAGGCTAAATATTATTTCTAGAGTTCCAGGATGTTATTTATAATTGTAAATTCATTTTTTTCAATCATGAGTTGCTTACCTTTACACGCATATCAAAGAAAAATATTTGCTTTTATTGATTAAAGATTTTTAACCAGATAAATTTCGAAAAATTTGAAAAAATCTCAGTGCTTTATTAATTTTTTTTCAATCATTGCAAATGCCGTAAAAGTAACACTAAGAAGGAGGTTAATGAAAATGCCTCCGGTGATGAAGTGAAATAAGAATGCAACAAAATCTTGTTATTTAGTATTCCTTTTTTACTGACATATTTTCTTATATTTAAAATATATTTAAAAATTTCTATTATTAGTTGGTGTGTGTCTAATATGCTATTTGTTGGGTGCCAAGATCAAGTGGTTACATGACCCCTGAGTGGCCTTACACTTATTACATTCTCAAGCAGATTAGACTGATGTGGTTTTATCTTAGTTTATATGTATCAACGCTCAATTTTAAGATACCATAATGGCTATTTTGGAACCAATTTTGTAATTTTGCATTGAGTACATGTGAAGAGGGCAACATTTCAGATTGCACTCACTTCCCAAACTTGTATTCTATAGAGAAGACTTTGATCGTCCCCTAATAGTTGCCTATCCTCACATACAAGGTGGATTTTTAGATAAATCTGGTTTCGAATCAAGAACTGTCCAATGTTACAGCCAAGACCACAACATGAGATATCCACTGCCGCGCTAGGCCGGTGATGATGGTTTTTCTGCAGTCTGAAGCGCTATAGAGTAATCCTTTGCAACTCTTACCTTTTTGGTTAAAAAATTTCCAAACTAAGCCAGCTTATAAGACGGAGCTGAAATCCTGTCAAATGCAGCTCTACGGTTTTATATCGATCAATGAAACTTACGTAGTATACTTACTTTTACTATTTTAGTATTTAATATCGATCACTGAAAAATAAAACTAAACCCAAGCAGATCACAAAACAAGCATCATAATATGTACTTTTGTAATAAATGAAATAAAACATTAACAATGTAGACTAATATGTGTAAATTAAAGAACTTGCGTAATATTTATAAATACGTAATGTATATTAAAAATTGAAGTTACAAATAGTTCACCCAATAAGTTAATTGTATTAATTTATAATATAGAGCAGTTTTAATATCATTATTTAACTTATTCAATTTTTGCTATGCTGGAAACAGTAATTATGACACACAAAAAAAACAAGAAATAAATTGGAAAATCAAACAAATTAATACTGCTTGAACTAAATTCTGATGTATAAACAAAATTAAAACGCGCTGTTTGTTTAGCAACTAATGTTTTAGGCCATTATATTTACTGTTGAAGAGTTGCTTGGAAGAATGTTTAGACTTTCTAAAAATATGAAATTTAATTAAGATTATTTATCATTTTGTTGAAGTATGAATTTTATTTAAATTCCATTAACTGCATAGTATTTATAAAAGAAACTAGTCTTTCAGTGCACAAGAGCCATTATGTTGACTTGATTGCAGTGTGCTAAGCTAAATTGTAAAACTGTGTCAAAATATCATAAATAAACAAAAATTGTAGTAGTAATCTTTTTAGTTAAAATTGAATCATATTTTCATGACAGAATAAAATAATATTATAATTGTAAATACGTATTTCGGCTAACTATAACATAGAAGTGAAGAACAAATTAATCATCAAACTGAAACTAATCTGAACTAATCAAAATTGCCATCTGATGAAGAGCACAACTAAATATATCTTGAATAAAAAAAAATACTTAGAGTAACAATCTAAATCATTTATCTACATAAATAAAATACATTTCAGATCAAATATTATTTTTAAGTATAAATTATCATACGATCATAATCACACGCACAGGGAAAAAGAAGCCTTTGCAACCATAAGTTGTAAATTATGTTAATAAGGTGTAATATTAATAAATTAAAATAAGAATAATTAAGTAAGTTGAAATTATTAATGTTAAGTTCAAATAAATAATTTAAACTATTATTAATTCGAAAATTTTCCTGAATTAATAATTCGGGAAAATAATTTTTATACATAATGATCTTTTATCCATTAAAGTCACACATGATTTTAAGTGTTATTTCAATAAATTGTATTTATTATGCATTTGGAAATTACATGTATAATATTGCATACATATATGTAATTTTATACATTATTACATATGGTTATATCGCGTAAAAGAATTTATATTTCAAAATAATATTTGATAGGAAATGTATTTTTTATGAAGATAAATGATTTAGAGGTTATATCGCATAAAAGAAATTGATATCTGCAGATTTCTTAATTCGTAAAATAAGAACTGTCATTTTCTTATGAAATGCACAGTTAAAAATATCTATAACTTTAGAAGCATGTAAATCTCCTAAGTAGCTTATGTATTATTTTTTATAAATAATACATGATAAATTTGATCTCGAAATTAAAATTACCTTATGCTTAAGATTATATAGAAAGAGAAAAAGAAATCTGTTGTTTACAAGCTATAAAATCATTACTCCCCTTTAATTGTTTAAGAGTAAAAAAAAATCTTGATTAAAATAGTTATCTGAGATATAATGAATCTTTTTCAAAAAGAAAAAAAAAGAGATTTTGATATTTGATAACAATGAAATGGATTTGACTAGAATTTCAATAATGAAAATTATTCTTGCGAAATATATTTAGAGACATTTTTTAATTATCAAAACTGTGGAGAATGCGCATCAACTGAATATATCACTGAAGTGATAACTTTTTTTAATTTTAAGATGGTCTAAG